>OY735217.1:28206051-28303551 GCA_963457665.1 Thysanoteuthis rhombus
AATTGAACATCTGCAGTCACAAAGTGAGGGTCTTCTTTTAAAGTTACCTTTTCTTTAAAACTAGGAATATTCGGGAAAAAAAGAACGTCAGATTCAGTTAAAGAAAACCAGATCAAATTAAATAGGGTATAAACATTTTCATAAAAGTGACTCTTCTTTGATAAGCCGAATCTTTTGAAATAGTACTTAAAGAAAAGAAGCTAAATGATCCAAAAGTATTTTCACTGGAAGAAAAGAAATGTCTAACAATAGGTCGGGAGATAGTCTTCTGCAAAGAGATGGAATTTAAAAGGAGACAGAACACTGAGTAGTCGTACGTTTGTGTACTTGAAAGTGAAAGGGTGGTATCAATGTGAGAGAGTGATATTATGTCTGACAAACGTGTAGAGACAGATATCTGTATTTAAACCTCTCTACCAAATAAGGCGCTTAATGCCTAGAGTTTTAAAAGGCGTAAAAACCTGAAACGCAATATTTGGAAAAAAAAAAAAAAAAAAAAAAAAAATCCACGTATTTTGAAATACCAGAATCACGATGGGACACATTTGTCCCATCAGATATTTACCCCAGAACAGGTGAAAACACTGAGTTAGCTGATCACTTCGTTTACGTTTTCGCTTATTGTTTTTCCAGTTCAGTGCGAACTAATTTCCGTGCGGGTTTCATACTATTATGACGTCATTGTCTGCGGTTGGTAAAACTTGGAAAATCTCATTTATTTTATTTTTCAAGTCACGTACGGCCCTATAGACTTTTATTATTTAATACCTTTAGACAAAGCTGTGTAATAAACATGAACATTTATGTCTCTCATTTATTGCCAGTAAATGACTTATACATTGAATACAACTTACATGACACTTCCGGAGGACTGCATACCTACTTATTAGGATATTATTACTATAGATTAAATTTTCTGTGACTTTTTCCTTGCCAAAATATTGACCCTTTCAGAGACTTTTAACCATAAACTCTAACAGTACAAACATATACATGGACAGACACCTCTCTGTCTTGAAATATGACTTATTTAATTTCTTTAAATTAGATATGATTTTTATCATCATTTATTTCATTAAAATATCACTTATTTTATTCAAAATATGAATTATTTCATCACTATAAATTAAATAAATCCAACTTTTTCGTGTGATGCTTTAAACCAGACAGAAGCCACAGTTGTAATTTTTTCCCTTAACCATAACAATTTTCTGCTGTAGTTATTAACTAAGCTTGGCTTAGTCTGGTGCAGGGCCACCACAGAAGAGCAGACAATGTGGGAATCAAACTCACTACACATAAACAATGGTCTGCAATACAAAACCAGTTTGCTAACCATCGTTCTATGACAGGGGCCCAATATGCAAAGCTCAGCTTGACACAAGACTAAAACAGTGGAGTACCCAGTGAGGATCACTATACTAGTCGAACTAGCTCTCTACCCAATTATCATTTGTCTGTTGACAGGTATTTCTTTGTTTATATCTTTGAGAAGAGCCATTAGCAGGGAAAAGATTTGATGATTAAACATCAAATTTTGCAATTTCAAACTTGAAGTTTCTTCAAGCATATTTATGCTATAGATTGAAAATGAGGAAAAAAAAGGATTGTTAATGGTCAGGAATTAAGACAAGTATTAATGATAGAGTATAATTACCTTAAGTATAATACAAATTCATTACTGATGATTTTACAATAGAAATTTATCTATTTTTATGCCTCTTTGGGCATCACACATATAAAAGATATCTATTTGTCAACATTAAATAAGTGAAATTACAAAACAATGTTTCATTTTATTCGAAGTAAAATAAGTTCAAATACAAATAAAAAGATGACGTTGTTCAAAGTCATAATATTGTCAAATATGTCTATCCAAGACATCGACTAAAACCCTCCTGAAAATTTCTTGAGTCAGATCCCGAAAATGTCCTTGTGAGCCAAGATATTTTCCATATGCTCTAAACCTAATCAAGATGAAAGGGATTGTCAACAGTCAATAATTAAGGCAAGCATTTTTGACAAAAGTGGGCTTTTATAATAAATATATATATATATATATATATATATATATAATGTGAATGGACCACTACATCTACCTAGGACAATGAATCCTCACGAAATCCTCAAAAGAAGAAGAAATCAAACAAAGAATCACACCAAATTGGCAAGCTTTTGGTAGATTTAGCCAGACTTTTCAAGAACAAGAAAATTTCACTAGTTTTGAAAAGAAGGGTCTACAACCATTGCATCTTCCTGATAGTCACCTATGGAAGTGGAACAGGGAATCTAACCAAAAGATTAACCCTCAAACTGAGAATCATGCAGCGTGCACAAGAGAGAATCATACTCTACCTCTCATGGAGAGATCAGAAAACAACAAAGAGTATAACAGAAAAGACAGGAGTCCAAGATATCATGAAACCATTTGAAAACTCAAATGACAATGGGCTGGACATATTGAAAGAATGGCAATCAACTGCAGAACATAGCGTCTTACAACATGGATTACCAGAGATCATAAGCCAAATTGTGGTTGACAGAAAGTAAGATAGTGTGATCAGCTGGCCAAATTCAGAAAATATTGGCTCCGTGACGCCCATGATAGTGAGGTCTAGTGAATCTTGGAAGGTTTATGTCTGACGATGGACACAGAAAGGCTGTTGCCGATGATGAGGATGACAGAAATGCCCTGAAAATCAAGAAGGAAGAGATTCTCCGTGGTGAGGAATTAATACAAATATTTCTGACAGAATAGGAGTATTGTTGTCCAACTCCAGTCCAAATCAGATGCTGAGTCAACCTGTAATGACAATAATAACCAGAGCAATCCTCACCTTTTTCAGGGGTGAGGGGAGTAAGTGTTTGTCTGTCCAGTCATGTTAATCCTGACTGATTTATAAAATAAATATTTACCTATGGTGATTTCAGATCATGACCAAAGTATCGGCAGGCAGCTCTTTTACCAACTGAAACAAACTGAGAAGACTTGCACGTCTATGAAAATTCATATCAGAGACAAACAGGGGCTTATTTCATTTTATAAATCGATGCATTTATAAAATTTCCCTACTGTGACTTGAAATCACAACCAAGTGATCAGTAGCCATCTCTCTTACCCACTAAGCCAAACTGAAAAGTCTTATCTTACTTATCTATGGAAATCTATGTATCAAGCATACATTCTGCACAGATAGAGCTAGAAGGCTGGAAATTCAAATGTTCACTCCTTACTAAGTCCAGAAAAAATGTTTTGTTTATTTTTTTTATATCACCCCTCAAAATACGTTTCAAGTAGGGCTGGTTCAATTGACAATTTAAGCTTATGCTTAATTGGTCCCTTTCTTTGTACCTGGCTGTATTTATGTTTGTTTTTTGAAAATTCAGACATTTTAGTTTAGTAAAATTTTGAGAGAAGTAATTTATTCATTGATCACCCCTTTTCCCAATATTTAATTGATCACCTCCAATACAGCAAGCTGCCTAAAGGCATCAGGCATGTAATTATCTCTATTGAGTGACTGACCAGACTTGTTGTTGGTACGGATTTCAAAGTTATTATCAAGAATAAAATTTCAATCCCAATTAATTCTGTCCACATAATTTTCTCTTCAATGTTCCTTGTTGACACGGAATGGACATTTTCATGATTCATCCGAAGGAGGAAGGGTGACGGCTAAGGTTCATAGGAGAGACAGATGGCGGCACTTGGCAAATGAGAACATGGAGGTAAGTACAGCAGAATGTTTGATGTCTATGTCAAGCAGATTTGATGTCATGAAATGACACAAACCTGTTTATCTACACTTCTCCTTCTCAGTGCTGTCCCAACACTTCTGAAAGTGCCTGCAAATAATGAAAAATGTCCGCTGTTGGGTTCTCCCTCCACCCCTCCATACATGTGTAGACTTATGGTGCAGAGTGAAGAGTAGCTGTGGGATCAGGAATTTGTGAATAATATTGTGCACACACACTATCACAATACTTCATTCTCACTGTCACTCACACACACACACACACACACACACACACATATATATCTATTTTACGATGTCTCGGCCAAGCGTTGCATTCAGCATGTAATACCAGGAGGTCATTTCAAATATACATATATGTACATCATAATTGATAATTGTCATCCACAGACAGCTGCCCCTATTCAGGGTTGAGCACTCTTTAAGTGAGGTAACTCGTTCATTGTAAGCTTATGCAATGCTCTTCCATAGGATATATATATATATATATATATATACACGTGTGTGTGTGTGTTTCAACAAAAACTGCCCTCTTCTTCAGCAACAAACATGTAAACAGCAAATTCTTTCTATGTGAACCGCTGAAAATATTTTTGGGGGGAGAAAGATGGCTGGCCCCCATCAAAATGTATCGAACTTCGCCCACGGAATAATAAAAAAATTTTGAGATGTAAAATCTATCTTTTGAGTTTTTCTCTTCACCTTCCAATTGTTTTATATATATATATATATATATATATATATATATATATATATATATATATATATGTTTATAGCGATATGTATGGTAGTCGCTTCAACATAGTGTTGTTTTCACCATTGAGCTAAGCAGCAGGCAGTATTGCAAAGGCCCAAATAACTGCCCCAGCTCTAAATTCTCATTTTGTTCACTCATTATCTGTATCTGTTCTATATGTTTCTTTCATTGTAGACAATCATATTACTAAGAAATGGATATGTAATCTAACAGAAATAATTATAAATTGCATTATATTATTTTGAAACTCCACTTGAAACCAGCGACTGATTGGGTAGCCACCTCAACGTAGCATTGCTCTTACCATTGAGCTAAACAGCCGCTGGTAATCCAAAGGCCCAAGTAACTGCTCCAACTCCAAATTCTCATTCTGTTGATTTACTGTCTATGACTGCGAACCATATGATAGCTGTTTCAACGTAGCGTTGCGCTTACCATTGAAATGCCTACAAATAACGTGGGTGTCTACTGGTCGTACAAGTGAAAGCTGTTGATTGGAGAGGTGAAACTGGGAAAACGAAGTGCCATTCAGTGAGCATACGAATTCCTGAATAATAAACACCTTCAGTGCCTGATGGAGCCGGATGTTGTCTCTGTTGACATCACACGTAAAAAAAGGGACATTCATTTGTTATTTCACTCAGGTTGGGAATTTTAAGTGTTTTATTTATGATTAATTCGATGTGATTTTGGTTATGTCATCTTGTGGTACTACAGAGATTACAGAGCAACGATTCTGTCAATCCCATACCCCGTATTACACCCGAAAGGGACAGTCATGGTTTTTCCCTGATGTCTGAGCTTTTCAGCGATTAAGTTTTTTGAAAGAAATGGCCTGCTATTGTGTTTTTGTTACAACAGCAGATGGCTTAACAGTTACTTGCAAATCGAGTTTGAATTTCAGTTGAGGCTGCTTCTGATTACTTGACATTGGTATGATGGAAAGCGTGCATTAGCTTCTTCCTCCCCTCTGTCATAATGCCAGATATCTTGACAAAATATCTTGCCCCGGCATGTCACAATGGTCAATAGAGAAGAGAGTGTGTGAATGAGACAAAAAGGTTTCTAAGAGGAAGCCGTTTATGATAATCACAATTATATAGATGTTATCAACATCAGTTGTTCCAAAACAGTTTATTTAAAATGAATTAGAAATTATCCATAGTTCATCTATACAAAGGTTTTTCTTTATTAGGAGTTGTTCATAACGATGGAATCAATAATAATGAATTTATAACAGTAAATGTAAATTGAACAACCGTAGGCAGCAAATGGTTCTATCCTTTGAGCAAATTTTTTTTATGTGTATGTGTGTTTGTTTATGTGTGCGTTTGTGTGTTCTGGCCATACTGTTTTGTCTACAGACTTGAAAATCGGCACCAGTACTCCACTAGACCCTTTCTGACGAATATTTTTTTTTTTTGATTTTCAATGAAAATGGCTTTGTGACCTTTTTAGGACCTTATTTTGACAAGTTTATCAATGGCAGCAAGAATCTCCTGAATTGAGATTTATCTAGACATTTTTTTTACCCTATTTTTGATGTTTTCCTGTGATGTCACAATAGAATTTATTTTGACTATTTTAATCTTCAATGGAATTTTGTTTCATGACTTCAAATTCTATTGACTGTGATGGCAAGTTGTTCTTATTTCTATATTCTTTGTTTAATGTTATCAACCGGTTATTGTTATCTATAGGACCCTGTGATCAGAATGAGTGGCACTCTCTGTATTATACTTTGAGCTTGGTTTAAATATTCAACTGGTATGTTCAAATGTGACTGAGCAGGGCTTCCTCACTACTAAAAGGGGTCCAACTATCCTGTCTCCCTCCTAAGATGGGAGCAAATAGAAACTGCTGAACTTACTTTGGTATGAAGGGACTCCAACTGGTCTATGTGGTCATGAACTGAAGTCCTCATTGTGGCCTGTGTTCTTAAGCCTTGAACCTCGGACACCAATTGTCCTTCCATCTCAGCAGCCTGTAAAAAAGACAAGAAATTTTGGAAAGAATTAAGCATAAATTTTCATTGATTTTTTACGTCTTTTTTTTCATTTTATGGATGTTTTTTTTGATAGCCTTCTTCTTCAAATACCCACCATCTGTTGAAATCTAGTGCAAAGCCAGAAATAGCTTTTTTTGCTAGACTTTTCTCCATCTTAACTAAGATGAATTGACTGATGGTCAATGGAATGAGAACAATCTACCTCCATGGATCGAGTGAAGGGTTTGGTTCGAAATCCCCAGAAAGTTACCATCTATGGTAGACACCTGAAGAAGGCTGGAAAGTACAACAGCTGAAATATTGTAACTATAGCAACCGAGATGTGGATATTAGTGAATTAAATTTGTTGATGTTTAACATTTATTCTTAATTATGGAAGTTTTTTTTTTATCAACCTTCAGATAATAACAATAGATGCTATTATCAAAGTGTGTATACATTGGGTGGGGTGGTTGCTTTGCAAATACGATTGAGAGAGATTGAATAATCACCTTTTGTACTTGGTCACTCAGCCGTTCATTTTGTTGCGTCAGTTCACGGATCACGTTCATTTTGTCTTTGTCGCCAGCTGTCAACTGCTGTTGCTGTTCGTGTAACTCCTGCCGAAGTTGGCTGACATCATCCTGGAGTTCTTTAACCGTGTTTTCATACTCAGCCTCCAGTGATTCAAGGCGTAATCGCAAGGCATGTCGTTCTTGCTCTAGTTCCTGTCCAGGAAGAAAAGGAAAAAAAAAACGTACTTAGAAATAGGAGGATATTTTCTTTCAGTCTCTCTTTCTCTTTCCCATGCATGCACGAGCACGCACGCACGCACACACACACACACTCTCTCTCTCTCTCTCTCTCTCTCTATATATATATATATATATGTATATATATATATATATATATATATATATATATATATATATTGCATTTCTTTGAGAAATGTTGAAAAAAATCAGTGCATGGCTTAGAATATATAGGAAACATACAAATATAGATTTGAATACTTAACTGGAATATTGTAAGAATTTCTTTAATAAAAAACATATAAAAAGGGAAAATCAGTGGTGGTGAAGGAATATAGGACACACACACATTGTTAAGAGAAAAAAATTGTTGATCATATAGTTAGGGACCGATGGATCTTTGGTAGCAAATCCCCTGTAATGGATACAGGAAAGTACCAAAAAATGAAAGAGGAATAGAAGATAAATGCTAGACTATTACTAATCAGAACTCATGTAGAGATTAAAAAAAAGGGTTGGAAAAGACATATCCACAAATTCAATAATGCAAATAATTCTCTATATCATTCTTTTCCTTGGAAAAAAAATTACATGAAATTTGCCCAAAGAATTGTCGGTGTTGAAAATATATGGGACAAATAAACACACATACACAGCAGAGGTTTATATTGGCCTAGAATCATACTGTAAGAACTTTTCAGCAAAATATTCTCTAATTTTTTGGGAAACATCTTAAAAAAAAACAAAAAAACAAAACTAACTCTATGAACTTGTATTGTTCGTCTCTCTTTGTTTAAGCAAAATTTCCCTCTTGTTTGGCTTCGGGTGTTTTGGTAATGAACAGCAAATACTGTTAACATCTGACCTATAGAATACGGTTGAATTTTGTCAAAGAATTGGACTTATTCCTCAATGTAAAAATCTGCCCCAGGTGTCAAAACCCCGAGCGGTTAGCTTCAAGAACCGAAATTAGAAGTTGCTCGATTCTTACAAATTAGATGTGGAGACAAAAATTTGGAAAAAAATATCAATCATGTTCAAACCCTAACCCAGGACCCCGATCGTTTGTTTAGGCGGTAATCAATGCTTTTCAAAGTTCTAAGAATTTTAAAGTTTTATTTTAGTGAGAAAAACGGAATGGTAATAGATTTCTTACTCTCCTTGTTCAAGGAAATTTTCTCCTTTCTTAGCAAGATGGCCCGATATGTTTGAACAGCAGAGAGCTATAGATGTTAGAAAATGATCTAAATTTGTTTAAGAAAGTGCTGGTGGGTATATTTTACCTCCATGCAAAGGATGGTACTTGCAGGTTTTCCCCGCTAGCCGAAAGTAGAGCGTTCATATGAAAAGTTTTCTGAAGTCGAAATGGCGTAAAGCAAGGCAGTAATTGCCATTGATTTATATATGAAAACAATTTTTTAGCAATACCAGACCCCAAAAGTGGTGATGATAGTGATATGTTTGTCTGAGTTATTGAAAGTTGGGTTGGGAGGTACAGGGGGCTGGAGTGTTGGAGAAAGAGGAAGAGGCTGTGCACTGCCTGTATGACAGTTCACTGCGAAACAAACGCTTCCGGCTCACCCTTTTTTTGACCCACGGTGTGGGCCACGTGGGTCGATTTCAATTTCCCCTTGGCCACTGTTATGGTTACATATTAAAGATATCGTATGTATCTTCGATCAGACAAGGCTTCAGAATTATTTGAAAGCAAGTTCAAAGGCATAATTATCTGGATGGGGACCTTTCACACAATGTGCAATATGCAACCTTCTGTCTGTCATGATTTCAGGATGCAAGACACGGTGACCTTTGTCTGCATTCTAGCAGAAGGTTCTGTGTCCAGGGTCGAACATATCATAGAGCTGTTAGATTGCACTGCTTTGTGTAATAAGCCCTGCTATAGCAAGTATTGAAAGGTTTCCTAACATGGATGAAACTAAACCAGACAGAAGAGCTTCAATCACCAGAAGAAGCCCTTTGTTTATCGGCTGCTTAAAAAGTGAAGTTTCCCAGGAGACATTTTAGAAATTGCTCAAGTGTCTCGTACACGTAAACGGAAACTGTTCCTTGTATCAGGAGTCCAGCAGAGATTCCACAAATCTGTCTGCATTCTTGATGTCCTATACTAACCTAGAAAAGGTTATGCTGGTCTTAATCAGAGCCTTAAGAGAAGGTAATCGTTTGCTTTGCCTTGTAGCTACCACATAAATGGTCACATAGTGTGTTGCCTTCAACTAAGTGAACTATGCTCGGTTTCTTACATACTACTGTGTGTCAATGACTATTGCCTGTAGAACATATGGATGTATATACCAAGTTCACCAAAGGGGAATTTGCAGTTAAAATCGGCACCCATAGCCCCGTTGTGCGTATACCGGTCGATCAGAGAATAGGAGAGGCTCGACATGGATACACAAACTTAGGGACATGATTGGTGAGAATGAATCCAACTTCAGTCATCCAGATCTGCGATCACCAAGAATAAGCAAAGATGAAGCTGACGCACAGACACTTGTTCAGCTGATGGTATCCAGATGGGTCAGCGCTTTCCATCCTGACCATGGAAAACCTGTCAACCGGAACTGCTGCAACTCCAGATGTGACTCAAGGCCCTATTTAAGCGAAATAGAGGAATACGCTTAAGAAGATTACAAACAAGAGAAGATGAAGACGGACAGTCCAGACACAAAGTTTCATTACAGGATTACAAAGAAGTGACTGAAAACATTCGTAGACATTGGCAAGAAATTACATAATCTTTGTTGTAGAAAAGAAGTTATACTCAAGGCCGATAGGAAACCGATTAGGCAGATATTTCTTTTTTTATAGAAAGCAAACATCATCAACCACTCTGGTAAACGGAATGGACATCAAGAACCGTACAAGGTTCGTTGACATGAACAAACTGGGTAATCTACTGGAAACAGTCGGTGATGCACTGATTGGAATACATTCATTTACAGACTGTGCTATAGTCAGTCGTTACACCAGGCGTGGAAAGTTAGCCATGTTCTAACAAATTGAGACTAACAAGACCCGCCAGGACACATTCAGAGTGTTAGGGAGCTCCTGTGAGGTCTCTGACGACCTATTTGGAAACGCAGTAACATGCCAGATGTACTTGCCTTTCACAAAAGCAACCCGTCAATAAGCTTCGCTCCTAGGTGTTTAATGCAAACCGTGGAGAAGTCAACCCTCTTTGTGAAGATTGTCTTTTCGTGCATGCTTTATAGGCAAACTGGATGGAAGATTCATGAAAGTGATCTGACCATTGAATGGACGTGAGGTGAACTTGCACCAGAGGCTGTGTCAGATATGCCACTTTGCTCATGTGTACAGTCATGTATATTACTTGACTGCACATGCTTTGGTAATGGTCTGAAATGTACAGACACGTATAAGTTACGAATCTGCACAACCAAACAAATAAAGTGGATTTTTTACAATTGGAGCTGAATGATATTGAATCGGATTTGGGTGAGAGAGAAAAGGTTAGATTTTGGAAAGGATCTAGGAATATTTTCTCAATTGAGATATATTTTTGCGATAAAATCACGTTTATATCCATGAGTGTCCATGCAATATTCCCCAAAGTTCTCATTGAATCCCAATGAAATTACGGGTGGACCAGAGGCTACAGAAAAAGTGATAGAATTTTAGGGTAGATCCATTCACAATATCCTCAGTTGACAGGGATATGCCCTCCACAAATGCTTTGTAGTTTTATATGGACGCGAGTTTGTTTAAACAGTCATATCGATTATAAAGCTACAAGTTATGGAGGGCTATCATACCAAAATATAAGCTAGAAACATGTTCGAAGACAAAAATGCAAAAATTGTTTGGCTAACTTGGTTGGTATCGATTTGTAAAAATATCAGTATTGGCCCCTGGACTATCAGGGTTCATGCGTAGATCTGGAAACAGAGTGGGAGGTTCGGATTGACAGAACACAGATGAAAGAAATTGCAGTGGAAGTTTGTTCATTGAGGTTCAGCTTGTTCAGTGCTTGGATGGGCAACTGATTATGAACACCAAATTCTGTAAGCAACATGTGACCTTGTACCAGACTGAGAAAAGCATTTGTATTGCAATATCATTAACAATGCATTCACATTATACAGACAATAGCCCTAGTCGGTTAGTAATAATTGCATTGGTTTCTGATCAATGACAATCTCTTCTTGATTTTCAATTGTTACCACTACAAAATCATTTTGCATACATTTCTATGCTGTAATCATTTGCCGCCTGTTTTAGAACAAAATTATTCATCACATTAATACATTTTTCTCGTAGTAAAAGCATTTACTTAATTCATAACTACCATTTTCGTCAGTAACGCTGGATTCTGAAACTCCATCACAAATTTTCCGTCGAAATCAAAAGGGATAGATCAATCTAATAACCAAAGGAAAGTGAACCTGCGGTGGAGTATTGGTAAAGTAAGTGGGAAGAGA
The DNA here is from genome assembly GCA_963457665.1 of Thysanoteuthis rhombus. Lineage (NCBI taxonomy): Eukaryota > Metazoa > Mollusca > Cephalopoda > Oegopsida > Thysanoteuthidae > Thysanoteuthis > Thysanoteuthis major. The sequence goes on from OY735217.1 coordinate 28,217,763, forward strand.
TAAAAAAGCGGTACCCTTACCACGCTGAAATATCATTGTTTCTTTTCCACTTAACGTCAGAATTCGTCACTGTAACCATTACCATGAAAGAAAGTTATTGAAAAAAATCCTAGCAGTGATACATCATAAATAGCTAGTTTTAAAATAAAGGAGAAGAAAATAAGGTACATGCTCAACCAACCGAAACTTACGCGTGTGTGCTATACCAACCTAAACTTCTTTTACAAGCAAATGAACATACTCTACGGCTATTGACTACACTGAAATAACATATTGCCTCACCTACTTACTGTTTTGAATAACTAATTGTTTCCCGCCATTGTCGGATCTCGTCTTTTCTATACTTTCTTTTGTTGATACAGATTATATGCATTACTTGATCTTGTGTTATTTCTTTTTAAAAAAAAATCACAGCTGTATTCTAACTTCTTCTCCTTACCTACAATTATATTTCTCAATAAAACCGCCCTTCGAACCCGACTTATTTATTAACAAACAGGTGGTCCCAAGCAGAACATAATGTTTGCTAACAAACTGTACGTTGCAAATGCTAGGAACTTAATGGTCGACTGAATACTACCTTTGTACCGGAAATAAGTATGACTATTATAAAATAAATCATTTGATAGAGCCTTGAAAGAAACTATTGTACATACTTTGTCTACATGAGCGCACAGGAGCTCTTTGATCAAGGATGAAACAAAGGATTTAATTTGCACGAAAGGTCACATGGTTTTGCCCGAATTACAGTGATTTGCTAGAAATTTTACAGTGTTTTTTTTTGTTTTTTTTTCGAATGGAGAGGCCCCCACTTCATCTCTAGATCGTATGCCTATGTTTGTCAACAACTCATAATTCTACTTCTTTACAAAATGTCCAAAGTTAAGCTTGGGAGTTTTAGTGTAGCGACTGAATCAGTGGGTAGCAAAGAAAACAAAAAAAAGCAAAACCGAAATCCTGCTCACGTATACCGGGTCAGCTTCAAATGCAGTCAGCGCTAAGATACAACCGTGCTTGTTGTTTCTTTTTCACCTTAATACCACTAAAATTTGTCGTGTCTTAGTTTTTGTAATCATTAGACTGAATGAAAAATTGTTACGGATATATTTGCAGAATCCTACTCGTAATATCACGGGTTACATAATCTGTTTTAATCAAGCAGAAAATAAACATGACCACAAAAAGTAAATTGCCCGGATTTTCTGACTCTAACCTTTGGTACAGCATTGAATGGAGGTGCAGACCGGGCTGACAGTTTAATGCATGGGAAATAGAATCGATGAACCGAGATCGAATTCCAGCTCAAGTAGCTCCAAAGCCCTTAGGAAAGGCACAACCCAATATCTCCGATATGTCAGGTCAGGGATTACTTAAAACTACTGGTACCTTGTAATCCAGTATAACCCGTCGCATGTTATTTGGAGAAGAGACATACGCCGCCAAGTAACTCACATTGCCTCTAGAAATAACTTCAGAGCCAGCCCTTGGTGCCAGCAACTCGGGCAGTTGCATAGGGCGCAAAGTGCTAGTAGGGCTTTCCAAATACAAAGGCGAAAACGGCAAAGAAATAAATCAAACAATGAAAACAGTTAGAATGAGGAAATTTCCGTATGTGAAGCGAGACTTTTCAGGGATAACTGACAGTTAATTAATCTCTGTTGTAGGCAAACTAAGTGAAACAACTGGCAAAAAAAAAAAAAAGAAGAAAATATTCACATAATCGGCGACAAGCTCAGTCAGGCTTAGCCGGTTCAGTGAGACAGAATGTTTACGATAGCTGGGGCCTGAGAGGGAAGAAAGGTTAGATGAAGCGAGGTTGCAAGTAAATAAATAAATAAACAGGTTTGGTTAGTACACTCAATGAAAACCACCACGTGACCAACGTCTTTTGCCAGCATACCACGTTAGGGGTGATCAGTTAAAAATTAGGTAAAAAAGGAGATCAATTAATATGTTATTAATACTTTTCTCGCTTTTTGTTAGGCAGTGATCGCTAAAAATGTCTGAATGTTTAGAAAAAACAAGCGTAACATTGTCGGACACAAACTAAGAGATCAATTTATAATAAACTTACATAGCAAATTGGATCTTCGCTAAAAACCTCTACAGGTGGTAATTTAAAATAAGAAAAAAAGAGAAGTTTTTTTTCTGAACATAATAAGGAGTAAACGTTTGAATTTTCAGCCCTATAACTCCATTCCTGCGGCGTATACACGTGAAACATACATACATAAATTCATATATAGCCAACCAGTCAGCTAGACCAACTTGAAAACAGAAGAAAACTATGTTAACAATTTTGGTGACAGTTTTGGTTGACTGTTTCTAAAAAGATGATACTGTACTTTAAAAGACGCCGAAGTTCAGCTTGCCCGTAGCGCCATGAACGCTAGGGTCAGCCCTGAATAGCATGAAGGATCCACCATGGGTACGCTGACGATCTACTAGACCATGGGATAATTCGATATTTTTGAAAGCTACGAATGATATGAGAGTACGTTGATCAATATCAATTTTCCTTTCTTTTTACCTTGATTCTTATTTGTAATTGTTTGACCTCGACGGATGTCTGTGGCTGGGAGTTGAGGTTAATCCTTCGTTTTTTCAGGCGGTGATTCACGCTTGTCCCGACAAAAGAACTGGTAAACATCTCCCGTATTTGGTTGACCTGTTTCTCGAGTAACTCTCCCTTCTGCAGATTCCGTTGACACTGGGCGCACATATAATAGCTGCCCACATCGTTTGGTTTCAGTTCGTCGCTGGCCCCGATGAAGGCCGAGATTCTTTCCGGCAGGCCCTGCGTCGAGGCCCCTCTTTTTTGGCCCTTGAAAATGTGTGTGTACGACGATCCACAGATCTTGAGATTGTTCTCGCAGATTAGACAGATGATCTCCTCGAATTTCGACACCACGTGTACCGGTTTATCGTACTTGCGCGGCATGTCCGGCGAATCCAAGTGTCCACTGCTGCAAGCCGACTGGCTGTTGGCCGAGAGACTCAAGGTAGAGCTGTACAAGTCCGAAATGTCGGACGCTGCCGGAGAGTCACCTATGTCCAGCGAGTCCTGAGATTCGAACAGGTCCGGCAGTTTCGGATTATGGGAACATATCTCCGAGTCCTCCTTTGTTTTCTTTTTAGACTTTTTGTGTGAAACTTTGTTTTTGGAAGCTGATGGTTTTGTTGAAGATGAAGAAGGAGAACCAGAAGAAGAAGAAGAAGATGGAGTCGTCGGCGGGGTTGGCGGTATGAGGGTATTTTCGGAAGGTTTCGAAGGCGACACGCTCGCCTCTGTTTTAGACGGCTCAGAAATTTCCGATAACTTTTCTAATTCCGATAACTTATCCGATTCCGATAAAACGGCAGGTGTTGCCGATTCCATCATGGACATGTCGGCTCGGGGATTCGATGGTTCGACGAGAATCCGTCCGCGTTTCTAAACCTTGTATCTATCCGAGCGTTCTGTCCGACTCCGTTGAAGTGTTGATACGTATACATGGGTGCTTTCGCGAATAATTAGATAAATAAATAAAAAAAAAACAAAAGCTCTTGCACAAATGAACACTCCCCTCTACTTTACGTACTATCTCCTTCTTCCTCTACCGCACGCACACTTACACGGATACATAAGCACACAACCACACACCCTGTCGAATAAAATGTGATTTCAAATCCTCAGTGTTGATAGTGTGTGTTTTTTTATGATCTGTGTGTTTTTATGACGCTTCTAAACTGCACGAAAGGATTTGGAAATTATCGACTGCAACATTGATGTACAAATCTGCCTCAAAAAAGCGTGTTGTTGTCGCCACTTGTCGAATATCGATGCCGCAGACGACAGGAGATAGAGATAGAGATAGAGAGATAAATGGGTAGATACATTTAGAGAGAGAGAGAGAGAGAGAGAGAGAGAGAGAGAGAGAGAGAGAGAGAGAGAGAGAGAGAGAGGCTACAGTAGGCGAATGGGAGTCGGACATGTTTGACTAACGAGGATCTCTTAGCCTATATTAAGACGAGATTATCGCCGATTAGAATACTATCTACTGACTAGGAGATTAACCTCTCACATTACATTGATATTGATTATTTTCCACGCTATGCGAGTTATGGATTATAAGGCATTGGACCACATAACTGGAACGCCTAATCTGAGCGGTTCGCTAAGATCTCGGGTCAAATAGATACTGACCAATGTGAATTTCATTCATCGACGAATGCACTATTTTTAGAAAATGACATTTACGGGATTTGATAACTTATACATCATTGCGTAAAGTGTTGGTTAGGAAGTCTAAAAATACTGATGCCCACTATAAGCATTTGAAAATATTGGATTTTAAAAGTGCAATTGTAGCAATCTTCTTTACTCGTCACCAGTCAAGCAGAGAATGGCAATAGCGATTGTATCAGGATTCAGAAAACATTTTCAAGCAATAAACAAAGATTTGCCAGTAAAACATTTCCTACTAGTAGGGATACCCGGCGTTGCCAGAGAAGGGGCAGTAATTGCAATTTGCACACAACAGTAATACATATTTTCCCTCAATATATATCAATGCCAACAGACCACAGCAAATATATATATATATATATACATACACACACACACACACACACTATATATATATATATATATATATATATATATATATATATATATATATATAATGTTCAACACTATTTATGCAGAATGTTTTACTGAAAAATAATTTGATGCACAAAATAAAACAATTGATTCAGTCCCTTGGTTTGGCAGGGCTTCCGAAAAGACAACATTTGCGCTTCTACAATTGGGTGCTAGTATGGAAACGTTGTGTCGGGTTCCAATTTTAGAACAACCAATGTAAACCTGGCCATAGAAAAATCATGGAGAAGTCAGGTTGAGGACAGCAATCTTGGGAGATTGTCCACGTGCTTTGTTGATGATCATGGCAAAGCTGAGTCTGACCAGGAATTGAATTCACTTGAATTCATTGAGCAAGTCAGTTGGAACAAGCCTGATGAACATACCCTCCAGTTAGAATAGTGGCCATGATAATATGTGGGAGAAACTGCTTTAGAGCCATTGCACAACGTAGGAGTATGTAGATTTCTCAGAAGCATGATGAGCGTCCCAACTTTCATTTATAACCTGTTTAATAAAACACCAGGCAGCTAAAAGTCAATGTTTTTGTGCGTGATTTGTTTCTACTGCACCGTCAAAGAAAACCGCCCCTTGTGTGAGAGCGTGTGTGTCTTTAGGAAATAAAAGAATATTTTGTTTTCAATGTTTAGAACCGGAATTAGCTTGAGAATGACATCTGGTGACCTCGAATGACCTCCAAATTTTGCTTATGTGGGAAGGCCACCACTTCTCAGTTTACATGCAGAATATTCAATCGGTAGGCCTTGCAGTTTTAGCAAAAAGAGGCACGAACAATGTAGCAAAAGGCTGAAATATTAATGCCCCCTATACTTCCAGTTAAGAATTCAATAAGAAACCTTCCTTTTAGCTAGATATCTAAAACTTCACTTTCGATGATCCCCCTATAAAAACCCTGAACACACGTGCTCAATTGCTCATTTGCCCCAGCGCCTCTAGCCGATTACTTTCTCTCTTTCCTCCTCTCTAGGATTGGTATCTTTTTGCCAATCTCCCGGCCAATCCGAACTTCACTGTTTTTTTTCCACAATGACCAATCACTGTACTAAACGTTGCCCGTTTTCATTCACCGATGTCGAGGCATCTCATATACGCACAACCACTTAATTGTGTCCCCATCACTAGCTCCAAACGCGCATACACCTCTGTCTCGCCTGGATGAAATGGCAACGCCTTTTACTACACAATGGTCATGATGATCTGTCTTCTAATTCTTCTTACTTCGGAAAGCGCACAAGGACCAAGCCCCGTGTGTTTTCTGTGTCCAAAATAATCTGTCGAGTGTTTTAAAGCGTCAGAGAATAGCCCCTAAGTTGCTCACACCCGATCACAAATACATCGCCCACAACTTGGCAGTTTGGCATCTGCGCTCATACCCGGTCACCATAACCATTTCTTGGTACGCTCTTGGTCTTATAGATTCACAGCAGTTCAGACACCTCCGCTCCAACACACGACTACTACTATTCTTCGGTACAAAGCTCCCGTCCTTCGCGTAGACGCTATCTCCCATCTTTTTTCCTCTTCTCTCAACACGATTGTATCAATGTTTTCTCATATGCATTCCATTTCTGTCCTGTATTGTTATAAATGCTTGTGCATCAAATGTACGTTTTATTTGTTCATCCAAATACTTGTATGTGTCGTCTTTACTCTGTTTGGTCCCCGTGTCCGCAATCATGCTTTGCGCACATATTCTCCCCGCTGTCATGGTGACCATACATCTCCCTTATTCCTCCCACCTCTCCACCGAGGTCCACGCGCGGGCCCACACACACACACTGGGCACTTAAATACAATCTATATTAGTACTGTTAGATGAGAAGATATGAATATTTCATAAATCATTGGGGAGTCCAGTTAATTACTTGATAACTAATAGAAAACAGATCGCCTCCATTTTGATCTCCCACTTCAAGTACAGAGAATCTGAAACAGTCTAAAAATATTCTAAATATTTGAATCTATACTATATCTGTATGTATTGGCTTTTAAATTCATTATAGGTGCAAGAAATTAAATGTATGCAAATCACTTAACTGCATCGTTCTGATTTTAACAGAACTTTTGGTATCTTATGAAATGATACGAAAAATAGGAAATAAACAACACAGACGACAACATTTACTAGTCAGCAAGAATAGAAAGTAGATGAGAGAGCATCGAAAAGTCTTGCTGTCCCTTGATTTCCAGTGAAAGCTACCAGTTATTCCTGGTGTTAATACAGAGCAGTAATAATGATAATAATAATGATAGTTATAGGTCTGGTTAGTCACTCAATAGGAACCGTCACGTGATCAACGTCTTTTGGCAGCATGTCGTGTGGAGAGTGATCAAATAAGTATTGAAATAAGGGGTGATCAATGTCAAAGTTATATCTCTCACCTTTCGTTGGGCAGTAATAACTAAAAAGTTTGAATTAAAAAAACCCTAGTGCGCACAAACTAGGGAGCAAATAAGCGTAAACTTACATTGCAAACTGACTCCCTTACAATAACCTATTTAGGGAGGATGTTAAAAAAACAAAAAAAAGTTTTTTGTTGACACAATAAGGAATAAATGATCAAATTTCAGCCCTCTAACTCCATTGGCGCAGCCTGTGCGCATGTTGGTTTACTGCAGCTAACGGCAGTTCATAAAATGCACGAAAAAAAAAAAGCTACAGTACTAAGATATATGCAACAGCTAATATTTAACGTCTGGTGCTGGAATGTCAGAACGATTTTGGACATATATATATATATATATATATATATATAGATAGATAGATAGATAGATAGATAGCCAGCTGGCCCGACTTGAAAACTGAAGAAACCCATTTTGACAGTTTGGGCAACAGTTTTGATTGGAGGTTTCTAATAATGTAAACTACGTCACAAGAGCGGTTCGTTACTTCCCCACACCTACCAGATGATACCTGATGAAGGCCGTAGAGTACAACGGCCGAAATGTTGTATGAAAAACAACCAAGATGAGGATAGTCCGAATAATGATAGAAATAATAATAATACCCCATCTAAAAAATTCAGAGAAATACATCACAAGAGGATGCAGAAAGGTAGATCGATAGGAGCATAAAACAAAGATGACAGAGTAGGAATAGTGATGCACTGGTAATTGTGCAAACCGGATGGCAAGGAGACACACCACTTTGGTCCTTGAATGAAAGCTTCACATTTGAGTGCTAAAATGATGTGGGAATTCCTGAGGCTTAATTTTGAATATATTTTACTCTCCTGGCATAGTAATGGCGAGTTATGTCACACCGTCACGCAGGATGAAACCTCGAACCTCTTGGCCTTTTGGACCACATCGAGACTCATTCCCTAGTTGTATCATAGTATGTGCGTGTCTGCTGGTGTTTGAAAAGTAGAGAGAAAGAAGGAATATGGCGAGTTTCTTCATTCAATGGTTTCGCTCGTCGATTTTGTCTTTCAATTCAGAGTTAAATGACTGACGCAAAGCGTTTCTTGACTTAACCTTTGATAATCACACTTCATTCACCAAAGCTGATTACGACATTATCTCATAATGATATACCTTAAGAACCATCGATGAATTTTCTTTCTTTCTTCATTATTTTTTACTGCTTCCTTTTGTTTCTTCCTCTTCGAATGAGTACAATTATGTATTTATTTCTGTTTAATTCTCTCTTTCTTTCTCTCCTTTCTTTTTTTTTAATGGGTACACTCATCTTTTTGCTTTCTGCTTCATTCTTTCTTCTTTCTTTCTATTCGAATGAGAATGCTCACCTTTTTACCTCTTCTTTCTTTTCTTCTTTTTTTTGAATAAGTACGCTCGTATTTTTCTTTTTTTGTTTCTCTTTCTTTCTTTCTTTCTTTCTCCCCCTTTCTTTCTTTTCGAATAAATACTCTTATGTATTTATTTCGGCTTTATTCTTTCTTTCTTTCTCCTCAATTCCTTCCTTTTTGAATGAGCACACTCATCATTTTTACTTTCTGCTTCATTCTTTCTTCTTTCTCCCTTTTTGAATGAGTATGCTCACCTTTTTATTTCTTTTTCTTTCCTTCAGTTTTATTCTGAATAAGTACACTCATATTTTTCTAACTTTTGTTTTATTCTTCCTTTCATTTTGAATGAGTACACCGAACTTTTCATCTGCTTTTTATTCTTTCTTCCCTCCCCTTATTTTTTCATTCTTTGTTTTATTCTTTATTCATTCATTCTTTCTTTATCTTTCTTTCTTTCTCCTCATTCACCCTTTTTGTTGTAACATTCTTTTATGTTTTTTCTTCTCTTTAAGCAGCCATCTTTCTTTGAGCATTCAACTCGCGTAAATACATTACTTAACTTTAAAGGACTCTCTCAATCAAGCGGTATTAAATTGTCCAATTAATGTTATTTTGCTACTTTGTGATCTCCGCTACGCAATTGCTATCAATGCAGTTAGAGGTTGATTTCCAATGCCTTTCTGTGATTATCTTTTTGAAGCTTGTTAACTTGAAGAACATAATCTAAGTGGCATTAAAATCTTGGCTAAGTGGCATTAAAATCTTGCTCTAAATCTGAAAACAAAACAAAACAAACTCTTAATCTAACTGGCAACTAGATTTCTAAAAGCAAGACCCATTAAGACACGTAGTTTAAAGAGCCAATAGATACACACGGATAGTTTATAATCTACCTTCAATAAGGTTTATATAATTTTGTTCTAATAATCGGTAACAGCAACCATAGAAACAATTTGAAAACATAAAGATGGCAGATGATGATATTTTCGTCAGATTATGCCTTTTATGCAAGAAAGATGAAAATACGACCCAAATAAAAAAAAAAGAAGAGGTTTGTGCAGTTTTTTGAGTCTGTGTATGATCGAACGTGTCAAAATTAGTTCGGTAAGTTCCGTGCTGGAGATGTATGTACGATTGGGAGGGAGTCACCAACGATAAGTTTCTTTTGAGAACCAATCGATTGATTTTATTGAATCGGGACAAATTGAAGATATCAATCGACAAAAAAGCTCCCAGAGAAAGGCCACCAGGACAACGGTAGACTGCATGTTTTTTGGTGACCAGACAAAAATTGTTACAGATATGCATGAATTCATTCTTAAAAAAATAAATAAATAAAGCGGAAACGAAAACTTGGTGTTTGAGCTGGGATTATTAACGTATTGATCTGTACTTCTGATAAGGGCCAGAGTATCAGTGCACTTTGTATAGGATCAAAGTATCACTTCCAGACATTTCTGTCCAGGATTAGAATATATTAGTCCGTATTATTGAAAACTGTTACACACAAAAACATTGTTGTTTGCATTCTTAAATTCTTGTTGCCGGGCAACGAATCACGTCATACCAATTGCTCATCTTCATCTGACGTCATAACTACGTTGCTAAATTAATTTACCCGTATTTATCACTGAAAGCTTAACATTCGAACAAAGGTCAGAGGGAGCAGAATAATATTATAGATAAGGAAGAAAACTGATGTTTTAGAAATCATGGAAGGATGATTTGAAAAAAAAAAAAATTCCATTGCAGATTTTCTTGTCATGATTTCATAAATCTGATTTCAAAATGTTAATCGGATCCAGAAATAAAACCAGAGCCAAGTAATAATCCCCTTCGTTCAAATATACGACATAAACTATATTGTTTACAGTAGAATCGCTCTGAAAACGTCGGTTCTCGTATATATATATATATATATATATATATATATATATATATATATATATAGTTCATGATGCATTTTTCAATTTGTAAGAATATTGATGATTGCTGAAGAGTGCATTAGGCACAAAATGTTGACATTGACTGAGTATATATCTTCGCAAATCTTCTCTCTCTACATAAGATTTACAATATATCTATAGTTACTTTGGGCCTGGGGCTATACTAACCTAAGCTTGAATACATACATATAGATGTTTGTGTGCGAGAGATTTAATCATCAGAATTCCCCATTCTAGGTGAAAAAGTGATTAAAGCAATGCTTCAATGTCTATGTTACAATCGATAAATTGATTTTACTGCAAAGCGCTCATGGATTTATACCTCTACTTAATTAGTACAAAAGTCCTCCCTACAGGTTTCAATCGGGTCGGGTTTTTTTGTCTAATGAGATTGTAATAACGTCATGTTGCAAATATCGTCCGAATATAAGTCAGCTTGTTACAATAACAAGTTCGCTTGGCGTTACTCTCCCAACAGTTGTGCACACATACACACGCGCGAAAATCTACTGACACATACACTTGCACCTTACACAAAAACACAGAAGCAGAAACACGCTCATGCACATGAACATAGATGCCTTTGCATCTCTGCTAGTTCTCACTAGACTCAAGCGAAGACGTTTTCGTCAGACGTCTACTTTTATTCCTTTCGTCTGGGTTTCATCAACCCACAGCTACAACACTATGTCGTACTGACCTACGTATGAACTGTTCAAAGCTGCATTAAACACACACACACACACACACATGTATATATATATTACGTAATATCAAAATGAAACTCTTATTTGAAATGATTCCCCGTTATAACATGGTGAATGTATCATGTGGCATAGACAACGTAAATAGAATAAATTAAAGAAAGAAAATAGGGCTGCTGCAGAAATCGAACCTGCCACCGATCAGATACCTGCTTCAACGTAGCATTGCTCTTGCCTTTGAGCTAAACAGCCGCTGGTAATTCACAGACCCAAATAACTAAATAATGTCTGCTCTATTGTTTTTTTTTAATACGACAATTATGATATTGAGAAATGGATATATGATCCGATGGAATGATCATGAATAGCGTTATATTAAATTGATACTCAAGCGTGTGTATATGTATTAATGTATTAAGTAGATCTTAGTATAAGTAGAACGTAAAGAGTAAAGATTTTTTCAGTGGTTCATTAAGAAGTTTGATTAAAGATCTTAGATAAAAAAGGTTTTGTTTTCTATCTTTTAAAAGTTAAATATTATTGCTAACTTACAAGAGAACACCATTTCAGCTTATGAAAGTTTGAAAAAAGTTAACGCTCAACTTTTGGATAGTGTTGGAAACCTGGAGTTCATCTCATCAAAAAGAAAAAAAAATGTGAGTGAAAGAGAACCCTTTTATATTCCTCGCTGTGTGGCAGTGGTTAGCAAGCTAGTTCTGCTGAACATCACAAAAGCCCAGCTTCGAAAAAATACCTGTATGTGGTTTACCTTATGGCTTGGATATACACACGTATTCCTCAGCGGTGCGACTGGTCGGTGTTCAAGTCAAGGTAAAATGTAAAATTTCGGATGCTGATTTTCTAGTCAGGCAAAACCTTTGCATTTCTTCATTCGTACCCTTAGATTTTCCTCCATTAGACCTGGTGCTTTGCGAGACTAAGCTTAATAAAATGCCGAAAATCCCATTCTTAAAAATTTACGTACTCTTATTATTTTATTTTCCTATCAGCATGTTCTTCACCAGTTGAAAATTAGTAGGGAAAAGTGCAACGCATTTTCTTCTGTAAGCCATTTGCAATGCATTTCCATTAAAATAAATGCAATAAGGGGGACTAATTGAAAATGCCCCCCAGGGGCCCCTAAACTGTTTTATGAACAATATTTCAACTACTGCATTTCTACTGAGACATATCACAATATTTTCAAAGGGGCCCCACAGCAAGCCAAGCTCACATGGCCCCTAAATATTCAATTACGCCCCTGATTAAATGTGTGAGTCTTTTCCGAAGAGATGTGTCGATTTTTACAAATTACTCAGCTTGAGAATGGAAAATAAATAATGATAAATAAAAAGCTTTGTTATTACGTACTGATCTAGTATCCTCATCTTGGTTGTTATAGTCACAATGTTTCGAACGTTACATCCTCCCCAGCCATCTCCTGATGCTTGTCGTAATTTGTAACCCTCTGGGAATTTCGAACCGAACCCTTTATTCAATATACAGAGATAGATTGCTCTCATTTCACAGCTCATGTGGATATCTCATATCAGTTACTTTTTTTCTTAGTTAATTAATCTTAACAATGCCGACAAAGGGTTTATGGTTTTTGGCACTACCCAACTTGAGGATTGAACTCATGACCTCCACACAGGCTACTTGATACTCTTTACTTACATTTTTATCAACTCGGTCTTGTGTCCCCTGACAATTAACTAGGACGAATTAACTGATATGAGATACCCTCTGATAGGGACAGCAGTAAGAGAAGAATATACCCTCGTGGATTGAATGGAGAGTTCGGTTCGACATTCCCCAGAAGGTTACTGACAACAACAGACATCTGAAAAAGGCCGGAGAGCACAACAGCCGAAACATGGTGACCATAGCAACAAGAATGAGGACACTAATCTGAGTGAAACAGTTGAGAATAATGATAATTCCTTATCCCACAAATTCAAAACAAAAGAAAAAATGTATTAATAATAAATAAATAATTCGCAGTAATGAGACTGACCAGCCTAGCATTTCGAATAAAACACTCAAGTATTCAACATTGAATCATCACCCGATTACTTGAAGCAGACGGGAGTGTTACGAGTAACAAGTGCGAAACAAAATGGAAGAACCCTTTTTTCCCCAAAAGCCAATAGAGTTAAAATGCGGAGAAGATTATCCCCAGTTATTTCCCTTTAATTATCTGCACATTTTACTCTAACCATAAATTTCTCAGTAATTTCTATGTAGAATTCACATCGGGAGTATTATCGGTAATACAAGTAATCAAAGGGAAATAACTGTAATAACCCTAGCTATATAATTAGATCACCCGACATAGAGTGATCGATTGTATACTAATCTCAGTGTGAGTATTTACATGCACCTTTTCAATATTTTTTAAAAAGCGAATCGCAAATACTACAAATGGATGTTTGAAGTTTTAGTTTTGCTTTTTGCGAGAAAAATAGCATAAAGTCTATCGTAAAAAGGAAAGAAATGCCACTTATGTGAACTTCAAAGCAGGTTTATACGGTTTAGTGTCGATATTGAAATTTCTGTCAAGAATACCCCTGGCCTTCAATTGTACACCATGATCAGACCATTCGACTCTCCCCTGCCTTGTGATTCGCTTTAGTGGGTCTGTGCCAGACTGAGATAAGCTTATTAACCTCCCCCCACACATACGTTACGTACACACGTACACACACACACACACATACACACACATACACACATGATAAACATACAGAGGAGAAAATGTCGTATGATTGAAATTTACTTTTAAGCGTTCTTTTGTCTTTTAGTATTATTATTTGAGAAAGCATTGTCAACAAACCTATCCTTCATTTCCGATTCACGCTGCTTACTCATTACTATAGACTGTCAAGGTAAGATGCAATAAAAAACCAATATTAAGATGCACACACACGCACATACACACACACACACACATATATATACATATACACACATATATATATATGTATATATATATTTATATGTATATATATATATATTTATATGAGTGTGTACACACACACACACACACACACACACACACACACACACACATATATATATATATATATATATATATATATATATATATATATATAGTTTGATTGGGGGTTGCAGGTATTCATTACCAAGTCTTATCCTCCAAACTGGTCGAATGCAAATAATATAATTTTTGATCCAATCCAGTGGCGACAAGGTTCATACCCTAGCATTTATGGGAAAGAGTGGTCAGTTACTAACCGGATATTAAGACTGACGTCAGAGCTAAATATAAAAGCAGGCAATATCCATAAAATAGTAAATAATACAAGCGCAGATCTAGGGTGGAGATGGGGTTGGACCAGTTAATCCAGACTCCTCCAGGTCTGGCAAAGCACAATTATAATTTTTCAGAACTATGTAATAATTTTATAAATGAAATTAAAAAACAAACAAACAAACGAATAATCCCAAATAATCATTAATTACTTTTTGAAAAATGAATTTTTTTTTTTAAAGTTAGGAGATATTTTCCGTCTAATTTTTGATACATTTTCTATGTCCTGGTTCTTTGGGTAAATTTCTATGATCAATTTTTTTCTAACTTTACTATTTTGTCGTGTCTAATGGTAGAAAGCTACAACTTGAATGTAAACAAAAAAAATCCGGATCTCATATTACTTTCTCATCTAAGATGGGTTTTTTCCACTGAATTATTTGTGAAAAATAAATTTGGACCCCACCCTGCTCAAAATCATGAATCCACCCGAGTAGTGTGACTAAATTTGTCGCTTAAGCGTAGGTGTTGTGGTTCACCTACATAAATACATTGGTTTGGTAGTTCATTTTGAGCCTTTGAAATGACAGATAGTTACAAATCATAGCTGAGTCTAGCACAAAGCCACTATAATGAGGCACTCAGTGATTTCGATCCTTGAAGAGTGCTCCAGATTTGTGTCCTTGTTCCAGGCTAAGCTAAACTAAGTAAATTTCACCAGACTAAATTAATCTATCCGTTCATATATCTATCCATCTGATCATATCTATCTATCTATCTATTCATATCTATCAATCAATTCATATCTATCTATCTATCTATCTATCTATCTATCTATCTATCTATCTATCTATCTATCTCTGTTCATATCTATCAGCAATTAACAAAATATAATGATTAACAAGTAGACTCCATCAATCGTTTACTATGAGTCCTTGACTACTGCTCCATAAGAAATAAGAAAGCAAACCTTGAAAATCATTCATCTATGCGCACACACACACACACACACACACACACACACGTATATATATATCATATTGATGGCAGAGTTTTCTTATTCGCATAAATTCATTGCATCATTATTCCGTCATCAAAGTAATTTCCCTGGGTTTCTATGTTTTTATGCCACTGAATAGTCAACCATTATTGCAA
The DNA here is from genome assembly GCA_963457665.1 of Thysanoteuthis rhombus. Classification (NCBI taxonomy): domain Eukaryota; kingdom Metazoa; phylum Mollusca; class Cephalopoda; order Oegopsida; family Thysanoteuthidae; genus Thysanoteuthis; species Thysanoteuthis major. The sequence continues at coordinate 28,233,233 of OY735217.1, forward strand.
TGGAAAGCAACTAAAATCGAGATGAAAGAAATACTAGTCAAATTTATTAATGGTCGACAATACTTTTCCTAAAATCAAGATAATATTGCAAATATCTACTTGGTCAGATTTGAATGATGAAATAAGGCAGAAACAACTGGATTTTGATGGCAATTCTCGCTATGAAAGAGGCAGTAAAATTACTAGATAGTGTACGAACGGGATTTAAAATACCAATGAAAAATAAAGTTCAATTCTCTCTTTTGCCATTACTCACTACACCCCTGTTAATTTCATCGTCTAAAAAGCATGGTTACTTTGAAAGCTTTGAAAAAATTACTATTTATTTCAAGAGGTTCTCTTTTTCGTCAGCTTATCAAAAAAAAGTTTTCCTTTCTCTCGCCTCTGCCATCGTCAACTTGAATTGCGTAAGATTGACAATGGGTGTAACAGCTTTTCACTGCGACTACTGACTGGGCGGTGAGGTGGTTGATTGACAATAGCTATATAACAGGTTTCAACTGAGAAAGAAAGAGGGTAATGAAAAGGGAGATTACGTGCGCGAGAAACCGAGACAGGGTGGGCTGCAGAAGAGAAAATGAGCATGTGTGTGTGTGTGTGTGTGTGTGTGTGTGAGAGAGAGAGAGAGAGAGAGAGCGGCTGAGGAGTATGCACCCGTTTGTGTTTAATCGATAGATAGATAGATAGATAGATTGAGAGATAGGTAGATTGAGAGATAGATAGACTGATATAAATAGATTGATAGATCCACTGATAAATATGACCGGACTAAAATAGAAAGATAGACGGAGACGGATGTATCTGTGTTCATGCGCGTATAAGAGAAGGAAAGAGACGATAAATTGGGGATGTCCGAGCATGTATATGCATGTACGAATATAGTCAAGAAAATTTGACCACTCGACGTTTTTTCATTACCTTTGTGTTGAAGGTGGCAACAAAAGGATAATTCTGACAGTTTCGTTGCACATATCTGTGCGTTTGAGCGTATGAAATAAACTGTCAGTGCACGAGAGAGCGAATGCACACGTGTATGTATGTATGTATGTATGTTTGAGAGAGTGAGAGAGAGAAAGAGAAAGAGAGAGAAGGGTCTGGTGAGTGGTTTAGGCTAAATGAACAGTTAAAAGAGCCAAGCCATGGATCTGAGGAGGGAGAGTCCTAAAGTTCATAACAAATTGGGGTCGGAGAAGTTTACTCAACGATTACCTTCTGGTCAGTTATAGTAGGTTTCAAATGTTGCGAAATCAGAGCATGTTATTTAATTCATTTTGGTGAAGAAGAAGAAGAAGAAGAAGAAGAAGAAGAAAAAGAAGAAGAAGAAGAAGAAAAGAGAAGAAGAAGAAGAGAGAAGAAGAAGAGAGAAAAAGAAGAGAGAAAAAATAGAAAAAATAGAAAGGAAATACACATTTACTAGCCATCCCACAACCACAGCTCGAATACAATAAATACTGCATTGTCGGTTGGTTTTTAACAAAACCCTGTCATTTCCTGACGAGGTAATGATTCATGGACGACCGATTCAATATCATTTTCAGGTAGCATCTTCGATATCACCCTCATTCCCCTGACCCAAATCCCGAACAGGTAAAAAGGATTTCGGTGAAGAGGTGACGAAAGGTGAAGGGCTTGACTTTATTTTTTAAAATCAGATAATGTAAATTGAGGGTAGCATTTTTTGCACATGACAAAAATAGGGGATATTAAAGCCATTGGGGTGTTAACATCATTTGCTGCCGACGGGGAAAAAAGTCAAAAATAAATAAATAATAATATAAGATAAAAATAAAGGGTAAGTTAAAAAGGGACACACATCCATGAAGCCATTTTCTTATTTCGTACAAAATATTTATATTCAAGTCAAAGGTCAAATTAATTTGGTAAGAATTATTTTAAACTGAATACCTCTATTGGGGAAAGGAGTCAGTAGTCCGGGACAAAGTTATTTCGTCAGAAACCCTTTTGGCTTGTTAGTATACGCTATTTCGCGATTACTATTTTTGGTTCAAGTTTAGTGCATACACGATTTTTCTTCATTCGTTCTTAAGACGATTTGGGAGAGGTAGTTTCATAAGGAAGGATCATGTTCGTTAGAAGCTAACGTTCATAACTTTGAAGTACGGGAGCCTAAAAAGAAGGGAAAAAAAAAAGGACATGACTGGGGAAATTGATATTATTCACCTAATGGGGACCGGCTGAATGACGAAAAAGTATTTTATAGAGATACATGGACGCATGTAAAACGCGGGGAAAAGCCAAGAAAAATAGAATAAAAATTAAATTTGACGATTATAAATGAATTCTGGTATTCTCTTTAGTTTTTCATCAATTTTCGAATCTCTCTCACTAAAAAGGTATGGAAATATATTATTTTGGGATAGAATGTCATTACAATGAATATATATTTTATAAACTCAATACTTAATCTAAACTGGTAGGAGACAGAGAGAACTGATATTCAAGAACTATTTTTTTAAAATTAACAGCAGATTTTTATTGAATAAAGTTAGCAGGTGTAGATCGTTGTTGGTACAAGAATCGTTCATTGATCTCTGACCTAAAATTTGTTTTATCAAATTCCAGTACATAGTCTATATGCTGTCCATTGGGAATTGGGGATTAAAGGATTGTCAGCGTCTAGGAAGTAATTCAAGCATTACTGACAGAATATTACTATCATATGTATATTGTAAATGCTTTGCTAATTATTTTAGTATAGAAATGCATAGAAAAGCAGGAAAAGGCAATTGTCAGTGGCCAGGAATCATCACAAGCTTGATTGCCAGAATTTTTGTTCAGAAACGAATTGAAAATAAAGACAGATGGGTTGTTAGTAACTAGGAATTAATTCAAGGGATACAGACAAAAAAGGACAATTATACGTTTAATGTAAAAACATTGCTAATCATTGAACTATGTAAATGCATCGTAAATTAGAAAGAGAGCAATTGTCAGTTGTCAGAAATTAAAGCAAGCGTTACTGTCAGAACAGAGCTATTAAATGTGTAATGTAAACGCATTATTGATGTTTTTACCGTAGAAATACAATGAGTATCCACAAGAAAGGGATTGTCAATGGTCAGGAATTAAGACAAGCGTTACTGCCCAAATAGGACTTATATGCATTTTGTAAATGCATTGCTAACGATTTTGATTCAGAAATGTGTTGAAAATCAAGGAAGTGATTGTCAGTGCCCAAAGATTAATGCAAACGTTACAGATAAAATAGGGTTACTATATATGTATTTTTCATTTCTGAAAAGAATGAGTAATATGATTTGAAGATACTTTCAAGAAAAATCAAATTTATAGCTAAGTTCTGCCAAAAAATCCTTTGCGGATCAAATGTATTTTCATCGTTTAAGAAATAACGTATTCGTTTGCGAGACATTGACATTTCTTTTTCCGGTATCCAATTTCTTTTATTTCATTTTGTTCTCTCATAGAGCATTCTTCCTTGAAACACCAGTCAATTTCAAATTGCTAATGTCGGTTGCACTACGCGTCAAGTGATTCTATCAAAACAAGAAGCCAGGACAACAATGTTTTGACATGTCAATGCCGATCAAAAATGTCTAACATTGTAGCGATAATCGACATAGTTTATATACGATTGGATTCCTTGGACATACTGTACAAATTAGACTGTTTGTTTGTGGAAGACTGGGCGAACAAGAATTCTATGGATTAACTCCTTTTGTAAACAATGTAATATACCTAGCGACGTGGCTTCACCAAAGGGGGTCATGGCTGTTGTGGTCAAGGAACACGTCTCTCATATTCAGCAACATGATGTCTCAAATGAAAGACACGGAATCGAGTAGGTACGCGTCGCGAGTAACGTGGCCAACTAAGTACACGTTGTATGCTGATTGTATTTTTAAAGTGATCGAAAGACATTTAATGACATGCTCGGCTATTGTGAATGAGACGTTCTCACAGTACACAAGCTCGTTCAATGATGTCTCACTGTCAACTGAGTAAGCTCACCATAGGTTCTCTGTTCATGCATGCACAGTAAAGTACTCTTTGATCTGTTGCCACGTGATCGGCTCTCAAGATTCAGAATGACTGAATATTTTACGGACAAATCTCGAATATAAGCCGATTTGCTTAAAGGTTGCCAGCGGATAAAATTCATAATAAAGACGATAGAATATAAAATAGAACACAATAACCAGTTTTGTGGATGAGTGCTTTTGCCGGATAGAGTTGTTGAAATAAAGGCGATTATTGTAAAAAAAACTTTTTGTTTGTTTCTGCTTTGTCACTCTCCGTTGGTCATGTATTTTGTCGAATTCACAACCTTTCAATGGTGAGAGTATTATCTGGGAAAGAAAGAAATCAACACCTGACGAAAGAAAAAGGAAATTGTATATTCAAACGGGTTTTTAATGTCATCTCCCAAAAATATATTGCTTTTCGAACCTCCCGATGCATAATATAATGTCACAGCTGTATGAATTTGACTGATTAGAGCTTGTTTTTGATGTCATACTGCGATAGCTCAGCGGTATAAATATCACTCTGGAGGTCGCGAGGTTCACCGTTTAGTGACTTGTACTGGTGATGCTCGTCAATTTAAATCACCAGAATATACAAATGATATCGTCTAGAATATTTGAAAGGTACACTAGCGTTGTTATAAAAGTATTTGCTAATTTTCCTTTGGCATAAGGCCACGCGTGTGAAACATCAAGCGAGCATCGAACTCATCATACAGTAGTAATAAGGAGGTTAGTCATGTGACAAATATGATCGAAAAATAACCAGATCGCTACAATGCCATTGAAATCAATCAAAATTTTGAGAAACTTTTTACAGTATTAAATGATCGTAACTTGTCCTTTGATTAATTTTCCGTTGATTGATGTTTTTTTTAATTATATATTAAATATGGTATTATGTTTCTCCGAAAGTGTCCGTGTCATTTTCTCTTCTCAGCTGAAATAGATAGTTACTGTACTTTCACTGGAAGTCATTACGTAAACTGTTGAATATTTTGTGACCACAAATGTATCTGAACGCCCGTGTGATATCTATATTAGCGCAATAGTTAGCTAGCCCGGTTGCTAGAACTGTTCATCATAACAGCGAGTCTCTCTTATGAACGCTTTACTACCATGGCCTTTTGATAGACCAAGTTTAGGATCTCTCACCATAGCGTGATAATAAGAAGAGCTCGTCTCGACAACCAAAACTTTAAAATAGTGAGTTTGATCTTTATTGGGTATTCTGCTACAATAAGGTGGGCAAAAAAAAAAAAATGAAATCACTCAGAAAGTCTATCAAAAATTATCATTTAACTCACAACAGTATAAATCTAGGAACAGTATAAAGTTTTGTGAGATTCGTCAATTTTAGGGTCCCTAACGTTTATATATGGTAACGCTCATGCTCTGACTGGGATTAGGAATTTCACTCCCATTTTCAATTTTTGGGATATCTTAATATTTTTTTACTTGCAGATATGCAAATATCAGTTTAAACACAAAAAGATAGTTCTAACAGTTTGGACTGATTTTGATCGTCCGCAAAGCAAAAAAAAAAAAATACATAAATAAGCCTAAAATGCGTTTTATCAGCTCTGATACCTTAAAATATGGCGAATTAACTTGAACTTCAAGGGGAGAGGAGGCAAATCTAATGTGAATTGGGTCAAATTTATTGATGAACTTCCAGATACACTGTGAGTTGTTGATAAGAAAACAGAAGAACAATTGCAAACTTCTTCAGACAATAAGAAGATGGGAGATTGGAACAATATTGACGCAATTCGTATAAGGGACACCGGAGGCCCATCAAACTGTTGATACAGTTAAGAGTTGAAGAAAGGGAAGAGAAAAAGAGTTAGTGAGAAACAAAGAATTAAGAATGGCATGATGTCCACAGAAATGTACTACTAATATGAAGAAAGGCCCCCCCCCCATACTCAAAAGAGATTGATGCAATACAGGATCCTGAATACCAGATGAAGACACCAACCGAGTCTAAACTCAAAAAAAGGAGAGAGGTTATCGCTATTAAGTTTCACATTGTGTCTGAAAGTATTCTCTATTAAACAGAGAGGCGTTTCAGCTTTTAGGTGCCGCAACATCAGAAAGCATCATGGACGATAGAATCTTATCAGTGTATAGTATACGCCGTAAACGGTACAAAGTTGTAACCCAAGCAGCTGATAAGATATTAGCTGACGAGCAAGCTATCCCAACCGATTATTACACAATCTATTCAGATGGGAAGATATTTAAAGCATAGACCCATTGTGGAGGAAATGACTACAGGTTTGTTGTGCAATTGACATCGTCGGATAGGACTGAAATTCTGTTTGGTATCATGCCAATAGCAAATGGGACATTTGCTGGAAACCACCAAAAGACACTCTCTTTATTACTTGTCAGAAGTATTCCTTTAGAGGAGATCGCAACATGTGTATTTGATACTACAGCTGTAAATATCAGGGAAGTAAATGGGATTGTTCAGAGGTTGGAGGCTTCCATTGGTCATATTTTGGAGCTGGGCCGTTGCCTCTACATCTGTGAGTTTGTTTGTGGTACAGCAAGTGGGAACGTTCTAAGAAAAATCCAAAAACCAGGAAATAAAAAGAAAATAGTACCTGGTGAGTTTCTCTTTAAAAGGTTATGTAACTCATGGGAAAATCCAAACACGGAAAATCATCATACTCGAAAAAAAAAAAAAGAAGGTAATCGTATTCTACTGCAATACATTGATGTGGCAATTGGTTAGAAAACGAGAAATAATTGAGTGGACTATTTGGAGATGGCAAAACTCTGCCTCTGTTTATCTTGGTGGTGTTCTTCAACGGAAATTTCATGAGCTAAAGCTACAGACTTCATTCTGTGAACGCTATAAGAGAGGTAACGGTGATCACCGATGCAGCACTCTCCACCCCCCCAAAAAAACCCCCCCAAAGAAAAACAAAGGTACTGCATGGGCAAACAAGACCATGTTCAGAGGAGCATCTCCACGCAACATTATGAAATACTAAATGTTATAAGGAAGACCCAAGTATCAGTAGCTACTTCATCGGAACGTGGGACGCTAGCAGAATTTCTAATGTTTAGTTATATTCATGTTTAATTAGTAATAAATAATTACTTCACTCGAACTTCATTTTCACATAGACTATTGAAATAGCATAAAACCAGTCTAAGCGCCATCTACGAAGTCTGACTAAATCTGTATATACTTATGTAAAGAATGCAATATTTTTAGCGTGACTTTTGAAATATGCTTTTTTTTTTTTGTAAAATCTATCATGAATTAGCTCTTGGAGATCACTCTATTAATTCCAGAATATTCACAATAAGTTCTATCATGCTTACATTCATGCATATCTGTAAGTAAAAAATGTTATAAGAACCCAGAAACTAAAAATGAATGGGAGTAGAAGTGCTACTTCTGGTCCACAGATAGGTGATACCATATATGATCCTTAGGGCACCGTAAGAAATTGACCAATCTAAAAGTTTTTTTTTCATACTGTTGTTAATAGCGAGTAAAATGGCGACAAATGGTAGACCTTCTAATCAATTTGAGATGGTAAGGTTTTGTGTCAGATTTAACTTACTAGAGAACTCCACTTCAGTGTCCTAGTTAGAAAACTTATCTCGTTAACCGTTTCGGTTTGTATTACATCGAGCTAAGCTTATTTTATAGCCATATGTTACTTATCGATAAATGACAGTTGTCAAACATTTTATGATTCGCTCTGCTTGTTATGTTATCATTTGGTATTTCATCCGATAATTATGCACATCCAAATTTATATATCCATCGATCTACTTAATTCTGTAAATATCTAAATATCTAATTCCGCACTCTCTCAGAAACTCCGTCGTATTCTACTGAAATCAGAAACAAAAACTGCAATCAGATCTTTGTGGACTGAACTTAATCCATGAAATTCGTTCAAAATATCTGACGAGTCAGTGTTTACAAATTTGTATACAGAGACCCCCCCCCCCCAAAAAAAAAACAGGCTCTGTTGATTGTATATGTTATATAAACTAGTCCATGACCTGTTACTTTGCCGATAGTTATCATAAGTTTACAACAACAGACTCGGTTGATGGCAGCTGCTGAAATCATAAATGTGACAGATGTGGTTGGAAGTGAGAAGGGGAAAAGCGAGTTGGGTAGTTCAATATGAGGGTAGGGAGGGCGAGTGGAGAAAATTAGAGTTACGAAGGGAAAGGAGTTGATATCTGTTGCGTATGCTGAGTGACGACACGGCTCTTATATATATATATATATATATATATATATATATATATATATATATATATATATATATATAATGAATTTATATATATATATAATGAATTTATATATATATATAATGAATTTATATATATATATATAATGAATTTAATAGTCAATATGGAAACACAAAAGATTGGAAACTGCATCGTTTTTCTATGAAATGCATCATTATATCGGATAATTCTCATCTATTTCCTCACGAAATATCCACATATATACATGCATTAAAGAAATAATCGACCAGTGACTCTTTTTCGCATTCAGATGATTATAGAGAGAGGAAGTAAGGGAGAAAGAGAGAGAGAGAGAGAGAGAGAGAGAGAGAGAGAGGGGGGGAGAGAAAGGGAAAGAAAAAGAGACGCAGTCTGGTTAGTGTAAATCAGAATATGGTTAGTTTAATCCTGTAGACTCTTTGTGGAGCATAGGACCGTAACTTCTCAACTGTAGTTCCAGTAGCAAATAGGTTTTCTACAGGCTGAAGTAGCTTGGGAACAGCTATGGCGACTCCCAAGCTGGAGTTTTCTTTCTGTAAGAGCAATTTTCTCATAAATGAACAACCTCACAGGGCTAAAGGGCTCCAACTGTCTCGCTATTTACCCAAAGCTGGATTCATGACTTTCCTGAGGACGTTAGTGCAAATTGAACGTGAACAGCCTCTACTCAATTTGACTCGGGAGAAATCACCCGGTCCGGACACCGGTAGGATTGAGAGATCGATAGTTCTTCCTCAGTTCGGGGGTTGGTGGTGCATGGCCGTTCTTAGTTGGTGGAGCGATCCGTGTGGTCGATCCCGATAACAAACGAGACTCTGGTCTGCTAACTAAACTAATGGGATGATGTAAGAAAATGGTGTCTAAAAGACAAAGAATTGTGGCAAATATACATAATAGACTAACGCATTATGCCAAACCTCACAGCAACACGTATCACAAGCGATTGTATCAGCGTAGATATTAGTGAGAGATGCCACATCTTGTGTCTACGCACCGGTTTTTCTGTTTGTCTGTCACGCTATAGAAACCACACAAACATGGGCGCAGTCCAACCGAATTCAGCATGCTTACTCAATAGACCCAGGGAAGATGTTAAAGTGAAAAGTTTTGAGAGGCTTCTTTTGAAAGGTTTTTGAGGGAAGGCGTTTCATTTACAATGTAAATGCTAAAGTGGAATCTTAATTTCCATTCAGTACACAGACATGAACATATCCCAATATTTCATGTCTATATATCATTCTTAAAGGGGACAAATGTGAAGAGAAACTTTTACTATTTCAAGGGTTCAGAAGTGAAGGGAGATTTTCTCTTCCTTTAAAGGGTGAAAAAGTGAACGGAAAACTTTTCGTCTTTGAAGAGTCAAAGGTTAAAGGAGATTTTTTTCCACTTTCAAGGAGTCAAAGGTGTAGGACCAAAAGAAAAATAGACCTTCTCCCATCGTAAAGTCGTCAAAAGTGAAAATAAACATTTCCCTTTTAAGGGGTCAGAGGCGAAAGGAAACCATTTTCAAAGGTCTGAAAGCTTGAGTCCTTTTTTTACATTTTTTTAATAACTCCTTGAATATTCTACTCGTGTTGACGGGTACTTTGGCTAGTGCTCTAATACTTGGGTCCGTTTTCCAATTTGTTTCCCAGCTATGCAAAGAAATCTGCGTGACGTTGAAGTGCTCATTGGCCTCACCGCAAGGTCAGTATACGTGGCTGCGATGCTCCTACCTATTACTTCTACCTCACTTTGTCCGAGTGGGGATGATCCGAGCCTCTCCGAAGAAAGGCGCTCACTAAATCAGCTGAGACCTTATGGTAACAGCAGAAGCACACAAAAGAAAGAAACCAGTAGTCCAAACGACTCATGGGATGATAATGACTCATCCCTAATTACAAAAGGTGAGCCATGCTTATGGCAACCTTGCTTGCCGAACAAGCTGTATACACAGATACAGTTGATATAATAGCCATCTCCTTAAACACAGAAGCAATCATTCTGTTTACATTTGCGTAACAATACTGTTCCTACCTATGGTTCCTAATCACTGAAGCACTCAGCTCATTTGTGTGAATTGTGCTCGATAAGCCTGGTCAAGCCAGGTATCTTTTTGTTCTACTCACATTATGTACACTCCCTCAGAGCCGTTCATTTTGATATGAGCAAACAAAAAAGAGAAAACAATAGATTCCTAGGGTTATAGTGAATCTCATTTTATTGCACCTTGCATATATTGTGCTTCGCAGATTCTGCACCTTTGTACGAATTGAAAGTTTGCAGTAACCCTGCACCAATCAAGTCGATCGGCGCTATTTTGGCAACTGCATTCACTCGCTTCGTGTCCCTGTTTTACATTTTGGTAATTCTCACAATATTTCAAACTTCTCCATCGTGATTACACAGAAACTAAGCCAATCAATAACCACTCAACGACTTCCAAGTATTCGAGTCAAAGAGAGAGTAGCAGGTGTCGCATTTTCAATCAAGAGCTAGAAATGATCACGCTTAGTGAGAGAGGCATGTTGAGCGCTGATTTTGGCTTAAAGCTATGCCCTATTTAGTTGCCTTCCCACGAGGACAAGATGTGACACAAGGTTGTTATCTAACGTAGGGATAAGGGGAGCAGCTCCCCCCGATTGCTCCAGTCCCTGCAATACTTCAATCAGAGACAACAGACCAGAGAGGGGCTTTGCTATACTTCTTGCGCCGAACAGTTTGTCAAGTTAGGTGATGAACGCGAAGGAAAGAAACTACAACTGCTCCCACCAATTTTCGTCACGTGACCAAAAAAAAGAAAAAAGGGGTTTCTGTGTTCAATGAAGAGTTATCCCCTTGGAACTGTATTTTACTCTATTTACTCATTATTCAAAGAAAAAAGGCTGTCAATTACATAACAGCTATATGTGATGTGGCAGCTACAGTCCTGGAAAAGAAATTTATAAGTAAGGTCGTTTTTCCATTCTGGGTTGTGTAGACCAGAAAAAAATTGTTACTTTATCCCTTTGGACTCATTGTGGATGGAGCACAGGGACACAACCTCTCTGCTTCAGTTTCTCCAAGGGTCATACGCATTATGAAAATGCTAAACAAGCCAGGCTACTGCTGGGTCAACCTTCTCTCCTACTTCTATTCAGACTGGAAATGATTACTGCAACATTTGTATTGTATATATAATAAATAGAAAAATTCATAGACTAGCCAGTTTGGCTCAGTTGGTAAGATAGTCACGTAGCACCTACTTGATTTTGATTTCGAATTATGATTGGGAAATGTTGATTTTATATATCGGTTTGGTCAAACGTGACAGGACAGATAAACAGTGAAGAGTTTTCTACCCCAAATTAGGGTGTTGTTGTTGTTGTTGTTGTTATGGGGGTGAACTTGGGTTTGAAAATAGCCTTATTGCTGACACAGTAAAGTTTTAATTGTCTGGATAGAAGATTAAGCGAGTGAAAACATTTCCCCAAACCAAAGCCGAATCCGAAGTAAGACCCTAATTCTCTTCAATTCTGATAAGGCTGAGAGGGGTGGGGAAGTTGCTGAAGAAAGGTTTGAAGCTTGCAGAGGTTTTTTCATAAGGTTTTGAGAAAGTTGCTTATTGCTTCCCATTGGTTCCCGTTGGTTCCCGTTCCTTTTTGCATTTTAGCACCACGAAACGTTAGTGAAACAAAAAGACAAAAGGCGTAGGTGCTTCGTGGCTGAGAATCTTTATAATTTGGGATCATAGTTCGAGCCCAGGGAGAAAGCCAGGAATGCCAAAAGTGATGATTTGCAAAGTAGATAAGCCCCCACTACTTAGAAGATTGGTGCAACACATTCTTTCGCTCATCCTAATTAGGCCCATGTGTCAGACTAAACAAGGCACCGTAAATAATTAGAAAGACAAAGAGATATAGAAAAGTGAGAAAAAGGGTGGAAAGAGAAAAGAACAGAGGGGGAGAGTGACGGAGAGATCGACAGAGAGAAAGAGAGAGAGAGAGAGGGGGGAAGAATGAGAGTGGTTGAGCTCTGAAGCGTGGTAATTTACCGGATTAAATTGTTTGTGACGTCATCATCTATAATTCGAACTGAGCTGCACACGTGATGTGTTAGGCTGCTAAATCGCCATCACAACTGCCCGAACTTAATCCCGACCTGGCGACCAGGAAAACCGGTGTTTAAGTCGTATACGCACGTACACAAATTCAACTCGACACACTCAGTGATCTCTTTGGTCTAGACTGGTCTTCCCGACGGCTTCTCCTCAAGTACCAGTTTCGTTTGCTTTCGTACAGTCCTTTCTTTCACTCAATTCAAAATCAACCAGTGGCTTTCACCAAAATAGTGAATCGCTGTACAGGTTCATTAAAACCTCAGAAATCAATTTTTTTTCTCTTTTGTTTTTTTTAAAGGTGTTTGCCGGGTGAAAGGAGTTACCTGATTAACTTGACCACGATACTAGATGTTAATTCCTACAGGATCACAAATGTCAGTTGGTATAACTCGTGCTGACGTAGAAACAAAACCAAAACTTAAAGACAGGATTTAGGTGATGAAAGCTGAGCCGGCGTGGGGGGGGGGGATTACGTAAAGAAAGTTGTATAACGGAAGGAAAAAATGACTTCTGGGTATATAGCTAACACGATTCTCAAATAATTCCACTGATGCAAAAAAATAGACAGAATCTTTTGCTTTGACAAAAACTTATCTCTGATTTTCGATGACGTGACGCCATCATTCACCTAAATTGTGAATTTTATCCAAAAAGGACAATTCCAGTTTTCATTCGATGGATTCTTTGCGGAATTTTTCGATACTATGAAACTATTTGAACGGGCAAGGGGTATGGCAAGATGTAAAAGTGATAGGTCTGGGAAATACGTCCCATGTTAGGGAATTTCCCATCCTACTCCAATAACCGATTGTTGTGTTGCATTTTAAGATAGGCATTGTCATGTAGCAAAATTACCATTCGATCTTCTTGTCCACAAAAAATGGTACAATGTTCCAGTCAAACAAGTCGATCTACGCAATAACACTTTATCCGGGTTCATATAATTCGTAATGAAGAATTCTCTTTGAATACCATCGAATAGAGAACTTTTTCACGGGTAGATTCCGTTTAGGTTGTGTTGTTGGTTTCTGTCCTTAATCTAGTCACAATTTTCTTCGTTTGAACTCTTGAAATAAACCCATTTTTCCTTGCCAGCAACCATCTAGTCCAGAAATTACATTTTTTCCGTGTCGAACACGTAGAGAAATGAGTTTAGACACTGACCGATGTACCTTTTCACAAGTTAATGCGAAACCCGTGTTCGTTGCGTTTGAATTTTCACTAAGACTTGTAAACTACTTACTACATTTGACTGTTTGCATACGCAATAAAAATGGTATAAATGATGAACATTCCTAAGATTTTCCTATCGTTGTATAAAAATATCGTTCATCAGGGCACTTAATTCCCTACGATATTTGGTTGTCGAAGCTAATTTGCTATCATAGCGATTTTGATTCTCACTAGTTCCCCACTAATATGACAAAACGACGCTACATAAATAACTAAATTGTAGGGTTAAATCCCGCTGAAAGCTTCTCGTCTGATCACCGAAGTTAAGCAACGTCGAACCTGAAAAGTGTCTGATGAGTACTTAGTTTGTTGACCAATTAGGAGCACTGGGTACTTTTTTTTAACAACCTATGGCATCATGTCGTACAAGAGTCAGCTGAGTAAATATAGAGAGTACTCTGGAAGTAACATGCGCCAGACAAAGTAAATGGTGCCTAAGATAGGTGTTCGACCCCAGGTAAAAGGCCCAAGTTTTAAATGCTGATTTTCCAGGCAGGCTGTCCCCTTTCACGTACAAAATTAACGCTACAGTCTTTCCACCACCATTTTCCCTCATTTAAAGCTGTACATTTTGTAAATTATAATCTATAGACTGTCTCTCTTTTGCTTGGGGCTTACTTACCTAAGTTACCCCCCCCCAAAAAAAAAAACTTATCTAACGATGAGGGATCAGTAAGTTTAATAAGAGAAGTGACTTGTTGCTCGTGTCACTTCTATCTATCTTGAGGAAATCTATCTATCTTAAGAAATATGTGGTCCAACAGAATGATTATAAATTGCGTTATAATATATAGAAACTTATTTAAGACGATTTCGCGTCATTATACAGTTAATGTATCTCTCGTCCTAGACAACGTAGATAGAATAAACGATTACAGAAAATGGGTCTGCTGCAGGAATTGAGCCTGCCACCGATAGGGTAGCCACTTCAACGTAGTGATGCTCTAAGCATTGAGTTGAACAGCCGCCGGTAATGCAAACTGCTTTCAACCCAAATTCTCATCTCATTTTATTCGATGTACCACCCTTTCTCTCTCTCTCTCTTTCTCTCTTTGTTTTTTTCTTACGCTCTCTCTATCTTGGTAGCGATTTGTCGATCGATCTCTTCCCCTTTTTCTTTTTTGAGCCCCCCCCCTCTCTCTCTCTCTCTCTCTCTCTCTCTCTCTCTCTCTCTCTCTCTCTATATATATATATATATATATATATATATATATATATATATATATATATATATCTTCTAACTTAGGAATAGAGCACTCTGGTCGATGGGGAATATATGCGTGAGTAAATATATCACCTAAATTCAACCTTACTGACCGTCGTATACAACGAAACAGCTGTTTGTGGATGACACAATTATTTGATTATTATTCTGATTAACGCCCCCTTATTCAGGGTTGAGCACTCTTTAAGCGAGGAAACTTGTTCATTATAAGCTTATGCAATGCTCTTCCAACTTAGGAATAGAGCACGTGAGTAAATATATCGCTTAAATTCAACCTTACTGACCGTCCAGCTCTGCGTAGGGCAGAGATAAGATACCAGCCTCTGGGTTTGAAGCGAAGGTTTCGATCCTACTTCGTGGTACTGGTTGGGATAATGGAAAGTCTATAGCTACACTGAGGAGTTGTAATACAACGAAACAGCTGTCTGTGGATGACATAATTATTTAATTATATATATATATATATATATATATATATATATATATATATATATATATATATATTCTCCTCCCCATCGATCGATCGTTGTCACTTTCGCTCTCTCTCTCACTCACTCTTTTTCTCTTTCTACCAATTGCTTTCTCTCTATTTCTCAATTAATTTCTCTCCTCCACGCTCTCCTCTCTATCAAACGATCATTTTCACTCTCTCTATCGTTCGCTCTCTCTCATTCACTCTTTCTATCTATTGCTCTCTCTCTCTCTATTTCTCTATCAATATTTCTCCTCCATGCTCTTCTCTCAATCGATCGATCATTGTCATTTTCTCGTGGCTCCCTAACCCACTCTTTCCTCTCCCTCACTCTCTCTCTATCGAGTAATCATTTCCATTTTACCCCTAACTTTCGTTTGCTGTCATTCTTGCTTTTTCCCTTCCTTTCTATCTAATGGTCTTTCTCTTTTTCTCCTCTCTCATTATTTCTATCTTTCTCCTCCACTACTATCCTTCTCTCTCCCTCTATTTATCTCTCTGGTTATCTAGTGACCATTGTTATTTTCTTACTATTTCCTATTCGCTCTCTCTATGTATATATTTCTCATTCGCTTTATTTCTGTTTATTGATCTCCCTCTCTCTCTCCCTCTCACTCTATTTCTCTCTTCGCAGATTATTTTCCATTCGTTTTTTTCATTCTACCCTTCCTTTTCTCTCTCTATATTGCTCACTCTATCTCTCAAATTCTTCATCAATCTCTCCTTTACCCTTTTCTCTCTTCCTCACCGCCCTCTCTCTCCATATTGATCGATCGTTGTCATTTTCTCTTTAATTTTCGTTTGCTCATTCTCTCTCCTGCTCGCTTGCCTTTTCTCTCTCTCTCTCTCTTGCATATCTCTCATTCTCCCTCTCTCTCTGAACCTCCGCACATAAGCTTGACCAGGAAATATGATCATCATAATTCGTATCGTCTCTCTAATCAGAATTGCATACAGTCATACATCAACGTCGCAAGTATTGAATCCGGTTTTCATTTGTCGCCACTAAAAGCAAAATAAATTCTCAATTTGCGAACTAGCCGACGGCCAAATCATATTGGACACGCCCATTCTCGCGTGATAACCAAAATTAAGCAACGTCGAGCCTGGTCAGTACTTAGGTGGATGACCGATTGGGAATACCAGGTACATTCAGCGAGGCTGTTGAAGGGAGTGACTTGTCGCCTCTGAATCTATTTAACATATCGTACCCCAAGACAAGGAAAACGTGATATAGGAAGCCCTGACAGGAAGGACTGATGCTGTAGCCAGCACAAGGGTGCTACCTAACGAGCTAGCAATACAAACTACTGACAATATGGTTGGAGGCAAAGTCTGCTTAATAGTCAATTCGCCTGTGATAATTAATTTTGTAGACAGATTAGAGTTTAAAAAATATTCATTGATCCAACATGGTAAAATTAACGAAAAACAATTCTTTATTGGCACATAGGAATGTCCTTCATATTAAAACTTATTTGCTATTAAATGTTTCTCAAAGAGTGTAGAAATATTGTAAGTGAATCTCCAAGTAAAAATCCGTACGGAAAGTATTCATCTATCTAACAAAAAAACAAAACAAAAACAAACAAAGACTGGAAAGCATATAAAACAGAGTGAAAAAATCCCCCCCCCAAAAAAACGACTAGAAACATTTAGGTTCTGGAGAATCTAGAAGTAGAAAGTATATCTGTCAAAACAAGGCCCCCCAAAAGTTAGAAAAGCTTTTGAAAAATAAACAAAAAATTTAGAAGCGGTCTAGTGGAGCACTGATATAAATTTTCAAGACTAGACAAAACGGTATGGCCAGGACCACTAGAACACACTAACAAACACATGCACTAATAGAAAAGGATAGAATCCTTCGCCATCTTTGATGACTGCGACCGTTCAATAGTCTACCTAGGGCAATAACAACATTCAAAGTTCTCCCCTTGGAATCTCACAAACTCATCTCAGCGCCCTTCTAACTTTCCAAAACAGCCTTCCGGGATTGTTATCAGCTGTCACGTAGTACTCTTTTCAATCTCACCTAAGCTCTTAGATCACATTGAGGGAAAAAAAAAACAGGGGTTCCAGGGAGACACATCAGTAGGTGGGGCTGACAATTCTGGATAATTAGATGTATTGCAAAAAAAAAAAACAGAACAAAAACAAAAACAAAAACAAAAAAACCCCTACACCTGACACTAATAATCTACTCTCACGGTCCTTCTGCATGCGACGGTCACTCATTACAGATGTTCACTCAGTGGCGTCTCACTGCCGACGGAGTGACTCAACATCGCGCGGTAAGGTCACCTCTTTTTAATGTCAAGTCACATCGAAGTTGCACAACCGTGTCCCGGGTTTTTCGAAATGGCCGGATACTTTCCGGACAGACCTCATAAATTCATGTCCTGTTTATTTCAGACTCGGGTTATATTATATGGTTTTTGTAGTACAAAATAGAAATTATCTTTACAGGAAGCCTGTACGCTTCCCATAAGCACTCAGAGAAAGAAAGAAAAAAGTTGGGATGTCCCGTGGCTGACATAAAAGAGTGGATCAATGTCCGTTGACTGATTCGTAGTTATTAACCAAATCCTAATCTAACATTTTCATTGTATAATGTTCGATAATGTGATTGATATTTATTACAGAATTAGGTGCATTGACAAGGCAGGAGATTATGTCAAAAATAAAAATTCATGAAGTGAAATATAGTTTTTCATCATTGAGTTCTGTGTCCGAACCCAGGTAAAAGCCAAGATTTCGAGTACTGATTTTACAAGCACGCAGGCTCTTTCAACTTTGAAGATTGGCGTAGTACAATCCTTCAATACCCCATTCCCTCATTTGTCATTGTAGTGTATTCAGTTAAACTTAGAAAAGAAGGAAGGAGAAAAAAATAGAGAGAAAACGCAGTGAAATAAATCACTTTGATACAAGGCAGCCATTTGGATCGCAAACCACTGCACTTAGCCACATCATATACACACACACACACACATATATATATATATGTATACAAGCCGAGTCTTTCACAATTAAAATATTAGTACCATAACCTGTCTCCCTCCCTACCTTCTTATTAAATTTCCTAACGTTCTTTTCTCCCCTCTGCCTCAAACGGCCTTTATTTCCCCCGTCTCTCTCCCTATCCTCTTATTAAACTACCTAACTTTCTTTTCTTCCATTTTCCTTCCTACTATGTCTGTTACACATAATGTCAGTCGCAGATATCAGCCGAGCCCGGTGTTGTACACTTATGATGACTGTCAGCGAAGGGACGGATCGTGGACCAGTATACATAGAAAGGAAAGAATAACGATTTCTCGATGAAATCAATGAACCCAGGAGTAAGATTGGTTGATTATAATAGAGATAAGCAGTTACGTAAAGCGGTTTGACGTCAGTATTTATGAAAGGCTTTGAAAGTGATTAAACTATAAGCTAAACTAAATAAATAAGCGATTTGGGTGACTTGATAATCCACTAAAATTGTGCGTATCTTGTATATTAACCTCTGACAACGGAGTTCAACAGAGATTACTCATTCACCTAACTTTTTTTTATCGACACAATATCCCAAAAAGGTTTTCAATTAATTTCAAAGGTACTTTGTGGAAGGATGAGCCATTGATAAAGTAACAGTTGACTAAATTTTGGGGCTGCCCCAAGATCTTTTGAATTTTCTTTTTGTGACAATGGCGTTGACAGAGGTATGTGTTATTTGAGTCCTTTGTTTACCTCTGCCAGCGAAGATGGAGAGGTATATGTGTTCGATTCCGTCTTTCTGTCCGTCTGTTTCTCGACAAAATATCGCCCGAAGTATTCAATGGATATAAATGAAAGTTTCGGGGGTTGGGGGTATGGTGCAAGGAAAACTTATTTAAATTTTGTCTTTTAATGAACCTCAATGAGATTTTTGGAAACGTTTAACAAAAGGAAGAAAATGTGTAAGTTTGGGTCAAATTCATCCACAATTACTTCCCAGACGTCATGGCAATATGTCCATACCGCATAATATCATAATATCACCAAAATTTTACGTCTGTCTACACGATATCTCCAATAGTTCCTAATGAATTTTGTGGAGCAATGAATAATAGGGTACGGAAGAAGTGATCGCTTTTTGGAGTGGATCCAGGAATTCTTTTCCGATTGATAGATATTCTTTTTTTAAATTTTTTTATAAATTTATGAATAAGCCCATATCTGTCCACACAATATCTCCAAAAGTTCTCAATGAATCGGACAATAGGCAATGAAAAAAGTGATTAAGTTTTGGAGTGGATTCATTGACATGTTCGGTGCAGATTCATATTCATGATTTCAAACATCGTAGTTATAAGTCGATACAACAAATATCACCAAAACTTAATGTCTGTCCACGGGATATCTCTGAGAGATTTCAATGAATTACAATGACATTTTGAGGTAGCGTGGGATATGGGCCATGGAACGAGTGATTAGATTTTGGGGCGGATCAATGCACAATTACTTCCCCTGTTGAAAGTGTTGGTATAGGTATGCGATCTCAGAGTGCTCTCCAGTGGTTATAATTTTTTAGATAGAAAAACGAAAACCAAATAAATTTCGATAAATATTGATAAGATTCATACGCATAAAATAAAATGAAAACAAACAGAAAAAAAGATTCTCTTCCGTTGAGGGACCGGGATTCAAAATGTATTTAAAAACTGACATATACACCTGCTTCCCCAGTCTTTTGGGATAGGATCAGTCCTGTTTCAAGCACCACTCCCCATCGCAGGGTTGGTGGGTACGACCTGACAGCTATGGTAGAAGCTGGTGGGACTGGTCAATTTTTGAATAAACTTACATGCAAACTGTGTGGGTCCCACTTTAAACCAACTTTGTGTCGTATTTGCCATCGTTGAGTGGCAAATAAATACTAGTCTTGTTCTTTTCGTCGGGTATAAATTGAAGTGTGACTGGGCCCTGGGGATCCGTGCCTCAGTCTTCCCCCTTAGGGACTAACAGGGTACTTTTATTTATGAGTTAGCGTGTTCATACAGTTTTGTCTACTGACTTGAAAATTGGCATCAGTACTCCAATAAACCTCATCTAAAATTTATTATTTTGGTTTAAGGAAAAAAAGTTTTTTTGACATTTTCGGAGCCTTATTTTGATGGGTTTACTATTGGCATCTGGATTCTCCAGAATTTATAGAAGAAAACGGGAGCCAGAGATATAGAATCTATTTTGAAACTGAAATGGCAATGGGCTGGCCATGTTTCAAGAATGCCAGGTGTACATCACGACTGTGATCATGTGCGCAACTGTGACAGGTAAAAATATAAGATGAAGTTAAAAAAATATTGGCTCCGTGATGCCTATGATAGAGATGTCTGGTGAATCCTCTAAGAAGATGATGAAGAAGAGATGACTACAAATTCTAAAGACCATCGGATGCAACGCATATTTAGCAGTTCATGTTCATATTTAAAAACAGATATTGATCATTTTATATAGATTGGTTCAGGGCAGTTTCCTTGTCTTTGTTTTATCATACCGCTTCGGCTGCATATTCTTCAGCCTTCATTGATTTGGAATATCGAATCTTGCTTTGACGGGATATACGCTTCCCATCTCCTACAAGTCACGTCCGCAGCCTTTGCCTCTGTGTTCTTAGGATTTTCTTCTACTGGCCTCTGTGCTAAGCCAGTGACCTTTCAATGCATATGTTGAACTCAGCCAACGCTCTAATTCTTGGGTTACGCCTCGGTAACCTTCAGTTCATCAGGAGTTTCCATTTATGTCTGTGCTCGGCTTGTTGGTCGAAATATCGGAGCACAGTGTGTGGGTAGAATTTTCTCCAATATTTGGATGTAAAAGACAATACAGATTCGCTGAGATTCGAACCAAGGTTATCTGGTTAAAGAATAAGAAAACCAGAAGGAACTTTCGTTTTCTCTTTTAATCTAGTGTGGTGAGCAAAGGCTTGTTTAATAATTGCCTTTAAACTCAGCTAATTGAACAATGAGAAAAAGCAGCTCACTTAAAGCAAACCCGTAGATAAACCACTGAATCTGACGCAGTAATTAGAATAATTAGAACAAAAAGATTAACTTCCTGTCCACTAATCCGTTAAAACGGTAAATATCAACATTAGACGTACAGGCCACCCGGCTTTTTGACTAGGCCCTCATTAATGAATTCAAGAGCAATTGTTAATTTGACCAAGTGTTCTCCTTTACTCTTACCCTTGCAGTCGAGGACTCTCGGAAGCATTTTTAGCGTGCGTATATTTTAATATAAGCTTGTAAATAAACATTTACTTAAGCCTATTTGATGCATTGGACGAACTGGCGTGACATAATCTTCCTGTTCTATTTTTCGTTTAATACAATCTTATGCTGTATTGTAAATTCCAAGAATATTACACCAGTCTGTTGGGTAGATGATATAGCTTCGTACTCCCTACCGACCCCAGTGGTCAAGGATCGAGCCCAGCTAAAACCCGAAATTTCAAATACTTATCTCACAGTGAAGTAGACAGGTACCCCCCCCCATCCTGCAATTCGAAGACGGGCGCAGCTCAATCTTCCTACCTCGTATTTCTCTTAATGCACGCTTGTATTTTTGACATCAAGAATTTAACATCGGTTTGTTTGGTGGATTAGATAGTTGCATGTTTGTCAGTAGCCCATGTTCGAGCCTGGCTTGAACTCAGAAGTTCAAATGCTGATTTCCTAGGCCATATCACCCTCTGCTTGGAAGTTATGCGCTACATAATTATCGTAACACCATGTCAACCTAAGCTAAGCTTAGAAAATATCAACAAGCGTTCGGCGAGATGAAATATTCCTATTTCAAATTAGTTGGGATTTCGAATCTTGAGCGATCAACATTACTGTTGAAGTACGTAATAAAAGTGTGTATTACATTTATTAAATGTGAAAATCTGTATGGTGTAAGCTTTGGTTTTAAGAACAGAGAGAGAGAGAGAGGGGGAGAGAGAGAGAGAGAGAGAGAGTTTGCAAGGTTCGTCCAGGTGTTGCCGAACTTACGCTAGTTTTGAGGCCACATTGGGGAAAAAAAACTAAAGATCTCGTTGAGGTGAGGTGAAACAAAATTACTCGTTGATTTAAAGGTCATCTCTCTTTACCGACGTTTTTGATTGATAATTGATTTTTCATTAATTTATCACGAAACAATTGATCACCAGCAAAGTAGTTTTCCAAGCGATCTCAGACTCAATCGATGATGATGATGATGATGATCATCATCAATCTTTTAACGTCCGTCGTTTGACATAGACCTTCCCCAATATTCGCTGCAATTTTCTATCATGGGCACAACGCCAGTATTTTCTGAATTTGTCTAGCTCGCCTCTCCATCTAATACCCTGCCGGCCTTGGTTGCACATGTGATCTCTGGAGATCCATATTGTGAGTCGCGTTGTCCATTGGTTGTCTGTCATTCTTGCAACATGGCCAGCCCATTACTATTTGAGATTTTTAATAGATTCTATGATGTTCCTGACTACTGTCTTTTCCTGGATGTATTGTGATGTCTTATGGTCTCTCCATGTGAGGTTGAATATAACTCTTTCATGTGCATGTTACATGGTTCTCAATTCGCAGATCTGTCTCTTGTTCCATGTTTCAGCTCCATAAGTGACTATTGGGAGGATGCATTGGTTGTATACCCTTTTTTTTAGGATTATTGGGATCTTCTTGTTTTTGAGGGTTGAGCTTGCTTTGCCAAAGACTTGCCATTCTAGGGTGATTCTTCGCTTGATTTCTTCTTTTGAGGGTCTCATGGAAATTCATTGTCTGGGGTAGATGTAGTGATCTACTTTCTCCAGTTCTGTGTCCCCGATTTTGATCTTGGTGTTTTTATTTCCGGTGTGGTTGTTGCACATGATCTTCGTCTTGCTGAAGTTCATGTGTAGGCCGACTTTCCTGCTCTCCTCATTTAGTTCATCTAGCATTAGTTGTCTAATGTCTATGTCCAATGATGGACGTAAAGATACTGATGTTGGTGGATAAAGAAGATTGAAATTAGTAATAAAATAATAGTAATAATGGAGAATTTATCAACCCGGAGTATTGAGATAAAAAGGAACAATCATAAAATGAAGTAACTATTGATAAAATAAGAGTTATAATGAAGAGTGTATGAACTCAGAAGGCTGTGATAAAAGAAAAAAAACGACCATAACAAGATGGAATCCAACTGATAATGAAATATTGTTAATAATGAAGAATTCATCATGAATGACTGGGAGCATCGCCAGGGAGTGAAAAAATTGAAAGAGGCGGCATATATCGTCTGGTCGGCTTGTTGAATAAAACAGACCTGAGTAGATTTCCGTGTATTGTGGTTAACTTTGCTCGGCAAAGAAGGAATTGCTAAACATTGCAGGTATTAGTAAGAATCACCCAGGTTACATGGGTAGCAGTGAATAGCATGATATGTGTATTTTGCGTTGCTGGGATTGACGAAACCGGTTGTTATATTATCAACGATTATCTGCTCGCCTTCCTTGTTCAGTGCGAAAAGACACTCCCTCTTTCTTTGCCTTGTCCGCAGGCGAGGCAAACTATTTCTTTAATGTCTAGTTACTGGGGATCCGTCCCTCGGGCTGTACCTCCCAATTGCACTGAGAGGTTTGACCAGTATTACTCTCTGCAGCCTCCGGCAATATGCTGATGAAACTGAAGAATTTACTCAACAACACATGCATGTGTTTGGGTTCTCATGTAAAAAGGCTTTGTGCTACATTCAATCTCTAGTGGGAGGATGTGTAAATAGACCACCTTTTTTTCTCATAGATAATACTTGAGAAGAAGACCGTAAAATAGATAGGCCGAAACATTGTCGTAACAACATCAGTAAAACAAAGAAAGAGCTTTGTCGTCTGAACAAATCTTGGAAGCGTGAATACTTTAGTTCTGTCCGTATCAAATCAAGATAGCGGGTTTTTCTTTCTCTATCTTCCGGGACTTTCTAATACTCGTCTATTGCATTATGATTTCAATAATTTTTCTTTTTTTTTCTCTCTTTTTCAAGTTGAAAACTTCGGTTGTCCTGGGGTCGCCTATCTCTAATTAAGTCTCGGCGACACATTCCTCACTTGCTCTTTCCGCCTACCAAATCGCCCCACCTTATCCCTTACCTATGACACCTGAATTTCGCTGGAACTGGAAAGGAAGAAAGGAAAAAAGAAAGTGAGAAAGAAAGAAAGGAAGAAAGAAAAGAAAAGAAAAGAAAGAAGAAATAGATAAATTTTAAGGTCGCCAGACCAGAAATGAGACAGGAAAAAGGAAAAAAAGAGAGAAATGACACTTCTCAAAAGGAGAGAAAAAAAAATGATATCAAGTTTAAAAGAAAGAAGAAGAAAGGGAGAAAGAATCGGTAAGAGAGATAAAGAATGAATAAGACGAAAATCGGTTAAAAAAAAAGAAAGAGATTGGTTAACGATAGAAGGAATAAAAAAGATGAAAATCGATTAAACGATGAACGAATGAAAAAAAGAAAATGAATATAAGAGAGAAGGGAAGAAAAAAAAAAGGAAAGTTGGTTATAAGCAAAAGTCGGTTGTTTGTAACAAACAATCCGCACGGCCAAAACTCCTGACCTGTTTTATTTTTTTAAAGTCATTTTGACAGGAGTAACCACCATTCATTCAGTGAAATCACACGTTGGCGTTGAGTTCGGGCGCCGCCCACTCGTGTGTACCCCATTAGGAGCTAGGTAATGTTGCAATTACAGTCGAACGCTTAGAGTGGTTTCTGTTGGTACCAAGATAACTACGGGACATTTTCTCCATTGACTCACGGCTATCAAGTACGCGTGATGGAGGCCCGATTCTCCCGCAACACCCAAATGTACTTCTCTTTTAGTAACTCTCCGCCTTCCAGTTTAATTAATCTGAACCAGCAGTTTTTTTTTCTCGAACTGGACTCCGTAGCATCAAAACTGAAATTTAAAAGACATTTCTGTAGAGATGCTTTTTTAATGTTTAAAAAACAACAACCTTAGTTTGACGCACAGATCACCACCACCACAACCACCATCATCATTTTAAAATCCGTTGTTGGACATGAACCTTCTCCAATATCCACCTGTTCTCTCGTTCACGAGAGTCACAGCGCCAATACTAAATACTAAATCAAATGGTCATTTCATCTTTAGCCACAATTTCACGTATCATCTTGGGGGACCAACGTTGAGAGTCGTGATGTCCAGCGGTGGTCAGCTAATCTTCCTACATGGCCTATCCATTGTTATTTGAGCTCTCTATGTATCGTGACTCTCAGATGAATTTGATTAAATATTTCTGATATCGCAAAATGCGTTCAACTGTTGCTCTGACATTGATGCAGTTTCTTTTCAAATAACAACTATTTATTCATTTTTCTTTTGACATTTCTAAAGCCTTTTTTTTTGATACTTATAAAGCTCGTTTTCTTTTGATACTTATAAAGCTTAGCTCATACTGATACGTGGTCAAATGAGAATCTTCCAAGTGGCGAGGCCCTCTAACTTTAAATACCAGCATTCGAGTCACTATTTTTTCATCTGAGCTCAATGGCCGAAAACCTGGCACCAGTACGAAACATGCAATTACCCCAATAACCCAAACGGTTACATTTCACGTGTTTCAAGTGCCTCTTCCCTCCCATCTGACAACGTTTCTAAGAAACCTTTCGTAAGACTAAATGGTGTAAAATGAGGAAACAATTACCATTAATTTAAATAGTAAAAATTTTGGTGCGTTCCCAAACTAAAAATAACCATCCATGTCTGCAAGTTTTACGCTAAGTGCAACTCTCTTTGGCTTTTCTGATACCTTACGATAGTTCAAAGCTATGGCGTGAAGCCAAATTTCGTAACGCAGGGGATATCTGTATTTCTCTATTCTTTTTATAAGTATTTGAACGCTGATATCAAAGCATTTTAATGATTACATTTTGACTATAAACTCAGTTTATAGTTGCTTTTTACCATAACCATCGAGGTCGAACACCTACCAAGTGACTAAAGTAAGTAGCGTCAAATAAAAAAAAAAGAAGTAGCTTCTGACGGGATTTGAACTCGCATCTCATATCTCAAGAGCTTCTCTATCATGGATGACACCCTAACCAATTCAGGAAAGACTTATTTTGTGAAGTAGTTGACTAAGACGAAACTATTTTTGATATTTACTAAGCTTTGCTCAGTACAATAGAACTTGATATAAGGTTGGAAGGACCTCCCTACCTGGATCGAAAAACACTGACCTCTGTGACCAGTTGTGAATTTGCAACTCTCAGCTCCCATAGCTACATTCCACAATTGTTAGTTTCAAGTTTTATCTTATTTTAATAAACCAATTGAAAATGATGTTTAATTTTTTGTTTTTATTGATATCATATTGCCCCTAGAAGTCTGTCTCTCTGTAACAACTACTCTAAGGTTTGAGCTACAAAAGCTTTTATGATTGACAGAGGATCAAATCTAACCATAAAAACTCTTCATTTTTCACTGATCACACGGTGCCATATTTGATGTTATTGTTTCTACGTTCACTATTAGTATCATCATTACCATAGTTACAGCATGATTTCAAATTTTGTTTTCTAATTGGACAAAGCATCGTCAATTATCATCAATTTTTGACTAGTATTTCATTGATTTAATCTAAATTTTCATCGAAACTGCACAGACTGTCAGTCTACGGTAATAAGTAAACAGTGCAGATAGGAAATAAAGGATAAGCTCTTTGGGAAGAACTCGAAGTCACACCCTTTTGCCTAGGGAAACCTGTCTCTCCGTGGCAGCTGCTCTACGAGTTCGCATCGCACCGGGAACTTATTCTTCATTTCCGTTTCTAATGATCATAGATTGACGGTCAGTGTATTGCGAGTGAAATTAGGATGAATGAAATATCAGTGAAAAATTTTTAATGAATGAGAATGATTTGCCTAATAAAAATAAAAAAGAAAGAAAATCTAATTCTATAAATTTCGACATGAACCACACCTGACTTGTAGCCCTGCTTCGGCATGGAAATCGTCATGTATTTCCTACCAATGTCAGAAGTTTGATCCAACACAACGGTTACTGATTTTAAAGGCACGTCGACCCAAACCATTTTAAATACTGGCATAACCAATCCTCCCAATCGATTTGACTTTGTGACAACAAAAATCCAAATCGAAAACACAGTCTTGAAAAAGGTGGACCACTATCTGTACCGGGACAATGAATCTCTATGAAACCCTCAAAAGAAGAAGAAATCAAGCGGGGAATTACTCTAGAGTGGCAAGCTTTCGGTAGAGCAAGCTCAACCTTTATGAACAAGAAAATCTCATAAGTATCAAAAATAAGGGTATGCAACCAATGCCCATGAGAAAATCACGCTCAACATCACACGGAGAAATTATGACAGCACAGCATTGTATACTAGAGAAAAAACATACGTCGGGTATGTCATAGAATCGATTAGAAAACTCAAATGACAATGAGCTAGTCATATTACAAGAATGTCAGACAACCGATGGACATCACAATTCACAATGTGGACCCCCGGAGAGCATACGCGAAACCGTGGCCGGCAAAATATAAGATGGTGTGACAAATTAGACAAGTTCAGAAAGTATTGGCTCCATGACAATAGAGAGGTCTGGCGAATCTTGAGGACTATGTTCAACCACAGACGCTGATGCTGATGTAACTGAGCCCAAGAAATATGGCTGTAGCATGATTTACATTCGGTTTACATTAGAAGAAAACTGATGATAAAATCAATGTCAGCTCTTTCTGTGTTAAAGATAACAAAAAGCAAAACAAAAAATCTTAACAAATGTTTTTGACAATTTACCTTAAAATATTCTACGGTAGATTCCATTATCCTATCATTTTTCATTGTTGATCGTTATTGGTTTTGTGTGGCCACATCAAATGTTTATAAGAGCAGTGTTGATAAGCTAAGCCTAGTTTGGCCCAAGGCTACAAGATCAGCTTACTTCATTTGTGATAGCCCACGAAACTAGATTGCTAATTATCACTACATTCCAAACGCACAGGTATTTATCAAACTTAGCAGAACAAGGTGGAACACCCAGTGAGTATCGAATTATTCACAGAAGTAATGTTCTGCAAAACAAGCTAGCTGACAGCAACTTCATGGTTATCCACCTTACATTTAAGCTTAACTTAGTTTTGCATATGACCTCGTTGCTCAACACCAGATACCCCAGGTGCTTATTTAGTTCCGCTCAGTATAGTCCAAGGCCTCAAGTATGGAGCACCTAGTGAGGGTTAGAATCACTACAATTCACCACTATAGTCTGCAAGATTAGCTTGCTAACAATGGCTTCACAACGAAGCGACTTTATATCAACAATTCTCAACCTAACGTTTACATCTAATAACATTAAAAGAAATCAGTTAAACAAGGCAATAGGCTTTATTTGACTCTATATTTGGACCGATTTCTATATTTAGCGTTCATAATATCGTAAACGAAGGCTAAAAATTCTAAAAATTACCCTCCAAATGTCTCTATTAATCAGATACGAAGTAATTAACTATTTACTAATAGTTATTGATCTTACTGGATTTCGTGCAGAGAACCGAAACAAAACAAATAAACTTTCTCTAAACGCTCAGAGGAGGCAGACGTGAGAATCAATATTTAATGAGTCTAGCTTGAACCAATAAGAAGCCAAATTAGGGGGAATGTGTAAAGATCGTGTTGTGTCAATCTTCTTAGTGAGAAGGGCCTGTCTGCTTGCCTCGAAAAATGGCATTCGAAACACTGGCTTTTCGATATTTACTCAGTTTATATTGGAAGTGGTGAATTGGCCTAACAGTTGAGAACACAGAGAATGGATTCGGCGAACCGAGTTCAAATTCCAAATGAAGTTGTTTGTGATCACTTTGCAATAATGCACCTAGGGAAGGCATGAATCCATTTTTCCAAGTATTATATAACTCAGTACAAACTCTTGCAGAAAAGAGATGGGCACTGCAAAGTAACTACCATTTCTCAAAGAAATGATGATCTACTAGGCCATTGAATTTTTTTATGTTCTGAAATTTAGTTTGGTGAGTCCCAAAACCATATTGAGAAACGGTAGGAAAGATTGAGTTATCCCAATCATCCAAGTGGGGGAATCCCAGCTTTTTTGACATTTGCCAAGCTTACCAAAATGCGACACTCTCTCCTATGTCAGCTATCGTGGCTTGCCAGAGGTAAGTGATTTTGATCAAGATATATGACGATGGGACAAAACACAGGGATGTTGATTCATGCTTTAACTCCGTTTTCCACACTGATAACCGTAACGCTGCCTCGAACCGCCACTGTGACTCATTATGATATTGCTGATAATGATTTGTGGGTAACGACGTTCATAATTGATCCGTTTGTTCCAACGTATTGGCAATATCCATGATAGAGAGGTCTGGTGAATCTTGGGGAAGCTCTAAGTCAAACGGCAGATGCTAAAAGACTGCTGCAGCTATTGGTGATGAATGGTTTATTACTTTGTTTTCTAAAGACCATGTTATAATTGCAAGATCTCTTCGAATGCATACAAGTTGTAAGTCTCCATTTCCTCTTCCAATGATATATCCTATAAGCAGTACTTTTGCGAGATAGTGGGAAAATAAGTTTTCTTTCACGAGTATATTTCGTTTCCGATCACCCCTCATATTTTCGATAACTCAAAAATAATCCTCCAACTACACAATGCTCTCCCCTTTCAATAATTCAGGTTGATATTGATTTCCGGTGAGGACTGTCAAATCGAATCGATAATCCTGTCTTCTTTTCTTTCTGCTCTAACTATAATAGCCATGATTATCATTCTTCACTACGCAGGGTTTCGTTGATACGCCTAAAGTCCCAAAGTTTTTTTTTCTGGATGAGACCTTCTGCCTCACCAGCGTCGGTGATCTAAGGCAGATTGGCCAGGTAAATGTATTGGCATAGGAAACATTTTTTCTTTTTAGAAAACAAAAACAAAACAAAACAAAAAAAACAACAACAAAACAAACAAGGAGTTTGCTCATAGCTTTGCGTAACCTTGTCTCGCTCGAAAACGAGACAGGGCAATAATTAACTGAAGATCGTCTCGTCTCTGGGTATCTGTTTCCCAGGGCAGCATTACGTGAACAGGATAGGGTCAATGGGTACATCCTGTATGACATTACTAACTTGCTAACCACTACTGTAGAGCGTGGCACCCCCTTTGTAATTGCTCACGTGTTGTCTCAACTGCACCTGTTGACACTGGTGCAATTGATCAAATAGAGTGTTTTTTTACACTGCTTGGTATATCAGTACTTGTGCACTTGATTTTCTCCGGGAAGCCATTATGAAAATCGATCAGTTAATGAGGAAAATCAATTCTCGTATTGGAAGATGCAAATAGAGAAGATATCGATTGTCAATAAAAGAAGAGTGACAAGCAGAACCAAAAATGTATTTCAGTAATCAAAGGAACGATTCCTTCAATCCTCACCCCATATTTTTCTGTAACTTGGCACAAAAGGTCGGAACTCTTTTAACGTTTTGACTTGAGCAAAGAGTCATTTCCGTCGGAAATCAGTCAAGACACTTGTAAAATATTTCCAACCCTCTATTTATACAACTATGAAATTGTGGGTTAAGCTACCATTTAGTGATTAGTGAGTTTGGAATTCAGGGCGCTGGACTGGTGATGCTCCTTACCACAAAGTGATCGACTCGATAGAAATACCAACTTCTTCCTATATGATGATTATTTTTCAGATTTTCTACTCTACTTTGTGATTCGAACAGACAAATAGCCAAGGAAAAAAACAACAATCTAGACTTACCTTAGCCCACAAGAGAATAAAAAGAACGTAATTCTTCGACAGGTCGAGTCGTCAAACAATCCTGATGGCCAAAAGAAGCAGGTAATCGACTCGATGAGGGTAGCACCCCCCCCCGAACCAAAAAAGCAAAAACAAAAAAAAACGACACATCACGTCTGTAAACTATGCTCTAAGATACTCCAAAACACAGCAATATAATCTACAAGTCTGACTCAGACTAAGAAAAGAGTGGAGAGCTTCCTTTCAAGGGAGTTTACTTATAACCTTAAGAGAAGCAGCGTCCTCTATACATATGCAATTTTTTTTATTAGACATGGCTACCAACGCTCAGGATGAGAACTCAAAACATAGCTTTATTCAATATGTGACAAAAATATCAACACTAGAATGAGCGAAAGGTCGTATCAATAAAGATTTTAAAGAACCTTCAACTTCAGTTGAAACATTTATTACGCTCTTAGCATATTTTTGCTCCATTCTTATTTCACAAGACATCGGGTCGATACACTCTTCGACTGCTTGAGCAAAGAGAGCGAAATCGAGGATGAAGAAAGGGCTTTTGACAAGAATTGAACTCACATCCCACACCTTCCCGCCATGAGAGTCGCCATAAGCTCTTAAGTCATGCTGACGGTCTCCCACCTTCTCCGATTCTCTATACCAACTATGCTATCATCATCATCACCATCAGCAGCAGCAGCAGTAGCAGCAGCAACCTTTTAGCGTGTGTCATTGGACATAAGCCGTCCCCAGGATTCGCAAGACCTTTCTATCATGGGCGTCACGATGCCAATACTTCCTTAATTTGTCTAGTTCGTCACACCATCTTATATTTTGAGGGTCAATCTTCTGGTTGGGATCCATGTTTCAGCTCTATAGGAGACTATCGGGAGGATGCATTGGTCGTAGGCCCTTCTTTTTAACATTAATGAGATTTTCTTGTTCTTAAAGGTTGAGCTTGCTCTCCAGAAAGCTTGCCATCCTAATGACATTCCTTACTTGATTTCTCCTTCTTTTGAAGGTTTCATAGAGATTCGTTATCCCAGGTAGAGAAAATGGTCTATCTTTTTTAGAACTGCGTATTCGATTTGGATTTTTGTCGTCACAAAGTCAAAAAGGTTGGGAAGATTGGTTACGCCAGTATTTAAAATGGCTTGTGTCGACGTGCCGTTAAAATCAGTAATCTTTAGATTAAACCTTTTCATTATTATTTTCTTACTAGTTTCACCCATCTTATTTCTCTTGCTTTTTAGATGAAGCAGATTCACTATTACTTTTTCGCTAGTTTTACTCCATCTTATTATTGCAGATTTTTAGATGACACATTTACACCATCATTGTTTTATCTCTAGATTTTGTACTTTGTCTTATTATTGCTGCTTTTTACCACAATATTCTGGGTCGTTAAATTCTACAACCGCTTCTGCAGTCACTATGAAATTGGAAAGAAGTAGCGTACAGCAAGACTTGAACTCTAATCCCATCCCCAGAAGCCCGTCTCTCATGGATGTTGCATTATCTATTTCTGTGTTAGAAGCTGCGATAATGAGATGAAGTAAAGCAAGTATATATATATATATATATATATATATATATATATATATATATATATATATATATATATATATATATATATATATATATCATCCAACTTCGTTGTCAGAGGTAAATTAGACATGTTCTTAGCGACTGCATATGCATATATTCGTGTGTGTGTGTTCCTTTATTGTGTTGTAAAGAAAGAAACCACTATGTACATAGGAACGTGTTGAAGCCAGCTCCTATTGTTCGAATCGACAATGTTCGTCTTCAAAAAAACGTACAGTATTTACTCATATAAATATAAAAGTTTGTTTTTTTGCACAGATTAAAGTCTAGACCAGAACAATTAAATACACTTTTCAATAGTAGGCCACTCACAAAAGCCAGGCAGAGGAGACATAAACATGGCTCCCATAAAACTATCAGTTTACGTTAACAATCACCAGCGTCTCTACAAAGAACATGAAAGAGACAATGGGACTCGGGGTTTATCAATGTCTTTCTCTATGAACATAAGCTTACCTTAGTACGACACAAGGCCAGGCAGAGGGGGATGAAAGTAGGAAGATTGATTGTGTTACGCCAAACCTGGCTTTTACCTGTGTAGCACCACTAGTAAATATGCAACTTTCGATATTTGTTTTTATTAAAATTAATTTAGTACAACGCAGAGAAACAAATGTGAGGACCCGGTAGAAGATTGAACTCACTTGAGTAGCAATGACCTATTACTGTCTAATTCTACCGTGAGTAATTGACTCGTTTGAATGATATATTGGAACAGAACATATCTTTTTTAGACAAGGGCCAACCCCCACGATGTAAATATGATGCATCAAACAGTTGTGGCGAGGCACCTTCCATATTTAATAAACTTAGCTTAGTATGGCGCAAAGTTAAAGGGAAACAGGCGTAGGAAGATTGTGTGACGCCAGCCTCCCTAAACAGAGAAGGTCTACTTGCATACCTTCTTGTGTCTCGGCTTGAACACAGAGTACAAGCGATGGTTGGAAATATGCTACTACCAACCATCAAGAAGTTCAGAGAGATTTTGGTAGTAATCCGTGTATGAATATATATTGGCGTCATTTGAATATTTTTGTGTGGCGTACGTGTAAAGATTTGTATTAGCATATTATCCCCCAGTCTTACAATGTACACGTGCAAGTGCACACGTATACCCAGCCTCTCAATGGATGATATAATGCAAACAACGGATGTTGTTTGAGGGGCGGCCATGAAACATGCAGCTTTTGCAAACATTACTTTTCTCTCTTTGTCTTGGCTTTAGTGCTGTTCGATATTTCTCTGCTTTGTTTCGTTCTCCAGCTACCCAACGGCCTATCGCGTTGATTAGGATGACTGTCCGGTCAGGGTTCAATGGCAAAGAAACAACAAAGCAGGTTTCAAACACTTGTATTCCTCTCCTTGCTCAACGCATGGAAAGTCAATTTGGATAAGATAAGCACTGACAATGAAAAGTGTATTCATTGCGAGGATCCAGAACAACGAACCGTTTTCTAGGCAAGGGAGCCGACTAGTTATTTTGCTATATGACAAGGCCATTCCACGGGATTTAAATACGACAGAGCAAACGATCATGGAACTATGATTAATAAGCTTGTTTAGCTTGTTAATCACGAATCAACAACGAGACGCTACGTGTTTTTGATATTTGCGAAGCTTTATAAACATCAAGAAAACAAGGAGGAAACAGATGTTGGATGATAGTTTTGCGTTAATTTTATAAATGATGATCTACTTGCTTTGAAAATCAGCATTCGAAATCCTGATTTTCACCTGATCGCAGGAAATATTTCAGCAATGATACAAATTCTATATCGTTCTGTACTGGTATGAGCTTAGTTAAGCTTAGTATAGTACAAGGTCAAATGGAAAGAACTGGTATATACAAATGGAGTTGCGCCAATCTTTCAAATAGGAAGGACTTGCTTATATAAAAAATCAGTACTCGGTACATCGGCTTTTATTGGAGCTCTAACCTTGGCTATTTGTGCGAGTGGGAAAACACGCAAATCTCTAACCAACCAAAGCAGACCACAGAGCTATACATTAAGCTTAGCTTATTCTAGCACAACACCATGTGGGTGCAAGTAGGGAGGGGTGCACTCAGGAAAGATCAAATTTGTTACAGTAGGAATAGTTTGAAAGATTAGTTTGTTAGATATTGCATCATGTTAAGGCGCCCACTTGAGAGTATATATTAGGTCGATGTAAAATCTTCCGCCATTTTTGACCATTTTAAAAACAATCTATTCATAGTTCATTACGTCAAAGTATTTACGTGGTTTCTTATGTATTCCATTACAGAACGACGATTTCGGTTTTGATTCGATGGATTTTTCGAGCTTTTTTTGTCGAGGTTTTGAAATTCCTGGAACCACTGACCAAGCAAGGAGTGTAGCATGGAGCATGGAGTATGGGGAGGGACTTCCCACTCTCTTTCTTTATGACTGTTTGCTGCATCGCATCTGCAACACGAGGACAGGTGCCGTCATGCAGCACGTTCATCGGGACTTGTTTGTCTAGAAAGAAGAAATTTTCTGTTCCATTGCATCAGTCAAACGAGCCAATTGCTCCCTGTAGCACTGGACAGAAACAGTTTGCCAAGGTCTCAGGAGTTCGTAATGAATTCCCTTTGAATCCAATGAGTAATTGTTATTTATCATAGATTCTGTTTAGGTTGAGAAACTGAATGCTGTCCTGGATCTAGCCACGTTTTGTTTTGGATTCTCGTAATTGATTCATTTCTTATTACTATTTACTACTTTACCAAAAATTGAATTTCCCCTGTGTTGAGCAAGAGGACAATACAAGTGTTCAAAAGCTGATTGATTCCACAGTGGGCTGATTGCATAAAGAATAAAGATTTGAGTAAATTTAAAAAAACGCTTCTCAGAACTCTCTAACATTCGGCAAAAGGTGCTTCGGGGAACTTTTACATTAACCCAATATATGTAAAACTAAAACACTCAAAGATTGCGTACCTCTGCCGACGCCATTACTCTCATTTTGAGTTCTTGCCTTGACTACTTGTGCCAGTAGGGAAATAGGCAACCCTCTAACCCATTTGAAATTTGAACGCTTATTTATTAGGGAAAACAGGAAATAGAATTCGTGCCAAGCAAGCCTTGAAGTATGATCTCGATCGGAAACCCGAAATCAGCCTAAAAATTTCATTGAAATCCATTGAGAACTTTTGGAGATATCGTACAGTCAGACATTTTGGCAATATTATCTAGTATGGACATACAACTATAGAGGTAATTCTGTATGGAACCACCCGAAAATTTAATCATTGTCCACCTTTCCACAAAACATCTTTGACATTCTTACCGTACTTTTGGGGGACAAACAAATGGAAAGCTAGATAGACGGAAAGACACGACCGAATACATATACCTCCCCGAATTCGTTGGCAGAGTTAATCATTTATAATAAAAGAATAAAAGGAAAGGGACCTGAGAAAGGTATTACATAGTTATTATATAAATTTCTAGTCATAAGCTTTTTGATCGTCAGCACGTTGAACAACAACTGGGAAGAAAAAGCACTTCAACTCATAGATACTTCCTATTCAAATCGATTTTACTTAGATTGCAACTACCAATGTAGTTGACAAATGTATGAGAGCAAACAATGTAGACATGTTGTTAGTAGACTCGCTGACTTCGGTAAACAGTCGTTTGCTCTGACAAATAAGGAAAAAACAACAACAAACAAACAAAAAACAAACTTTGCAACTCTGTCTATCTTCGAAAGGTTAAGGCCAAGCATTGATTATTGAAATGGTAGCAGGATGAATATCAATTATTTATTACGGAAATCAGGAGAAAGAATTCGTGTCAAGCAAGGCTTGAAGTCTGATCTCAATAGTGAACCCGAAAATACCGGAATTCCCCCCAGTCGTGTCATTGGAACAAAAGCGGCCAATTTGTATTTTATTCTCATTATAGACTAACGAGCCCATAAATTTATCATGACCGATACCAGTCTGGAACATTTGATGATAGTGATGATCTAGCTCGTTTTACAGTGGGTACTCAATAATAGTAGCCTTGTGCAAAACTAATTTAGTGAGGTTGATACTCACTGGGTACTCCACTATAGTGGCCTTGGGTCAGATCAGGCTAGTGAGTAGCCCAATGGACACATCACTGAGTACTCCACTATTATATGTCAGACTAGGCTAGTGAGCTGAATCCTCACTGACTTCTCCACAAAAATGTCCTTGTGCCACACTTCGGCTAATGAGATGGATCCTTACTGGGCAGTGATCAGGCTAGGCTAAAGAACGTGACCGTGGCCCAAGACTAAGGTTAGCATGGTAAATATTTTATGCCAACTTCACCGCCCGAACTGCTGATTTTATTCGATCTATAATTTAGGGTAATTCGTTTTTTTTTTGCATTTGAATTATTGAAAGTAAATTCACTTGAAGACAGAGTAGAGTTGTATGTTTGCTTGTGAGAGCACCTGGCTGCAAATCGATATTTGAAAATATGAGGCGGTTTTCAGAAATATCTACAAATGTTTCGATGTCAGGCTGATTACATAAATCAGGTGATTAATTGGAACGAGAAAAGCAATTTACTAATCGCAAAAGTCAATAGATTGATAAATAGACAATTTTAATAGACAAGATCCGAAAGTTCAATGAGACGTTCACTATAAAGTTTAAACGCCATTATTGCCATATCACGTGGTAGATGATATTTTCAGGTAAGAAGCATCTTATCAAGGAAAACCTTTCTATCAACTTACAAGTAAATTTGACTCACAGTTGGGGAAAATGAGCTAAAAAAACATTATTGTCTCGTCACACGACTCCAAGGGGGAGATTTTCTCCAGGTAAGAAGCGTCTTATTAAGGGGCACCTTTCAGCCAAGTTTCAAGTGAATTTGATTAAAAACAGATGAGAAATAATATGGAGACCGACTGACCGACTGACCGACGGGCAGATAGACAGGGCCTCTTAGAGATGGGCGAGAACACCCCTAAAATCGAATTGGAGCGACTTGTTTATCAAGCAGACCTTCACTTTTCAGTAGTGATTTCAATCCTCACCTGTGTTCTACTGCTATGGAACTTTGCCAAACTAAGCTAAACTTGGAAATTACCAATTTTGATTCTGTTGCGAGATCGATCCTGATAGGGAGACCTATATTAGTAGTCTTGTGTCAAACTAAACTAAGCCCAGGAAACATTATTACTGTAAATACTCGAGTCGGATCTCTGTGAGGTGAGATTAGCGAGCAGATCATTACTACTGTGTATCGAATTCGAGCTTCAGAGAGTGTTCCCATCCTGTGGACCTTTACCCGACTAAATAAAATTAGCAAATATCAATAGAAAATCAAACTGATCCTACTGAAATAGTTACGAATTTTCCACTTGTGCAAGTAGTCGATGTTCAAGCCCAGGCTAAAACCACGATTTGAAAGTCTATAAAGTCGGGTAGGCAATTCCTCCCCACTTAGAAAATTACCGAGACAATTTAAACGTGTATCAGGTAATCTCCTGCCATATTTCAGGTAACTTCAAGAAACTTTATAATACGATCCTCACCGAAAAGCCTATCTTTCTTAATAAAGAACTGCTCTACGTTCTTTATTCAGTATTCTAGGGAATATAAATGTAAGTGACTAATACAAGTGGTTATATGCATTTGAAAAAACACTCTCCATGTTTCTAAGTTAATTTTATCATAATCTCGAACGGCAAAATTTTAGCCTAATGGATACATCATTTGCTTGCCTATCTCTGCATCGACCATTTAAATCTCAGCTGGATTCACTCCATTTATTATATCTGTTCATAATTCTATACCCCAAGAACTTTTTTAATGTCTTTCTTGGCAAAGAACTGCTGTAGGTACCTTTTTCCGTCTTCTTTGATCTTAGGAAAAGAATGAATCCATCCCTTAAATTACAGGGTAAACGCCAGGGCAGAATAGAGTTTCTAGCTATGGTTTGCAACCAGTTAAGGAGACGGAAAACTCATGGTACTCTGATTGCCCTGGATATCCACCAGATCCTAGTTTATCTCTAGCCGTCCCGACTGACTTTGTCGCTGGCCGTAAGTAGATGAAGATGAGAGAGCGAAGCTGTCGGTACTCAACTCCCAATTCAAGCGCAAGTCACGACTTCACACAACTCAGAACTGAAGCTATGGTCATCTTCGACCACGAAGGTCTTTGAAGTAAAAGGCACACCATTTATCACTCATTGTGACCTCTAGCGCTCAAAACGTCACAGTAGGATTGCGTAAAAATAAATCCATTATGCCTACGTTTCGCAGGGAAATTACATAATTTTGAACAGCTTTCGTTCACGTGTAAAAGCTAATAGGGATTTTGGTGCAGGGCAGGGTTGGGGTGCCGATGATCATATAAGGAAAGTGTGTGTGCATTTGCATATGTGCAAGAGAGAGAGAGAGAGAGAGAGAGAAAGAGAGAGAGAGAGACAGAGAGAGAGAGAGGGGATAAGAAGAGGATTTTGAGTGACAATTATTTGGATCAAGATCAAGATTAGCATCAATCAGTAATACCAAAGGGAAATGTCGATTAATGATAATCCTGACCTTTTTTATCCTTTGTGAAAAAATTCTGAATACGTGCATTACGTTTTCACGTGAAGCGGAGTGGGGTTTGGGGTTGGTCATCCCCCCCCACAAACCTCATAAATTGCATTACTGTAAATTCCATAAGATTCAGGCGATTATGTTTGTTAAATTTTGGACAATAGTGGATATTGAAAAGAACCTTATTATTTATCATGCAATCATTGGAAGTCATTATTTTTTTCGCCTTCTTTGCAGTCACGTTTACATCGTCCAATGCATTTCATTGTATTTAATCAGTTTAACTTTAGCCCCTGAGGAAGAATAGGGAAGGAATTTTAGTCAGTGGAGGAACGTATAATGAAAGGTATGATGGTGAAAATTTACTTGATGTTACTTCAAAATGGGGGAGGAATTGTGGGAACCTGGGATCACAAGGGGAGGATATGACCTGGGACTCTGAGGACGACTGTACTAAATATCTATTAAGCTTAGCTTAGTATATTAGCTGGCCAAATCTCAACTATGTATCATTTTAATGATTTTTTTAATTTACTCATATTTTATATATTTTTGATAGGCCTTTTAAGGTCTGTTCCTACCAAAACCTCTTTCCAAATAAGGGACACAAAACAATGAACAAGATATACAAATCATGAGTAACTGCTTTGAAAACTTCACAGAAATTACTTCGTGAGAGGTGAAACACGCCATGAAACAATAAAAAAAGGCATCTGAGCCAGATAAAATCACGATCAATCTATTCAAAAAGCTGGCATCACTAGGAAACTAGCCTATCTATTCAACTTGTGCCTCAAGCGGAGTAGAGTCCCAGAAAATTGGATCACTGCAACCCTAATACTGTTATATAAAAAACGGAACCTGGAAGATCTTAACAGATCAATAAACCTGTTACTCGACCATTGACCATCTCCATTCAGAAAATCAACAAAAAGAGAAAACAGCAGAATCCAAGATGTCATTCGGTGTAGCGTTTGCTGATACCATCATACAATCTAGACTCTTTATATGTTAAAGTTTTGCAATACTTCTACCGACATAGCAGTTCCTTAGTCAGGCTACATAAAGTCTCTGAGCTCTTTCAAAAGGGGTAAGACAAGGCAATACCAGCTCAATCAAACTATTCACAGAATTTCCTCGAAATGATCTTCTGGGACGAAGATTGGACAAATAAAGGAATCAGAATAGATGGTGAATACATAAATAATCTCAGATTCACTAACGACATCGTCTTTTTTTCTGAGGACGTTCATGATCTCCAAATAATGCTAGACGAATTGGATGAAGAAAACAAGGAAGTTGGTTCTCGCATGAACGTAAA
The DNA here is from genome assembly GCA_963457665.1 of Thysanoteuthis rhombus. NCBI lineage: Eukaryota > Metazoa > Mollusca > Cephalopoda > Oegopsida > Thysanoteuthidae > Thysanoteuthis > Thysanoteuthis major. Next base: position 28,273,796 of record OY735217.1, read on the forward strand.
ACATCAACAAATGTTATGTGCAACAAACATAGATACAGCAATCAAAATCAAAACGTAGGTATAGAAGGTGGGCCACCATATCGGACAACGAAAGTAAACCACTAGCTCAACCTGGGACAACGAATCTCCAAGAAAATGAGAAATCAAACGAAGAATCACTCTAGGTTGGCAAGCTTTCGATACAGCACACTCAACCTTCAAAAACAAGAAAATACTATTATTTCTAAAAACTAGGGTCTACAACCGATGCATCGTCCCGATAATCGAATATAGAGCAGAAATATAGAACGTAACCAAAAGATTGGCCTTCAAACTGGGAACCATGCAACGTGCACAGCAGAGAGTCATGCTCAAGATGACATAGAAAATCAGGAGACAGCACATTATAGAAGAAAACAAACAGGGATCAGAGAGACCATTAGAAAACTCATATAGCAATGTCAGACAACCACGGGACGTCGCGACTTACCAGAAATCATATGTAAAACAATGGTCGGCAAAAAATAAGATGGCTGGGAGAAAAAAAAAACGTTCAGAAGGTATTGGCTCCGCTACGCTCTTGATAGAGATATCTGGGAGATCTTTGGGAAGGTCTATGCTCAAAGACAGTCACTAAAAGGCTGCTGCTGCTGATGATGATCATAACAAACTGCCTCTGTCGGAGTTTGAACTCGGTTCGAACTTGGTTGAACTTTTCACCAGGACTTGATATCACTGGGAAATACCCAGTTATCTGAGCCGCTAGGTAGGCCTTTACATTAATGATATAAGTGATGGTAAAATTTTGATATTATTGATTACATATTACAGGTATCCCCCTCTTTTCAAAAATTTGTTTTACACCACCTCGCTTTTACGAAAGGCCATCATTAGCACAGTTTTGTCCCACTATCCGAAATGTCGTAAAGTGAAGAATCAATTATCTATCAATATCTTTGAGAAACTTTTGAGCGTTCTCAGAAGAAAAAAACTACTATGTTCGCCTGCCTCGGTATTAGAGGCCAAGGATCGATTGTGGCCGATGTTACCAGTATGCTTGACTGCTTAGCCTCCCAAATCATCATGCAGTTTTTTGTAAGCACTGATAGATCTTGCAAATATACCCTGAACCTATGTGCCCCTGCAAAGTGATACTTTTCTGCAATTATTGTGAGAATCTCATTCAGGGTTATTTTGGGGATCTCGGGACGCTCAAAATTTTCCCCTATAATTTTATGGTAATTGTCTTTTTTTGCTTTACGCCACTTGGCTTCTGAAAGGTTCATAGGAATGAACTACTTTCGGAGAGCAGATGAAACGTGTATCTTGAATTTGTTTGGTGGACGAAATGCTCAGTAGTAAATAGATTTTCTTCTACTTTTCTATTTACTATGGTTAGCCTGGCACGACAGGAGGTCAAATTAGAGGAAATGAAAAAAACTTTTTTATCGTTATTATTGCTATCTAGGTGGTAGTTATAGGAGAGTGGTTATCCAAGTGTTCAAATACTTACCCACTATCTTTTGCGCCATGTCGATGATGATACCTTTTCTCGCTAAGATAGCGATGGGGAAGAGTGGTTTCAAGCCTATACCCACACCATCAGCACTAAGTCAATATAAGCAGCCCCGTACACGATTCGCTGATTTCATTCTCTGCATCGAAAACCACTACGCTACCTCACACTTCCTAACTGGACCATTACGTCCTTGATTCAAAAGAAATGATTACATACACATGTTGCCACGATCTCAACAGCTGTGTGACCCAACAAAGTCTTCATCAGATGAGGCCAGGCATAGTTTTAGGACCGAAACATTAATACAAGTAACCCAGGCCACAAAGCAATACTTTACGATATCCCACTGAACCTTTCGAGTTTATCGTCACAGCAAAAATGCAGCTTCATCATATATTTCTTCTTGTATTCAAAACTTTCCAGTCAATGTTCATGGATCAAGAAATGAAACGTTGATTCAATGAAGTGAGATTCCAATTGAAAAATATACATATATATTCAATGCATTGATTTTTTATTTTAAGGTCCCAAATAAAGAACATACGCTGTTTATAATTGACCATTCATGAGGCTGTTTTGAGATAGTTTCGTACTTGCCATTGACAGCAGTGGTCTGGTATTCAAACCCAGATTAAAAAAACGAGATTTCAGACGCAGATTTTCAAGGCAAGTAGAGAGACTATCCTGTCACTTGGGATTGTCAAAACGTAATCTTAATACTCCTATTTTCTCTTATTTGGCCGCGCAAGTGAGCACTTGGGCAACCACTGTCGCATAACTCCCACCCAGTCAGTAATAACGGTAAAAAGTTTTTGTCTGACCTCATATTTCCTTTAATTCGGTCTTCTGTCGTGCTAGGCTAACCTTAGTAAATATTAGAGCGTCTCCCGAAGCGTTATGGTTAGCAAGCTAGTTCTGCAAACTAATTAACTAGTGTAGTGGGTTAAATCATCACTAGTTGCGTCGCAATTTGTAGCTTTATGCTTACTAAATGGTCTGTAACCAATCGTGTCGGTTTTGCTTTTAGTGTTCACTGTGATTAGGAATATGTCTTAATAAACAAGTGACAAGTTTGTAAGTAGACTAACCGTGTTTATACGATACAATTTAGAGTTCGAATGATTTTTTTATTTTAATGGTAGGGAATGATATGACGATGTTTTTTTTACGATACAAATAGTTTCAAGGGAAGAGGTTTGATTTCGGTTGTGAGAACACCGTCAGGGACAAGGGACAAATTAAGTTTAATGAAGAGTGCGTTATGGCTGTATTTATGACTAATATCATAACTAATATCATAATTATACAAAGTTTTCTACTACTCAATTACAACTACTACTTCTTCTCTTCCATTACAGCTGTTCTTAAACGTGTTCTCCTCTACAATTACCGTTATACTTCTCCATTACAACTGCTACTTTGGGGTTTCACCTCCACTACAACTCTCATAATCTTTCTCCTCCACTACAATTACTCTCATAATCCTTCTCCTCCACTACAACTACTCCCATAATCCATCTCCATTAAAACTGATACTAAACGTCTTCTCCATCAATATTACTAGTTTTTCTTCTTTATTACAACTGCAATTATACATTTCCTCCACTACAACTACTCATACATCTTCTCCTCCATTACATCTGCGACTACACGTCTTCTCCTCCATTGCAACTACTCCTCCATTACAACTGCTACTTGACGTCCTCTTCTCCTCTAAAACTATCCATACGTCTTTTCCTCCATTACAACTGTGACAATACATTTTCTCCTCCATCACTACTCTTATACGTCTCTTCTTCTCCATTAAAACTACTACTATACATTTTCTTCCCCTCCACTATAAGTACCATTTTTCTCATATTCTACAACTACTTCTGTACGTCTTCTCCCCTCTCCACAGCTTCTATCATAAATCTTTTTTCCTATACACAAGACCATTTTCTTCTCCACTATAAATCCGATGTCACACAAAATGTAATTGCAAAAAAGACGTGTTCCACTTGATTGAATAAAAATGTTCACTTTTAACCCTGGACGACAAACCCTTTGATACGTAATGACCGTATTCAGTAAATAAATTAATATATAAAAGCTCAATTTGAATAAACCAGAGCATGTTTACAAAACCACGTCAATCCCAAGACACCCTAGAAAGCATTTATCAAAACAAACAAAACAAAACTACACAATATTTTCCACTCTAGTGCATTCCTTTTATCTAATGTTTTCGACATACTCTGTTATATTTCTAACAGTGTTTTATTTAACAACAATATTTTTTCTGACGCATAACACGAATTCGAAAGATGTTGAGATTTCACTGACACCATTCGTGCGTTTGTAGATTTTCATGAGCATTTGAAAACCAATTTAAGTTGTTCATGCAAACAATATACATGTGTGTGTGTGTATGTGTGTGGGTGAGAGAGAGAGAGAGAGAGAGAGAGAGAGAGAGAGAGAGAGAGAGAGAGGGAGAGAGGGAGAGAGAAAGAGATAGAAATCAACAAAAAACTTGTTCGACTATACGACATCATGATCCAACACCTGTCGCTAAGAGTTATATTGAAAATACTATCGTTTTCATTTTAGAACCGTTTTCAATTTAGAATCTCATGTTCTGATGACGCTGTAAAACTAGAATTTCATGTTATGTTAAACTTGATAAATAACACGTCATTATTATTCAGTGATGAATTAACCATTATCTGTAATATCTTTTTTGAGCAAAAATTTTTTTATCTGAGAAACTGACATATGTGTAACCACACACATATGCACACACACGCATATATATATATATATATATATATATATATATATATATATATATATATATATATATATATATATATATATATGTGTGTGTGTGTGTATGTGTGTGTGTGTGTGTGTGCGTGTGTGTATTATGTCTGACACTTTTCAATATTCGCACACACATACATGCACTCACGCACACAATGTAACGTTTGGCTAATCGCCCATATTTTTGTATTGGAATTTTCCATTTTTTTGTATCTTTACCTAATTCCACCATAAATTTAGCTTATCATCCAGGGAATATTGAACATAAACGAGAAAACGTTGTGGAACATATTGCTTTCGATGTTAGAAATAATATACGATATTACATCACAGTTGCAAAATTACTTAGATACTCTGCGATCTTCTGATGGCAAGGGAAAATTAGTTACACATATCATAGCCCAATTCTGTCATGCGTACCTTATATCCTGACATCCGGCACTCTTTCTGTTTTCATTTTCAATACATTTCTATATTTAAAACATTTGCAATACTTTTGCGTTATACCTATTGGCGCCCTGTTTGGTCAGTGAAGCTTTCGTTAATTTCTGACCACTGTCAATCCCTTTCTTCCTGAATTTCAATGCACATCATACAGATTGAGTGCCGAAATTTTCAAACCTTTAGAACAAAGTCCAAAAAATCGGTGTTTGATCGGCATTACCTCTATACTTCATATATCACCAGAATGATATAGTTTGTGATAACAGAAAATGGCTGAAGCTCGTTGAGGAGTAAGAGTAAAGTAGATGGGTAACGATAAGAAAACTGGAACCTAGTAGAAATATACACTGTTCAAATGCAGTTGGTTCTCGAATACAATCGTGATCTTTGAGCCATTTTCCCCTCTTACCGACGTTTGCTGTATTACTATATATTTTATCATTAGAGCAAGTGAAAGTTTTTTTTTAAAACATTGGCAAATCCACAAAAATATAATTGGGTTATATCCACAGAGTAGTTATGATAATAGTTTTGTATCAAAGAACCATAATATCGATGACTGCGCATGATGCCCAGCGACCAGTAGTTGATGTAAATAGACTTTAAGTGAAGAGAAAAAGGGTGTGTGTGAAGAAGACTCATCAGCATTAAAGGTCATATTGACTTGACAACCAAAGGGTCAGCAGACTCACGGTCAAGCAATGAAAGGATATCTGTCGGAAACTTCAACGAAACTATCAAAAAGAAAACAAATGTTGGGAGAAATCGAAATATTTAGCGGACAAAAGTGGGAAGAAAAACCACTTCATGAATAATCTAATGGATAAAAAAAAAAGAAAGCATACAAAATGACATAGAAATGGTTGCGCAGCAGACACTTAAAATGGGAAACGGAATGTCTAATAATAAACGCGTAGAGCAACTTCATTTAAGCGAATTATATCAAAGCCAAAGTAGAAAAGACAGTAGCAACTGTTGCTTTTCCTGTAAACAGAGATAAAATTGTAAATTATAAAGCAAAATGTAGCAAATTAAATTGAAACTGCTCATAAAACTATTGAAAAAGATTAGTTTAGCACTGAACTAAAAGTGTGGGTTACCCAGTGGAAAAGATCTATTTGGTAAGGTTAGTCACAGGTGTGGAGCCTCCAATGAAGATGACACTTAACTTAGTCTAGCACCCAGTAAGAATCGTACTCACTACACATTAGTGATGGTATGCTAGACTAGCGTCGTCTGGCACAAGCCACAAGTACATGGTATCTGCATATATCGAATTTTAGTTAAAATGGACTAATAGATTAGCTCGTTAACCAAAATCACACACTGATGCACCCAGCTGAAATCGAACAACTGTAGCCATCAGAGATGGCAAAAGGCTCTATCCTTCTTTTATGTGCGTGTGTTTGTGTGTTCCAGTGCTCTTCGCCAAACTATTTTGTGACTTTAAAATTGGCATCAGTTCTCCAATAGACCCCCCCTCTAAGAGTGTTTTTAATTTTTGGAAGAAAAATGCTTTTTGACCCTTTTGGGGTCTTATTTTGGCGGGTTTATTAATAACATCTAGATTTTGCAGAATCTAGATGTTTCTAGATGTTTGATTACTCTATTTTAGATGTATTTCCCGTGTAAAACGCCAATGATATCATCAATAGAATTTATTCTGACCATATTCATTCTTCGATGGAATCTTTCTTACGTGACTTTTGATTCTGACGCTATGGTTGCTGACTGTGACTATGATAGCGAGTTGTTGTGAGTTTCAGTTGCGATTCAGTGCTCTCCTCAATGACCTTGTCCTATTGATGTTTGGTACATATGTTCTCTGATCTCATATTCTCTCATCAGATTTGTTAGGGTAGGAGGTTGGCACAGAAAGATAGTACGCAGGCCTTCAACAAATCAATTCCTAAAATTGATCTTCATACTTTTAATAATTGATTTTTTTTCTGTTCATACGTTTACGTCCGATTTTGTCTTTCTCTGGCTTGATATAATGCGAAAGGTTAAATAGAAAATGGTAATTGTATCACACCAATTATCCAACGCGATGTGTCGGGTAGAGATTAACCGCCTTGCAAATTTGCATTCAAAATACTGGCGTTATACCTGGGCCCAAAATACCAGCCTCTGGCACCGGCGGGAAATATGTAACAATATTTGTACAGATCAAACCAATTGCAATGTATCTCCTACTATCCGAAAGTTAAGCGTTCCCATATAAACTTTTTGTTAATCGAAATGGAATCATGAAAAGAAACATTGATTTAGGTGGGAAAATATCTGGAGCATTCCAAGAACCCCAAAATAGTGATGATGGTAAGTTAGGCTGAGTCGTTAAAGGCTGAGATTTGGGAGGGGGGGGGTAGGAAACTGGGATGTAAGAGAGAGGGGAAGAGTTTGCCCATAGCCTCTACATCGACTCGCTGCGAAACAAACGCTGAACCTTATTTCGTTTCTCCCTTTTTTTGCGTAAAATTGAAGAAAAAAAAAAATGAGTAACGTTTATTGATCTTCCCCGCTCATGATAAAAACCAGAAGTATGGTCATAAGCGAAAGATCTCTGACGTCCGGACAAAATTTACCATCATTGGATCCAGTCATACATTTTCTTGTATGTAAAAAAAAGATAGGTTAACTAAAGAAAATTTCTTGTCTATTCTTTCGTGAGATTTATTAATCGACGCTTCTTATTGAGCTTGTGTACTATGTGATCATCGAATTCACATTGACCGAGCCTGACTACGTCTCACTCAGTTTTTCTTTTTGCAAAACATAGCATCACACAGGCCTGTAAGCTCCTGTACAATCAAGATTTAGTCCCTAGCGACTTCTAGCTTTTCACTGTCGAAAGCTTTCCCCCAAACTCAAATGGCAATGGGATGGCCATGACGCAAGAATGACAGACAACCGATAGACATCACGACTCACTACATGGATCCTCAGAGATCACATGCGCAACCAAAGCCGGCAGATTATTAGATAGAGAAACGAGCTAGACAAATTCAGAAAGTACTAGCTCCACGACGCCCACGATAGAGAAGTGTGGCAAATACTTGGGATGATCTATGTCCAACAACAGATGTTAAGAAACTAATGATGATGATGACGATTGTGTTCCTGCATATTTCCCAACCAGATTACACCCCCCTTTACAAGCATCACTCACTATTTGGCCTTGTGCCAGACTAAGCAAGGCTTAGTGAATATCTTCTATTCACCTTAGGAACAAAACATGGAAACAGGCAAACAATCGTGGAAGAGAAGACACACGGGTTAGGGTGCAGTGAAAAGCCAATTCAATGTTTGCCGCGTTTCCAAGACGATTGCAACAATTGAAACATGACAGCAGCGACCATGAAAGGTGGATGACAGCTGGCTTATCACCAAATGCTGAAACGATAGATCAATTCGTTGACCGCAGGATCGATTGAGCACTATTAAAACGCATAGATCGATGGACTGAACAAATTTATGAGAGTGTGGACTTGCATGTGATGCAGTCAGGAAAAGCATCAACAAGCATAACTAATATATATATATATATATATATATATATATATATATAATCACTTCGCTGTAGGGTGATGGCTGGCAAGCTTGTTTCGCAGATCTTTATACTGAGTACTGATTTCAGTTCAGACAACCTAGTGCCAAGTTTGATTAAACTTTGTGTCTATATACATATGTACACACACACACACACACACATATATGTATATATATATATATATATATATATATATATATATATATATATATATATATGAGGTTGATGCAAAAATAATTGCAGCTTTTGGTATTTTAAACTTTGATGCTTATTTTTGGAACATACTATTATTTTACTGTGTTCATGTGATAGACCACTTTAAACCGTAAATTTCGTTCGTTCTATCCAAGATGAATATTCAATTACAGCACAACATTGGTTCTCAAAATTTCGAAATGACGATAGCTTTGAAGATGTGGACGCCCTTATCCTGTTGAGGACATCCAATTGAGGGTCATCCACTCGAGACGTTGCAAAATGTTTACCCAGAACTTTTCACGTATCCCATAAGCCCTTGCCCTCACGTGACCTCAAACGCAATATATATATATATATATATATTGAGCGCCTTTTCAGTAATCGTAGATATCTTTACGATTGAACCGCTGGTACAAAACGCCAAGTCACTGTGAAGAACAGAATAGTCTATGTATACCTATTCACATGTGCTCTCTCTCCAATAGCGATTACATATCATGCATAGATAACCCAACTCTCTATACATATATATGCGCGCGTGCGTGCGCGTGTTGATGAAAGGGACAAATAGAGTGGCGTTGTTATTCGTTTTGTCTTATTTGGTGCTACTTTTGTGGATCATATGCTTTCCTCTTTGCGTTGTCAATGAAGTTTCCTGGGTGCGCAAGGAGGAAAGCATATAAGATCCACCGAACAAAACAAAAAGATTAACGATACCACCGTTAGACGCATCTTACTGCCTCTTCTTATCTGAGGCAAGATCAACACTCACAGAGACGGATAACAAACAGCATCCGACCCTTCCCCTCACAGACCCTTCTTATTTCAGATCAAACTTGACTCTCACTCACAAAGGTACAAACATCTCCCCATGCTACTACTAAATAACCCACAACGCAGAACTATCCCCATTTCCTCCCTCAATCTCAAACATATAAACAGCACACAACTTTCTCTGAAACGTTGCAAGTTCTGCCTGAAAAAGATAGCTGGCACCCGTCGAAATGCATCAAAATTTGCCTACGTGATTATAAAACTTTTCGAAAAGTAACACCTGCGTTTTTCACAAGTTTTTTCTCATCTTCCAATCGTCACCTCCCTCAGCATTCTGTCGGATCACCTCACATCCACAAAACAAACAAACGCACACACACATATATAAACGTGTGTATATATATGTGTGTGTGTGTGAATATATATATATATATATATATATATATATATATATATATATGTGTGTGTGTGTGTGTGTGTGTGTGTGTGCGTGTATGTGTGTGTGTGTTGAGAGAGACCGCGAGAGGCAGTTAATTAGCTAAGGAGTAAATTCTATCGGCTGCAATGAAGGAAGATTGTGTTGTGCAAATATTCAAAGTGGGGAATTCTGCAAAGATACCAGCCTACCAGGAAAATCAGCATTTGAAATATTGGATTTCACTGAGGCTCGAACAAAGTCGGTTTAATGTGGCCCTCACACACGTGTCTTTGGGTTGTGGCAAAAATAGCCGATTTCCACCAGCTTTTGCCTCAGGTTTGAGGGCGTACACCTGATCCTACACCATAAGTGCGTTTGTGCAATTTGAAGTATTAGAGATTAAAACAGAATATCAAATGCCATTCAGTAAATAAAGCCAGATATAAATCGACGAAAATCAATAAAAATCGAAAATCTGAAACCCTACTTATAAGTATTACATTATATTATTTAAGAGTGAAGCGTTTTAGGAATTTTTTTCTTGAAAAAAACTGAATTTTATAATGACTGTAAAAAATGATAGCCGATTGTCTTTCTCGGTTGGGGAAATTTATGGCGCTTTTAGTATCATATGTCATCAAGACAGGGACTGCTACTTGTTTGAAAAAAAAAAGATGAAATAAAAGTCATGTGCTTTTTAAAATAAACTCTATGTATGAAGATTTTAACGAACCTCTGATCACCTCTCACAAAACCTTCGGGTTCCAGAAAACCCCAGTTGAGAAAGACTGATCTAACCAATACCGAATAGAGAATTTCGTATCTGTCTGGTCTACTCTAATCCTCCTCACTGCTATTAATCTTTACTCGCAAGGTCAGACATTGGGATTAATATAAGAAAAATATATATGAGGATAACCATATTATGAGAGAGAGAGAGAGAGAGAGAGAGAGAGAGAGAGAGAGAGAGAGTAATATATGTATATATATATATATATATATATATATATATATATATATAGAGAGAGAGAGAGAGAGAGAGAGAGAGAGAGGAAATTATATGAGAAGACACAAAACAAGTTATGCAAGTAGCAGACGTTCAAGTGGAGGGAATCAAACTGACACAGACATGTAAAAACAAAACATGGCCATGGGGGAAGACGAAACGAATAAAGAAAATGGAGTGAAGCAGACGACAGGAAATTAATATTGGATGGTGTATCCATATGTTCGACAAAGAGGTTTGATGAAGATGAAGAACAGTTATTCAAACGGTCGATTCACCCACCAAAATATGCAGAATCATCCATTCCGAAAATCGGATAGGACAACTTTTGCACAATGTTTGGGAAATCATACACGTGTCGCTGAAGTTTACTCAATTCTTTTTGTCGGTACAATCAGTCAACTGTAGTTCGTCGTAAGCAAGTCTTGGAGAAATTAGGAAACTAGAAAAATAGGTTCCACATTGACTCACTGAAAGAGACATCGGTCAGAGTTAGAATACGTCTTTCTCTTCATGCTTGACATAGAATAAAGTCATTTTTGGACAAGATAGTAACTGTAGGGAAAAATGGGTTTCTTACGAGACACCAAAACGATGAAAATCATGGCTTGATTCAGTACAATTGTCAATATCTGAGCCTAAACGGAATCTACTAAAAGAAAAAAGTTCTCAGAGCTTAGTCGGATACGAAAGGGATTCTTTATTACGAATTACTGGTACTCGGACAAACTGTAAATTAGCAATGTCAGATTGTACAATTGGCTCGTTGGAATGATGAATCGGAATAGAAAGTGGGTAGGTCAACTGATGATTTATTGCACGACAATCCTCGACTACTTGTTACAAATGTGATGCAGAAAACGATCATTGAGCTGGTATAGGAAGTTCTTCTACATACGGCATATTCTCTTGATCTGTGACCTTCAGACTATCGATTGTATCGCTCCAAGTATCAATCGTCTGATCAGCAGTTCCAAAGATATCGAAAATATTTTCAGAGAGTTCTTCAATCTTTTATGACGGAATACACGATTTAGCTGAAGGTTGGTAGAAGGCCGTACAAAGCTAGGGAAAATACTTTGATGACCGAATAATGATGCTGTGAATTTATATGAATAAAAGATTTTGTAAAAAAATGCTGGAAATCTTTGCATCATTCCAATACAGGTACACTATCGATTTCCCGCCACTCTCAATTCCGGAACCACACTGAATTATTCAATTTTCCCGGGCCAGCAGAGGTTACCTAGTAATGATGATAATCCAACAATGCAACTCTGTCCACCCATTATGCATATATCATATCTTTTAAGCCTTAGTATGGTTAGGAACCTTAATTAAACAAATGTTAGACATGAATTAAATGTTTAAATGTAACTCATTAACATGAATAACACAATTTATCAATGTAAATAAATCAGACACAAGTATATCAATTGAATTATCAGTTATCGTCGCGAACATATTGAGCCGAACCTAGCGAACTAGTATGAGAACCACGAGAAATTCAAGTGTTCTCTCGTAATTTTGTCCGGATTAAAAGAGATTATTATTGTAATTATTATTATTATTATTATTTGCATTTTCACACCAGTTGTCCGGGGACTGGGTGACAGCAAATCTCCCCAAGTCTCCAGACCTTCACTTCACACTCTCACAGCCCACAGCAGTGCTGTGGATTACGGTATCATGCCGGTTTCCTGGTGGTTATTACTAAAGGCTGAGACAGTAAGTTTCCTCAGGTCTCCCGTCTCCCCCTCAAATCATCCTCATCTATCACTGTAGCACTGTGGTTTGTAACGACTCTATCATGCATATTTCTTGGCTAATAGGCCATTATTACCACCTGGAGGTCGTAGCTCTCATACTTCCAGAACTCTCCTCAGTATTCATGTTGTTCCCTGTAGTGTTGTGGTCTATATCAATCCTTCCTCTTGTCACCAGTTCCTCTGATCCCATTTTCAGTGTATTTGGCATAGTTCAGAGTGCACCAAGTATTACTGGTACTACCATGATTTTCATGTTTCACACCATCTTCAGTTCTCTTACCAGGTCCTGGTGTTACCCAAGTTTTTACTCTCTTCCTTATTCATTCTATGATCCTCAAGCACGGTCACGTCTGTTATTTAGTAGGTTCTCCTTCTCTTGTTCACGATCACCAGATCTGGTCTCCTCGCTTGGATGGGGTGGTTAGTTTAGATGTCAAAGTCCTAGGGTAATTTATGGCTTCCATTTTCCAGAGCTGTCTCCGGTTAGTGCTGATACCACTTGTCTGCATGATTGAATCCCATCCGTTTGCTCAGTTCCCAGTGAATCACTGTTGCTACCCTGTCGTTTCTGCATTTGTTTTGGGCCACCATAATGAGCGATTCTATTTCTCTCTTGAGTTTTCTTTCGCGTAACCATGTCCATAATCTCTCGACTGCAACATTTTGTATCTGTCTTTTGAATTCCTCGTATAGATTTTTTCTGTTCCCACTTTTATTTCCTTCTTTACTGTACTGCTCCTTCGTTATTCGTTGCACTGCCTCGGGCGCTGTCTATAATGTTTTCATTATTTACTTGCACATGCTTTTCTGATCCTGCTTTTGCCTTTTGGACACAGTCTTCTATGTTGAAGAATCCATTGCTGCATTCTTTCCTCTTTATATACAGTCTATCTGTGTCATCTCTGGGACGTAAGGCCTTGTGCATAGTCATAAGTTTTTCTCGTTCGCCGGTCCATTGATTGGAGCTCTCCCTCTGCCCATCAAAAGAATAGCCCTGCGTATCTTACTACCGATACTGCCCAAGTGTTCATTTCTTTTATCAGATTTCTGCTATTTCATTTGGTCTCTAAATGATTGGTAGAATATTTTTTATGCCAATTTTTCAAGTGAAGAGAACCGACTTGGTTTAAAAAGCATCCGAAATCCTGGCTTTTATCTGGGTTAAAATATCGACCTCTAGTATGAGTCGGAAATGTGCAACTCAGCATCGAACCAATCCAATCACAAATTACTATAATATTGACTAAACTGAGCTTAGTGAATGTCGAGGACTTCCTTTGATTCATGAATTGTTACAAGGACAGAAAATCCAGCCCAGTAAAAAAGAAAAAATCGTCAGAGGTTGGGGATATTGCTTGCAGACGATGTGCAATACAAGGCCAATGTCGCCTTCAGGCTACAACTTTGAAAGCTTTTCTAAATATTACTAGAACATTCATACCTGTTGTTTTTTTTCTCCAAATCTTTGTACGCATTAAACAACTCCCTTCCTTTAATCTGATTTGTACAGTGTTAAAATGAACATTGTTTAGACTGAAATAACTATGAAAATAGCTTACACGCACTCACATGCCCACTCACATAGAGACATACCCATATACAGCGGCAGCAGGTCATCCCATAAGAAATGGCCGAAACTGATACCGATAGATTGAATACTTTCGCTATTCTAAACTGACCAATTGATAATACATACTAGTACTTTTAGTTTAAAATGAGTAAACACTACAATTTGACTGACTTATTTACTTGGCTTATATTATGTATTGATTTATTCGAACAAATTTTCTTATTATAGTTGGTACAGACACAACGTTTCGATCGTGTATCCTGTGGCCTTCTTCAGGTATATATTTTGTTATTATTTTTTGTTGTCTATGCTAGGGGATATCTGTATTGCTTAATTTGTGTGTTATGTCGTCCCTGTGATGCCTTTTCACCCCGTTACAACTATAGTAAAGTATATATTGATTCAACAACCCAATCCAGGGATTGAACTACCTTAAGACTGCAACATTTCGAACCAGCTTTACCCAATGGTCTTGTAATTTGGAGCCTTTAAATCTAATGTCAGATACTTCAATATTTGTTATCGTATCAGGTTCGTACCGTTCCGATAATTTCTGCCTGATTTTGTTAGATGAAGAATTGTCATTGTTATGTACTTCGTTAAGTGGCAGTTATGAGTTCAATCTCAGGTCAGATAATGAAATCCATACAAGAGTTCAGTGGGAACGAGCGAAAAAACGGCATCACAAGGACGACACAATGTAAAAAAAACAAAAAAACAAACAAACAAAAAAACAATACAGATGTGACGATTTCAGGAAAAGGCAAAAATAAGAACAAAATTAGCACCTGAAGAAGACAGGAGGATACATGGCTAAAACGTTGTGTTGGCAGCGGTGCTATCGCAGAAAGACAGGCTCGCAATGGTAAGGGATGTAAGTTCAAATTTCGCAGAGAGCTTTTAAAAATATTCATATATATCCCCGACACACGTTGTATACTTGACGACTCAAGAATAACAGTATAGTTATAGAGTTGCGATATAAAGCAACAACGTTAAGATTAAAGAAATACCCATAAAAATTGATAATATTTGACAATGTTTCATCTAAGAAGTTCAAAGACTATTATGCCAACGAGCATCTTCTCCAGAGTAACCTTTATCCTTTAAGAAACATTTTTTTCCACCACCTTAAAATGTGTAGATATTACTTACATTCATAACAGATGCAAATTTAATTTTGTTTTGGCAAATTAACTGTGGAAAGCGTTTGATGAATGTGAACTATGAGACAATTCTTATGGCAATTTTGAAAGAGCTTTTTAAAGAGTTGATTCTAGTGTTGAATAATTCGTTCAGTGAATGTGAACTCTGTCTATGAGATAATTGGAAAAAAAACCCTGATTTTCAGTTACCTTTAGTGTTCATACTTTGATGTGGGATTGGAGCAAAACTTATTTTTGTTGCTGTTCAGACATCTAACACTGTGAAAAATTTTCAGTACTTTTTTCTCACTTACCCCAGTTCAATAGATAATAAAAATTCAACAACCTAAATATGTTTATGTGAATGATAAAGAAATTTAGACACAAAAAACATATTCAATATATTGCGTCCATTGTGACTAATGTGCCGTAATGACAGGACAGCGTTTGATTTTTTTGCTTTACTGACTCATATTTGGTTGAGAGAAATGACGAAATTTCTGCTGACGTGTAACTTCCAGCGAATGATGACCTTATACTTCCGGTTAACGTAAATATTTTAAAACCGGTTATATATCTTTACTAGTCGTACCGGGTCTGAAGTGGGCGAGGAATTGCTGAGTTCATCGAGTATTCATCTAGTTTATTTCGAAAGACACATTTTCTATCGTAGATCAGGATAGCTATGACTAAAAATATACAGAGAGCACAACGAAACAATAGGCCACATAAAAAACGGGCTATTTTTAACCGCTTCCATCTGAATACGTAGGATTCCTAACCCATGCACACAAGGAAGAAGATCGATGAAAAGAAATTGATAACAATGCATCATCTAATTCTTTTTATTAATCTATAAGAACTTGATCGACTTTTACTGCATACTGAAGTTAGATGGCTCTGGAAAAGAAACCGTCCGTGATGCTTTATTGATCCAATGATTATACACTTGAATTTTTCCCTTTGAAAGCCATCTAACATCACTACGCAGTAAAAATCACTCAAGTTCTTTACTTTCGTGGCAAAGTAGCCGAAATACTCGGGTATTCAATGGATGGGCTTCTATTCTAATCACTGCTCTGATAACAACTTGAGAAGTTTCATGTAGTCTATCACCCGAGAGACCTTGCAGCCAAATCTTGTCGATGGATAATACAGTGGATGATAAAAATGTTCAGAACTAATTTTTTTAACGGGTTAAAAATCCACAGTGGCGACTAATAATCAAAAGCGTCCCACTAGTTGATCATACAGTGACATTTGTAAAGGGGAATACCTTCATAATTAACCAATAGAAACTCTTCAATAGCCTTCTGATTGATATTTGAATAGCACACGTAAGCCAATAGCAAAGCTTCGTTGTCACGTGATGTAATTTCATCAACTTTTGAACAAAATGCACTTGCTTTAACTAATCTTGGAGTTTATTTTCAATGTTACAATTTTATCAATTCTAGCTGATACTGAAATATTACCAAGTTGAATTGAAGGTGTTAGTAGAACACTTTTCCAAATAGTATCCAGCTCTCCACATTTGGGAATTAACTTAAGCATTTTATAAGATGCTATAGGTTCCTTCTTAACTTGGCTTCCTTGTTTTTTTAAATAATCCTTCAATCGTAGAACGATTTTCAAATTTGACTCATAACTCATGAAAGTAGCTGACATCGTTTTTGTTTTGACCGGATGCTTTATCTTCAAGTGATCAATCATTTTCGAAGGTTTCATTCCTCCATTTGTGAATTTTTTCCGCATATCAAATATATTACTAAATGTTCATTATTTACAGATAGAATGACACCATATCTCAAGTGTCCATTCGAGTATTGACGACATTATCTTTTTTTGTCACATTTACATGCGCTACAAAAGATGATATCTGAATAACTTCAAATCAAATACATATCTTGTTGCGACGGAAATTCTAATTGTTTATCCTCAAGCATAAATCTTGACAACATTCGTTTCAGTATGCTCATTAAGATATTTCGTTCGTACAGTTTGAAAATATCACCATACGGTTATAAATTCAACAGCTGTAGTTATCTACACTTAGTGTCTGTCGTGAGGAAAAATGATTACTCAGTCTTATCTCCACTCCTTATCGTAACTAGTCTATTGTCCTACACCAAAATCTGTACACAAAAGCCTCACCTACGTATCGTTCTCCTGTTTGTTTTTGAAAAAAAAAAGAGTTAATGTCTCGTGTTTACGTTATGCTGTGTTAGCAGTACACGCACTTCTCACTGGTCTCTTGGGTGATATATTTACGTATACAGTATCAGTCAAAAAAAGAAGTAATATTTATATCAACCAACAGAAATAAGCTGTGACGGGGATAGCCTATTGACGGCCATCCTACTGGATCATCTTGCCGAACAATCGAAGCTGCCGGAGATGCAAGCATGTTCCGTACTAACATTACAATTGTATCTAAATGTTAAAATATGTCTAAAAATGTAAATACGTGGGCAAAAAGATAAGCAAATGAGTACATAGAATGCTCTGATTGACCTAATCTGGGTTGAAAGATTGTTGCACGTTTAATAAGAGGGTTAACTAATTTTAAAGCTCTGTTGAAATTATAGCGTATAACATAGCGCCACTGAACACTTACCACCCCTTTGAGTGTCCACAGAGCGCCATGGAGAGAGGGGGCCACTACTACCCACCGGTCTACTACAATATCAAAATTAAGATAGCACTATTTAGAGGTGTCTCTCTCGGCAAAGTATTTTTCTATTTTCATACTCTTAGTTATCATTGATGTTACAAGTATTTGCGAGGACAAAACTGATGACCTGTCACGACTGTTGAGAAAGTTTATCCACTGACTATGATCTCATCTATCTGGTCATGATAGTCATGTTTTGTTAGTGCTTGGTCAAGTACAAATGTCAACATGATGTCAACCAAATTGTTTGAAATTGTGACGTGGTTTTTCATGTGTCAGTAGAGTAGCAAATTTGAATCGATTCAGCTAAAGTTAAGCAACGTCATTGTCAGATAGTGCCAAACAAGACGTAAAAAAGATACCTTTCATCGCCCGAAGCTTAAAGTTAATACTACTGAATAATCTAATTTCGTGCAACTTTACAAGTAAAGCGACTAGTTTGAAAAAAAAAATGCTTCCAACGACCATTTCTTGAAACATAATGTTCCTAAAACAACTGATATGCCTTCAACTGTTCATCGATTATGAAAATCAGGTCGGCATGTTTTCGCTAATTACCCCCCACTATATATATATATATATATATATATATATATATATATATACAAGTATACACCCCTGTGTTTCATGTTTCGAAGTGCAAACAATACTTCGTCTTCTGTTATGTCTGGAATATAACTTGTATCTATCAGTGTATCAGTTTGTGTGGCAACAGATGGAGCCAAAGTTTAACCGAATGGTGCCTATTGAACAGTAAACGCAATAGGAGATTACCAGGCTCAAGAGGAAGGAATGAAATAGAAAAAGTTGTTAGTAAGACGTCAGCAGAGATCAGCACTGTCGCAGTCGTCATGGATGAGGATGGGGAAGACCTTTATCCAGTAGTGGACTTGGAATGGCTGTTGCTGCTGATATATGCATGTATTGGCGTGAATACGTATGTGTGTGTGTGTGTGTGCGTGTGTGTACTTTTGTAATGGTCAATAGCTTCACATAGAGCCTGAGAACTTTGTGGGACTATTTACTCCATCATTGGACAAGTTGGTCCCTGTGTCCCTAGGTCGGCTATGAGCTGAACTGTGAGTTATGTTTCACTAGTTTTGCCATTTATTGACATCACCAATTGAGGCAAGATATCGACGCTCAGTTTAAACCGTGAATGGTTCCAGATATATTGAAATATTCTCCTCACTGCTTTCAGTGCATAGTTGAATGAAATATGAAACTTGAAAAAGAAGCCTGGCGTTAAGAGAAGGGTAAATAAATTCCTTGCGAACGGGTAGGTATCTGTAAAAAATTCTGACGTTCGTTCAAACCTGTGGATATTTCAATACGAGCGCAGCTACTTATTGTTAGATTAGTTTAGAGAATATATTTTTCATATGATTAAGGGAACCATTCGTGGTTCAAACTGGGCTTTAATATCTTGCCTAAATTTGTGATATCAATAAATGGCAGAACTATTAACATAACCAAGAGTTTGGCTCATCGCTGACCCAGTGACATTGGGACTAACTTGCCCTATTTCTGGGCAAGTTGGCCCACGGTATGAGGCAAGTCAGTCCACATTTTCAATAAGCAGAAAACGATTCACAATAATGCCAAACCGTGCAGTTTTGTATATATTTATGACCCTTCCCCCCGCCCAACCAAAAAAAAATCCAGAAAATAAGAAACATTCATTTGTGTTGATAATAACGTCAAGATCTTTGTATAATGAATAATGATATTTGGCACTCCTTCAGTAGACACGGTAAACAAATTGAAACAAAGAGATTTTTCTACATTCCTTCAGACAATGATTTAAGAATGACAGATCTGCATAATTTCCTTATGACCAGGATGTGTGATCAAATGAATACAACTATAAAAGGAAACAACATTCCGGCATTAATTTGACACTGAATGACTAGAGAAATAATAAAAAGACAAACAGAACTCCCCATTATAATTCATTAAAACACCTTAGACTAGACTAGGAGAGACAGGGACTAATTTGCCCCATGGTCAAAGCTCAAATGGCAGTGGGCTGACCATGTTGCAAGAATGGTGGACAACTGATGGACATCACGACTCACAACATGGATCCCCCGGAACCGAGGCTGGTAGAATAATCGATGGAGAGACGAGCTAGACGAATTCAAAAAGTACTAGCTCTGCAACGCCCATGTTAAAGAAGTGTGGCGAATCCTGGAGAAGGTCTATGTCCAACGATGGATGTTAAAAGACTGATGATGATGATGATGATGATGATGATGATGATGATGATGAAAGGGACTGAATTGCTCCAACACACACATATCTATTTTATGGAGCTGACAGTTACCACTGTCATCTGATACATCAAAAACGTCACTCCTCAACGATATCATTGATACTTAGCTTTGCTCATAGTTATGCATGTCTGACTGATACCATTCACTAGCAAGGAAAATTGATTCAAACAAATCCTCAACAAGATTACTTTTTACCGTTTTTTTTTTAGAACTCACCTCACCGGTCAGCGACAAGTTCTCGCCACATTTCCGGTGCAAGAAGGCAGACAGTCATGTGACGTAGCTATTATCTCGCGGAAATAATATCGAAATGTAGACACGAGAATAAATATTTGCTAAGAAAATATCAAAGAAATCGGAACAAAAACTTAGATGACTAGCGAACAAGTTGAAAAATGTGAATACTGCAAATGAATTAAAAACAACGACACTACATATGAAAATGTAGAATTCAAAATTCTCACGGACAAAAGCCAAGATCGAAACATTCAAGACCACGAAAAAATAAACAACAGAATATGACGTTATGACGCAAATAAATATACAACCCACCCCCATCCCAAGAGGAAAAAACAATCAAAATTCAAATCCCACTTCACAATCACCGAGGAAAAGGGTGAAACAGATTTTTATGGGATCATCCACAATATAAAAATAATTAACAATGTGCGCGTGTATCAAATATATATTTAACACACACACATATATGTGTGTGTATGTGTGTGTGTGTGTGTGTGAATATATATATATATATATATATATATATGTGTGTGTGTGTGTGGGTGTATGTACATATATATATATATATATATATATATATATATATATATATATATATATATATATATATATATTTGTGTGTGTGTTCATTGAAAATTCAGCCAGCTATATATATATATATATATATATATATATATATATGTGTGTGTGTGTCTGTGCGTGTAAAATTTTATAGCGCAACGTCTGTAGCTTATAAATGCCCTGTCCCAGTTTTATCAACCAAGTGAATCACTGTAGCCATGATCACCAACCCGAAAACAAACATGGTGGTTAGGTATTCCCCCCTTGATGTTTTCGTTGTGTCAGCTCTACCATTTGGCCTCGACCATTGCATATTCGCATGAGCATTCCCTCGGATATCTTCTGAAAACCGTTTTCTAGATTTTCGGAAATTTTTCTTGATTTCTTTTAATCAAATTTCTTGTTGCTGATTTAAAAGAAAAATCTTTGAAATTTCAGAAAATCTTTTTGATGGGAATTCTGTGTTTTTTCCGCTCTTTTAATCTTGTGTCAGCGCTACTGGGCATATATTTCAGTGTATAACCTCATGAATTTATTTTATTTTATTTTTTGCTTGTAAAAAACGCAGTTTTTGGATACGTATATGTTTTTTTTTTTCAAATGAAATAGTAGTAGTAGTAGTAGTAGTAATAGTAGCAGAGAACATACACACATCCCACCCCTTTCCAGAAGGTCAAGTCAGGTCAAAAAAAAATTAATTTTTCTCATTAGATTAAGTATTGTAAAACAGGGATTCTCAAAGTCGGGCCAGGACACCGTCGTGGATCACATGAAGATTATTGGGGTGGCAGAAATATCTTTTTTAAAGACTAATGTTTTTTTTTTGGTGGGGGTGGATTGCTTTTTCCGCGAAAAAATATTATGAGGGATCTTTTGGAATTATTGTTTAATCGTGTCAGCGCTACCGGACATAATTACAGTGATCCACTTTTCACTTCTTTTCACTGGTTGGTTTCTAAATCTTGTGAGGTGAACTCTATAATGCTATGAGTCTAGAGCAAAGGAACAACATCAGTTGATATATTGGGGAGAATCCAACAAAGGCTCTGGCAGTGCTGACAGATTTGTATGGGGAGCAGACAATATCCCGTGCTCGTGGCATTGAGTGGCACAAGCGGTTTAGAAAGGGACGGGGGCGATGTGACGTGAAGAATGCGCCGAAATTTGGACGAGACCCAACAAGATCTGATGCCAACATGAAGCCAGTTTATAAACTGGAGCGGACAGATTGCAGATTGACAATCAGAATGTGTGGACGTGTCACCCTGACATCTTGCATCAGCTGAATGACGACCCCAATTTCGTCCACAGTAGGGATGAGTTTCCAGCGAAAGACGCCTGAATAATCCAGACCGAAGAAGGCCTTCGTGTCGAAGTCAAAGATAACGGTCATGCTAGTTCTCTTTTTCGACCACCAAAGATTCGTGCTAAAAGGGCGAACTGAAGCGCTTACCCCCGCCTGATTGCACGAATCTGACACACGAAGCGCGACTTGTTGTTGTTAAAGAAATGGACCATGCATCACCGAAAGACCCCGTGTGCACACGCAGCCCTTGACAATCGCCAGATCCCTGGCCAACAAACGAGTTTCAACTCTGGAACATCCTCTGGACTCGCCAGGTTCATGCACCATGTGACATATGGCTCTTCCTCAAGATGAAAAGTGTCCTCAAAGAAACACATTTAAAGAATGTATTGTTTGTATGAGTGTGTATTTGTGTTTGTGTGTGTGTGTGTGTGTGTGTGTGTGTGTGTGTGTGTGTGTGTGTGAAGATGATTCAAATGTACCGTCGCTTAATTAAGGTTCATCGTTGGAAGGTTGAATAATTATTTCATCATGTTGAGTCATGCTCACAAGGTGGGCAGGTGCGTCAAATGACAAACACATCAAAGTGCGACAAACGAGCGAACGATTCCTGCCCCCACCCCTTGTGAAAGGCACCGACACTGAACCCCTCTGTCTCTCTCTCACTCTTCCTCTCTCTCTGTATCATTCTTGCTCTCTGTGGACATCGCGTCAAGCGATTGTATTTTCTTATTTTGATTATCTTATAAATGTCATGCCTGGTAATATCTTTTGTTTTCATTTCATTCGTTATTTTCTGAAACTTGACTTCTCTCTCTCTCTCTCTCTCTCTCTCTCTCTCTCTCTCTCTTAACCATAACTTTTCCCCTTCTTTCTACAATGCATTTAGTAGCTCATGATCCATCGCTTCGCTGACACGGTTATCATAAGACACGGTTGGAAAAGAGAGGGGAGAAGAGAAAGTTACGTACTTCAATAAGTGGGTAGGGATGGTAAGGAGATTATACTTTTATAATTTGATAAGAGGCTGGGAAGAGAGAGAGAGAGAGACAGACAGAGAGAGAGAGAGAGAGAGGGAGGGGGGAGAGAAAAAGTTAGGTAGTTTAATAAGAAGCTTGGAAAGGATGTGTGCTGATAGCTACTACTGATACTATAAGTGTGGCAGATGCAGCTTTTATTATACATAGGGCTTATTTTTCGGTTGTTGATTTATTCCCCCCTTCTTTTGTCATTTATTGGTTCTCTCTTTATTCTGTCCTCATTCATATAGAAATGTTTCAAGATTATGCGTGGTTTAGAATGAGTAAAAACTGAAGTATTTTTTACTAGTACAAGGGAATGAGAGGCCATGAATATATTGTAGAAGTAAATTAAATTTATTTTTTGACAATTGAGTGGTGGGACAATAGAATAGTTTACCAGAATATTTAGTGCTATGTAGTGATGCAAATGCTTTTAAAAAGAATTATGATGTTTATTATACCACCGCAAATGTGTATGGTCGTAGATACTGTATAGACATGACCTGGTATATACAATTTGCAGATATTTTGACATACATAAATATCATAAATGTTTGTGAATCTTTCCTCTCCAATGTTTGTTTTTGTTCTCTTCAAATTCATTGAATTCTTCATATTTACTTAGCTAGTCCGTAGCTCAGTCCAACAGAAGGGTTGTATCCAGGCCTACGGTTTTGAGGGGGGCCGATTTAAGGGACGTTTACGTGTATGAGGTAAAGGTAAAGCGTCATGTCTCTTAAAAGACAGCCCCGTTGGAGTGCCAAGTCAGGTAACGAAGCCCCGGTTTCTGTTGCAAGCGTCCTTTCACGTCTCAAGTATGATCGAGACTAGGACCTTATACCAACAAGTTTTCATGGCCATTCCTTTGGTATGATGTTAGTCCACCGACGGGATAATCCCACCCTAATCACACACCTTAGAGGGTACTCAATTAGCAGCTGGTGGGTTCACGGAGAAATTTGGTCTAATGAAGAGTTTTCCACAGTCCTCACAGGAATCGAACCCAAGATCATCTGCGTGTGAGGCAGATATGCGAACTTCCCGATGCAGACTATGAATAAATCATCAGTACTTAGCAATGATCACAAAAATGATTAATGAACAGTTTGAAATGGGGCCTTACACTTCTCATATGGCCTGGCCCTGGGTACAAGACCGTAGATTCATCGGAGATTCACCAGAACCCCGTTAACCGTACATTCCGGGAACACGTCCCCAACTTTGTCCGTTACCATCCCCACACGACGCTGAACGAAGGGTTGAACTTTCCTGGTTTAAATTCAGAATTGTTGGTCTTTTGGACTGCTTATCAACCAAGTCTGAAGAGCTCGATCGAGCTATTATTTACCCATAGCCGGAGAAGAGACAGAGAAGGTGGGGAAAAGGAAGATTCACGCTTTTCCAAATGGCATTAGTGGGAAGTGAACGCAAGCTGTTTCAAGTTTAAACTAGGTTCGCCGATTCGATCATCCGACGGACCACAAGCCTCTCCACCACATCTCTCTGGCAAAAGCGCGAAACAACCATGTCTTTACAGTGCAAGGCTAAATAGGAAGGAGATAGGAGTAGAAAGATTGTGTTGCACTAATCCTCCTAGCAGGAAAGGCCTGCTGGCGTTGTTGATCAAAATTGAAAAAAATTCCCCACCAAGATATATGATTTTCTTTTTTTTTTTTTAAGCTTCCATACTTCAAAATTATGGACGTTAGCTTTTGGTGAGGGCTAACAAAAAGGCTCCAGAGATTGTGTTGTGTCAATCCTTCAAGCGGGGAAGTCTGCTCGCCTTGAGAATCAATATTTCAAATTATGGTATTTATCTAGGTTCGATCACCGACTTTTGACACTGATGAGAAATACGTATCCGTCTCAACCACTACGCATGTGCACTTCGTTTTACTAGTTTATAAAGAAAAAGTTCGAAAATTTTCTTGGAAAAAAAACTCCAATCGTTAAAAACCAGATCAGAAATAATAAAACATTTCTGATTTTGTTTTTAAAGATTCGAGTTTTTATTTTTTTTTTTCCAGGAATTTTTGAAACTTTTTCTTTTCAAACACTTCCGTCAAATCTCTCATCTTGGGTCGTTCTCACAAACGAACTCTTTTAATCGGGCAAAACGATTGACCCATTACCCTTGCAGACTATCCAGCGCGAGCTGACCTCATCGACATCTTGATTATTAAACAGAGATGTCCACTTACGAAACAAATACCCTTGATGACCTTTGTCTAACACACTAACGCACCCACGAACATACATCCACCTGCGGACTCTGAAAACAGTCAGACTTTTCATTCTGATCTCAGAGAATGACACCTTGGCTCATCTGGCAAAGAAGTCAGTTATTTAGCATATTGTATTTGTTTGACCACAGCTGACGCTAAGGTTCCTGGACCTTTGGTCACGACCCCGAAAATAGAATTTTTTGGCCTCTTAACCCTCAGGACGGGAACATGATATCAGTGTTTCTTCATTTAGTTTTATTCAAGAAATTGTACTGAATTTTACTTTGATTTGATAATCAAGTACACTTACTGGCTGTGAACAAAGTGGAATACGTCAGCAGTTTTGTTTATCATTCACAACTATTTTCTTGTTCATGAGTCTCAATGACGTTTGCTATCCCGAAATTGTGATTCAAGTATATTTGCACTATATTTTATCAAATTTCTAACTGAAAAAAAACAAAAAACATCATATTTTCATTTTTTTTTGTATTAAAAAAAAACATCTTGCGACTCTCAGGAGCATCCTTGCGACCCACATTTTTGTCGCGACTGTGAGCTTGGAAACCAATGCTAAACATTGTGTAAGCATTTACATTTCATACCTATTCATGTACTTGTAAAATCCAACACTAACAACAATGCCAGTAACATGCAGATCAAGGAATGACACGTCACAGGATTAGGCCTAGTGGTATAATAGAGGTTTAACGCACAACTACTGGGCTTTTAATTTTTTTCAGTTTTTTTAAAAAAACAAAGCACACACAATCACAAGTACGTAAGCTGATTAAAACACTTTTTTTAGGTACTCTAAATACCAACAAATTATACACATGTGCAAAAGTAAATCCTTTTTACTCAAGTGGCATATGTTTTGCTAAGTCAATTTCCGGACGCTTTCTTATTGCTATGTTGATGTGGAAGAGCGAAATAGAAAATAAATAATTCCAGGGTTTCTCAATCTCTTGTCCCCTATAGGTACCTCTATTCTAATTTTTTAAATCTATCACCTGCCAAGTCAAACATTCGTCGCCTTGAGGACAATATTGCCTCAGCTGACAATGACTGCTCTGTGTTACCTAATTCTGGAGAATCTACATGCTATTAATATAATAATAATAATAATAATAATAATAATAATAATAATAATAATAATAATAATAATAATATATTCAAAACGTCAAGAAGGATAGAATTCGCCATCACAGTCAGTAATTGAATAACTGTAGCGTCAAAATTTCTAGTCATTTAGGAAAAATTCAATCGAAGAATGAATATGGTCTGAATAAATTCTAGTAATGACATCGCTGGCGAGTGAAAACATCTAGAAACATCTAGATCCTGGAGAATCTAGACGTCATTGATAAACCCATCAAAATAAGGCACAGAAGAGATAAAAAAGCAATTTGCCGAAGATTAAAAAGAGATTTTCAGAAATGGTCTCGTGGAGTCCTTATGTCAGTTTTCAAGTCTGTAGACAAAACAGTAAGGACAAGAGCGCTGGAATACACAAACACATAATCAAACTCATGTACGTATAGAAAAAAAGGGTAGAACACAAACTTTGGTGGCTACGGTTGTTCAACCCTTCGCCACCTTTGGTGGCTACGGTAGTCCAACAGACAAAATGAGATCTGAAATTCTGATGTGTTGGAATTTTTTCAACCTGATTATCATATGAAACTTTTCATTTATGTATATTTATTTTCATTGTAAAACATACATGAATAATACTATACTTCAATGGCCTTCGAAGCTAAGCTTATCCGGGGCGCCAGGAACCCGAGGCTGCAATTTCATGTCACTTTGACCCTCGTCCTCTCCTTCTCTATGTACGTACCTGTCATTTATTCACGCCTGGTCGTATGTATCTATCACCGTATATATCTGCACCCACATCCCTCTTCTCTCTCTCTCTCTCTCTCTCTCTCTAAGTATATCTATCTAAGCCTCTTCGTACCTATCTGAGTCTGACTGTCTGTCAGTCTCTCAGCCAGTCTGTCTGTCTCTATCTAGATCTAGCTCAGCATACATCATAGCCAGCCTGTGCACACTTATGTATGCATGTGTTGACGAGGAAGTCGCTGTGCATAACCCCTCTACATACCCTTGTGCGTATGCGCCCGAGGCATTTTGCAGCATACACGTCTTTGAGCGCGGTCGTAAATAAACGCCTGTAAGTTTTAATCCATCTCTCGCGAATAGAAAGTGATAAATTTATCGGCCTAAACATTATTTCAATTGATTTTTGGCTAGTATTGGTTACGTGACCACTTTAAAAGACTATTGTAAGACTAGAGAACACACCCTGATACCAGTGTTGCCAACACGAACGTTTTTACTGCTAAACTGACCTCGAAAAAGAGTCAGAAAACACCAAAACGCGTTAAAAAACACTATTGCTCTTTTAATGGCCATCATTATAGCTAAAAAATAAAAGGTGGCTCAGGTAGCTAAAAATTGGCTTAAATCAGGCTTTGCCTTAGGGGGCTAAAAATAACTAAAAATTAGCAAAAAATTGCACTAAATGTTGAATTTTCGCGCAGCCGAATTTTCAGCCTTTTATTTCCTTGGTTCGGCCTGTGCACGTGATACATACATATGTACATATATAACAAGCCATCTTTCAAATGGATTACCACTAATGGTGTTGAATTCTAGTTTTTATCTATAAATTCTTCTTCTTTTTCTTCTTCTTCTTCTTCTTCTTCCTTCATCATCACCTCCATTTCTACTATTACTATCATCATTATTGCTATTGTTAAAATTACTTATTTGTTATCATCACTGTCGTTGTTATTGCCATCAAGAGATAGATGCCTTCATTTTTGTTATCAAACGTAATTCACATTGAGCGTTTGTTCAACATTGAGGCACATATTGATTGAAGGGGTAAGAATGCAACAACCCCACCAGCAAAACGCGATAGTTGTTTATAAAAAGTCAAAATGTAAACAGTTCTATGATGATCGCAATGGCATGAAACTGATCAGTAATACCAAAACTGTAAATCTCTCTCTCTTTCTCTCTTTCTCTCTCTCTCTCTCTCTCTATATATATATATATATATATGTATATATATATAGAGAGAGAGTTATTGTAGCGAATCCACATTCTAGTATATATATATGTATATATATATATATATATATATATATATATATATATATATATATATATATATATATATATATATTGAGAATTGGATATATACGATCCGACAGAATGATTATGAATAATTACCTAATATTATATAGAGACTTATTTGAGGTGACATCCCGTCAGTATCCGGTTAATGTATTACTCGCTTTAGAAAACGTAAAAAAAACAAACAATTAAAGCCCCATTTTCTTTAATTGTTTATTCTATCTATGTTGTCTGAGGCAAGTGATATATTAACCGGGCACTGAAGGGGGATCATCTCAAATAAGTTTCTATATAATACGACGCAATTTATAATTATATGTGCATGTGTGTGTATGTGTGTGTGTGTGTGTGTGTGTGTGTGTGTAGTCTGGAAAGTTTTATTGCTTAATATATATATATATATATATAAATATGTATATTTATTTATTTATTTATTCATCATGAACAGTGTGATTTTGCTGTTTTTCCGCCATATCCGGGTACTTTTCCACTTGAATTGATTGATGCATTCTTTCATTATTTCATCATCATTTTGCTGATAAAAATATCTCAATACTTACTCACCATTTGAAACAATGAACAGTAGAACAAATAGAATTCAATTACAGTATTATTTTCCGAAGTTTGCCTTACGCCACCATACCGAAAAAATGCATATAAATCAATGGCAATTGCTCCTTCGTTTAAAGCTATTTCGACTTGCTTAGGGATTCCATTGGAACACTTTACTTTCGGATGGCGAAGAAAACCTTCATATTCGGGAATTTTTTCACTGGAATTATCCTTGCATGAATTTGGGAAAATATTTCGGGTTTTGCTTTGAAAACAAATGACCAAGATTTCCTCAAACATGTCATAACAGACGACGAATTACGTCAAAATGAGAAGGGAATCACCAGGTCCTGAGAGAGTAAAAATGAGAAAATCCAAGATCAAATCGATGCTCATTTGTTTTCGAGATCATCAATGAATTGTTCATAAGGAATGAGTGTCTCAAGAACCAACAGTCAACCAAATTTATTACCCTGAAGACCTTGAACGACTCATAAAAAGTATCATTCATGTCTGACCTGAGATCACTGACTCTTGGATGCTTCATCCTAATAACACCCATTCTCACACCACACT
>OY735217.1:28308551-28356051 GCA_963457665.1 Thysanoteuthis rhombus
TGGGTCTGAAGCAACGGTTTTGATCTTACCTCGTGGTACTGGATGGGATAATGGATAGTCTATTGTCACACTGAAGAGTTATAATGTCTGTGGATGACACAATTATTTAATCATATATATATATATATATATATATATATATATATATATATATATATATATATATATATATATATATATATATATATATATATAACACGGACGAGGAGTGCCAGACATGTATCTGAGGACCATAAGACTTTCAAATCTCAGTAGGGAACTGTCAATTTTATATATCGATTTGGCTTAAAGTGATAAGACAAACAATGAAGAGTTTGCTCTCCTATGTTGCATTGTTCTTTTTGTTATGGTAGGAAAACATAGTCAACTCCAGAAGTTCAGCTTGCCCGAGTTGCTGGGAACCCTTGGGTCAGCCTTGCACACACACACACACACACACACAAATAGCGTACTATTGAAGTATGGCGTTTCCTGTGGTGTATCTTGCAATGACACATCAAATAGAAATAAGGAAGTTTGACAGCAAACAATCAACTTTTGGTGCGTTAAAATATCGAATGTATTCAACTAACACTAGATATCAAATATAAATCCTGGTTCACATCGTTACCTTATATCCCTTGAGTGGATATCACTCTCTTCATATACCTTTTCGAAACTAGCTTGCTGATCCTTTGCTCGACGCCATGTTGACTAGATTGGGTATTCATTTGATACTTGTAAATACAAACATTGGCCTGTAAGTTAGATGCTTAAAGATGTTGATTTTCGGCTTTTGAATGGAATTAAGAAATGAAAAAAAATGCGCTCAGGGGAAGGCTTATAGCAGCAAAAGAATTCGACTTGCCAGACAGCAAAAAGATTAGAGCATTAACCATACGCAACGGATAATAATGAAAATCGCTCCAAGTTGTGCAACAAACAACAAAAAAGTAGAAAACTAGGGAGTTGAAAAGAAGAAAATGAGGAAACGAGAATGGGAACAGAACGAATTTTACACTAAGAATTAAACCGACCGAAAGAAAATATCACAGACAAGCAATCATGAAATGGCTGCGCAGAGGAAACTTGAGGAGAGAAACAGAATCCCTCAACATGGCAGCCTAAAACAAATGCAAGGTCGACTAAACCCAGAAAAGCAGCAAATGCCGACTCTGTGGAGAAAAGCGAAAGGCATTAAACCACATAAACATGTAGCAAACCAACCCAGAAGGAGTACAAGGATAGACACGACGGGGAAGCAGCTGTTATAAACTAGGAACAATGCAAACGACTAGGATTTGACAATCTAGACAAATGATATCAGCACAAACCAGAGATGGTTCTGGAAAGAAGAGAGCCATAAATTACTCTCAGGCATCCAAACTGACCAACCCGTCCAAGCGAGAAGACCGTATTCGGCAATCATGGACAAAGGAAAGAAAACCTACCAAATCATGGACAGGGCCATAGAGTGAATATAAAAGAGTGTGAAAAGCTGGGAGAACACCAGGACTTAGCCGCAGGACATGAGAGTCAGATTAATGCCAATAATAGAAAACGCTCATGGAACTGGCAAAGACATTGAAACTGGAAGGTTTGAGTACGCTACAAACCACGATGTTACTGTGATATGTGAGGACGCTGAAAAGAGGACTGGTGACCTGAGAAGACTTGATGTCAGTCAAACTTAAATGATGACCACCAGATATCTAGGGAGGCAAGGAAGTAAAAATTAATGCATTGGTATTTAGATTATAGAGTATAACATAATAATTACGCAATATTATATTAACAAACGACTATTACAACTAAGAATCACTAAAATTTTCAGCAATAATGAGAAGCTTGACAAACCATCAGGGACACTTTCTGACGCTTGCTCTTCAGTATAAGGCTCCATATACTACTGCCATGAAAATTCAAAACATGTAAAAAGGCTGTTCTGAGAAATCTTTAAAAAATCATAAAATGCTCTGGGATTTTGACATACAGGCCGACCATCCCATCTAAACAAGGGGACCAGATCGGATAAAGATGAAAAGAGTGCCTGCCAGACTGTGAACACGACAGAGTCATTGAAGCACCGAATGAATTTGAATAAGAGTGAGAAATTGGAAAAATGTCAAGACCTCCCTTGATAGACGATACTGAGGCAGTTGCTGGGAAAATTAGAAAAATTGCCGTCACTTGGTCTTCAATGATGGCCACAAGACACTTGGTGTGAACTTGCAAATGCATGCACCCGAAAAAATAATGTCACCAGACTATATGTAAAAAAGGGGGGGAGTGGATTGGTTAGCATCAAAGATTGCATCGACTCTGCCAATCAAGGTACTAGAAGATTATGCAAGACAAAAAGAGGAAAGCTTGATTACAACAGTCAAAGGCTACAGAAAAACTAACAAGTGTAACACTTGAGAACCATGGAAATCTCTTGACGAGAATCTTTGAAAAACATGAGCATCTCAAAAGACAAACGAGGAATTGCAAATGATTTGACATGGTTACGTAGAGAAAACCTAAAGAGAGACACTGAATTGCTCTTAATTGCAGCCCAGCTGATGGAAGATACATGGACAATCCTCATCCCAAATGCTTTCAGGTCATCCACTAACTACTTCAGATACAGTCCCATCCCATCCGCTTACAACAAACATAACTCCACCACTGACAGGTCTTGACTTCTCAGTTCGTTGAAGATGTAAAGTCATTTCCCACGAAACGCTCATGAATAAATGCCCATTCACCCGATATGATTTTCCTTATTGTCCATAAACCTTCATCATAAAGGCTAAGGTAGAAGGGTAGCACGTTCAATTACGCAAAGATATAGATCACACAGTAAGCAAAAGCAGCAAATTAGCATTGAAGGAGTACTAAATAAGCATGACTCTATGGGGAGGGTGATCCACTGGGAACTGTGCAAGTGGCTGCATTTCGACCAATGATATATGCACAGAGCAGAATTAGTCATAGAGAACGAAACAAAAAATCTTTTGGGACTTTAAGATTGAAACAGATCACCCAATCCAGGCCAGAATACCAGATCTAGCTAGCTTTAGTCGACACGAAGGAAAGGTCGTATCAAATAGTGGATTTGCCAGACCACCGAGCGAAAGTGAAAGAAAGTGAAAAGCTGGATAAGTACATTACCAGAGAACTGAAGAAAAAAAGTCGACCCTGGAGTAATGAGGAAATTTGATGTCACTTGATCTTCAGTCTAGGTCACCAGTCACTACTAGTGTAGAAACTCAACGAGTACAAACAATTATGATAAAGACCCCCCCCCCCCATAAGTAGCTTTATCTGAATGGAGAGAATGAGGACTCACCAGCTTTGAAGATAGTGTTGACTCAGCTATCAAAGAACTAGAGGACTACGCACGTTAGAGAAAAGAAAAGATAATGATAACAGTCGAAACCTAAAGAAAAAAACCCTGACAAATGTTGCTCCAGAAAACCCCAAAACTAAAAAGAAAAAAGCAGGGGAGAGAAAAAAACTCAAATAAACGGGATTGCGAATGAGACGTTGGCATATTTGCGCAAAGGACATCTGAAGGAGGAAACTATATTCTTAGTAACAGCAGCCCAGAACAGGCGTATTATAACGAACAATGTCAACGCCTGATTAGACAAAACAACAACATCATAGCAAATGTCGCCTGGGCGGAAACCGAGATAAAACAGAGAATTATATTAATACAATATTGTAGCAAATTAGCCCAGGAGTACGTAAACATTAGTGGGTATGAACGGTGATCCACTGGAAATTAGGCAAACAACATGGATTACATAATTCATACATATTTGTATAGCATAATCAGGAAACTAACTTAGAAAATAGAAGTAAAATTTTATGAGATTTTGAAAGTCACACGGATCACTCTATCCAGATGAGGAGACCAGATCTATAGTCAAAGAATGAAGATCTGTCAGATATTGAATGTAATGGTTTCAGCAGACCACAGAGTGAATTCGAGAGACAGTTAGAAGCCCAGGGAACCGAACTTGAAAGTTTGGGAGTATTGGACGCCCCATTATGCCAAAGAGCATAAATATCATTGAATAATTATAACTCCTAGAAAACAAACAAATATCCCTTGGTGTACATACGCGTACATGTATATATGTATGCATGCTTATGTGTGATTATTATATGTATATGTATGTGTATGTATATATGCATATGTTTATGGATGTATATATATATTCATATAGGTGTGTATGTATTTAAATGTGTGAAAGTATACAAATGTGCGTATATATATATATATATATATATATATATGTGTGTGTGTGTGTGTGTGTGTGTGTGTGTCTGTGTGTGTGTGTCTGTGTGAGTGCATGTGAATATAGGCGTTTATATATATATATATATATATATATATATATATATATATATATATGAGTATTGTGTATATGTCATATAAATAGGCATTTGTGAGTTTATGAATTTATATGTACATAAACGTCTCCCCACTGTCTGTGTATATACTTATATATTTGTATTGGGGGATACAGCAACTAACAAAGAGAGTCGTTTTATATATTAGATGCATGTTGGTATCTGTGTGTTTTCTACATATATATATATATATATATATATATATATATATATATATATATATATATATATATATATACAATAATATATGTGTGTGTGTATGTGTATTTATATACGTATATGCATGCATATCTGTATATGCATATATGTGTATCTGTATACAAATATATGAGTATATTTCTATTTATATATGTGAGTGTGTATGATGTATATGAGTTCATGAAGTGAAGAAGGTTGACAATTCGGAAAAGAAAAGACTTGAGGCTGATTAGTACATCTCAAATCTTTATTGATTATGATAGCTTACGTTTCGTCCGAAATTTGGATTTCTCGAGCAATATCATAATCAATAAAGAGTTTGATATGTATTGATCAGCCTCGAGTATTTTCTTTTCCAAATTGTCAACTTTCTTCACATCATCTTGTCAGATCTACATCCATTTTCTCACATGTGTTTATGTATATATACATACTCTATTATCCAACTGGATATATATGTGTCTACGTGTGTATCTGTTTGTGTGTGTCTGTGTATGTGGGGAAATGTCAGTAAGAATTTCACATGTTTTAAACATATAAACATAAACATTATTTTAAAAATACTATTTGTGGATAGATTGGAAACAATACAAAAAAAACCCCAAAACAAACAAAAATATACATCATACCGAAAACAAAGTTCATGCCGAAATCTTCTCCCACCTCCACCTCATCTACTTGCATAATACGCCACGTGTATGTCAATATTTTTTGTCTATAGTATTATTCAAGGGAGGTAACTATTAAATGCTAATTATAGTGTAGTCGGTCTGCCTTAATCGTTATTGTTAATATGTTTTGCAAATGCGTAAAAAACCCGGGCTCATTCTGATTGAACATGAATAATGGAACACAGAGAAACATAATGTTTTTGATATTTTTCTTCCTTCAAGTACGTTGCCAATGCAAAAAAACTATTTAAATGCTGTCGTCATTTTTTGACGGCGTTTGGTGAACTGTTTTTTTGAAATATTGAATTATAATAGATACTTACGTCGATTTTTAGCGTATAGTCCTCCACTAAGGATTCGTTTCTCCGACAAAGTTCATCATTTTTCTCTAGCAGGGCCTTGCCAAGTTCGGCGGCCAAGATTAAGTCTCTTTCCTTCTGTGCCAATTGGGCGTACAAATCATCGTCTGGTACGTCTTTTTTCTGTTGACCCTCCATCTCAATCAGATGGTAATAATCATCCAAATCGACCGATGAGCCATTGTTTCTCTTTTTAGCAATTCTGCTTCTCGCCTTGGTTGTGTTGGACGCTCGTAAAGAACAAGAACACATGTCATTTAGAGGGGTTGTGAGGGAACTTGAGTCTAGAGCCCTTACTGTCTAGAAAATGTGGGTGCATGTGAATTTTTGAGAGGAAGAGAGGGGGGGGGAGAAGAGGAAAAGTTCAAGAAAGAGTCGTTGAACAAATAATAATAAATTAATCTTCAAATAAAAAAAATAATAATAAATAACTGGTTACGTTCGTAACGCAAAGAGAATTGAATCAGTAAAAGAGAAAGGAGAAATTTTTCCTGGAAGGGAAGGAGAGAGGGAGAGAGAGGAAAAGGACAGACAGAGAAAAGTCGGTGTAATAAAAATAATAATGATAATAATACTAGTAATAATAAATGAACAGTTAAATAAATAAATAACGGTGTTCGTTGTGTGAAGAGAAAGAAATTTTGAAAAAGAAAAAAAGAAAAAGAAAATCAAAAGCTGTAAAGACGAAAATAAATCTGAAGGATCTTTTTAAACTGCCGCCTTCTCCTCTAAAATTGTCTTCACGATATAAATGTTGTTTTATTTTTTTTTTTTTTAATTCTTCTTGTCCTTTTTGTTGTCCAACTTTCGGAATGTGATGTCTTGTCTCCTAAAATCAAGGATTTCACAAGATAGATTTTGAAAAATCCCGCACAGGTAAGTTAAAAGATCCAGAGAGCTTTTCCGTGAGACTGAAACGTGTATCACATTTTTGAACTTCTCTTTTTGGTAAATCGCATTATCTGATTTTTTTTTTCAGATCCCAACTTTTGAATGATGAAATCACTCCGCTAAATACGCATAAATTGTTAGATTAAGAAGTAATTTTTCTACGTCACTAGTATATGAGTGTCACGGTAGGTAGGTAAATTGAGTGTGTATTATGTACACACAGGGTATGTAAGTTACATTATCAAGATAGGCTTCTGTTTCACTTTTCTTCAGTTTATACGAACACTGGGTAAAACGCCGTCCTGGGACCGATGTAAATATACAGGCACATCGGTAGATAGGGAGAAGAGAAAGCAGCTGACACTACGAAATACAACCACTGCAGCATTTGTTCTATCGATATGATTACTTATCAACAGCAGGAGCAGCGTTAGTAATTGTGGCGACAGCAGCACTACTAGTAGCAACACTACTACTAGTAGTAGCAGTACCTGGGCCACGGGAAACTATTATTATTCTTATCCTTTGTCACCAAGTAGCCGGAGCAGTAGTAGTAGTAGCAACAATTGTTTGTATAGCCACCTTTAAATACACTTGGAAAATCAGCAAACTCTCCCTGGGTAACCTGTCTCGATTGTATTTTTTTGTATCAAATCAGCCAATTGGGAGCAAACAAGAAGCCGATCTTTCACAACTCTCACCGGCGATAAGAAGAATAAAATCGTAGGTCCATTCACGTCCTTGTAAAATCCCAAGATATCTCTGTTTTGAACCAATATCACATTTTGAAACACATCTATCTATGAGAGTAATAGGGAGTAAAACCGTTCAAGGGGATCTTATCGAGATTAAGCTTCAGTTTCGTTTTAGAGTGTAAGAGAAGTTGATAAGAAAATGATCCTCTGAAGAGTGGTTGGGTTCAAGCCACGAGCAACTGTCCAGTTGTCCTTTCTCATACGCTTACTCTATTATGATGTCCATTCATGTACTTGGAAAATCAGCAAGGCTATATCTACGAACAGGTTGTCGTTCACCTCTCTCTCTCTACTGCTCTAAAAAATGACATAAGCCGCTTTCACGGTTGTCCGCTTCTTTCTTTCTTTCTTTCTTTCTGTCTTTCTATTGGCTTTTTCTTTTTTCTTTTCTTGCTTTTTCCTTCTTTGTTCCTTTCTTTCTTTCTATTCTCCCTTTTTTTCTTTTAATGAGTTCATCATCATCATCATCATCAGTCTTTTAGCGTCCGTCGTTGGACATAGACCTTCCTCAGGATTTGCCACACTTCCCTATCATGGGCGTCACGGAGCCAGTACTTCCTGAACTTGTCTAGTTCGTCTCTCCATCTAACACTTTGCCAGCCTTGGTTGCGTATGTGATCTCGGGGGGATCCATGTTGTGAGTCGCGATGTCCATCGATTGTCTACCATTCTTGCAACATGGCCAGTCCACCGCCATTTGAGATTTTTAATAGATTCTATGATGTCCCTAAGTCTTGTCTTTTCTCGGATGTACTGTGCTGTCTTGTGGTCTCTCTATGTGAGGCCAAGCATTATTCTTTCATGTGCACGTTGCATGGTTCTCAATTTACGGGTCTGTCTCCTGGTTAGGTTCCATGTTTCAGCTCCATAAGTGACTATTTGGAAGATGCATTGGTTATGCACCCTTCTCTTTAGGATTAATGGGATCTTATTATTTTTGAAGGTTGAGCTAGCTCTGCCAAAGGCTTGCCATCCTAGAATGATTCTTCGCTTGATTTCCTCTTCTTTTGAGGGTCTCATGGAGATTCGTTGTCCAAGGTAGATGTAGTGGTCTACTTCCTCTAGTTGTGTGTCCTCGATTTTGATCTTAGTGTTTTTATCCCTAATGTGGTTGTTGCACATGATCTTCTTCTTGCTGAAGTTCATGTGTAGGCCAACTTTCTTGCTCTCTTCATTTAGTTCATCTATCATTAGTTTGAGGTCGTGTAAGTTCTCTGCGAAAAGGGCTATGTCGTCTACAAATCTAAGGTTGCTCAGATTCTCGCCGTCTATCTTAATTCCTTTACTCTCCCAATCTAGCCTTCTGAAGATCATCTCGAGGCAGGCTGTGAAGAGTTTAGGTGAGCTTGTATCATCTTGTCTTACTCCTTTCTGGAGCTGAAAGGGTTCAGAGTCTTTATATAGCCTGATAAAGGAGCTGCCGTGATTGTATATATGTTTCAACACTTCAACATATACTGGATCTACTCCTTGCTGACTGATGGCCTCCATGACCTTAGAGATTTCTACTGAGTCGAACGCCTTTTTGAAGTCGATAAATGCTACGGCGAGTGGTAGTTTATACTCAGCTGCTTTTTCTTTCAGCTGATTTATCGAGTGCAGGTGGTCCATGGTCGAGTAGCTTCTTCTGTTCACGTGGCTGGTTTTCATCGAGTGTTTTTGTGATTCGGTTGGTGATGATCTTTGTGAAAAGTTTGTATACACAGTTGAGTAGGCTTATAGGCCTAAAGTTGTTGAGGTCTTTCGAGTTTCCTTTTTTATATAAAAGCATTATGATAGCAGTGTTCCAATTGTCTGGGACTTTACTGTGTTTTAGACACAAGTTGAAGAGGACGGCCAGTTTCCTAGTGATGATTTTACCCGCTTTTCGGGGTAGGTCGATGGTGATGTTGACTGGTTCAGGGGCAGTTCCTTTCTTCGTCTGTTTAATGGCTTCTTTCACCTCCCACAGGGTTACTTTTGGGAAGTCCTCGAGTTGATTGCTCATGTCTTACGTATCTTGCTCATTGTTTTGTAGTCCTTGTTTGGACGAATAAAGTTTTTGGTAGAATTCTTTGGCACGTTCGACAATCCTATCTCTGTCTGTTGTTAGGTTTCCATTTTCCTCAAGTATGCTAAGTATTTGCCTTCGTCCCGAGTTGAGGAGTTTGTTTATAGCTTTGAAGCCCCGACCTTTTTCAAGAGTTGATTCAATGATTGCCGTCGTGTATCTCCTTCTGTCTTCCCTTCGTTTTTTCTTGATCAATTTGTTTAGTTCAGCCTCTTCAATTTTCTCTCTCGTTGTTGTCGGTGGCTTGAGGTTTCTGCGTTTTTCCATGAGATTTCTAGTTTCATCTGAGATTTTGCTAATGGGTTGTTTGCTCATTGGCTTGAATGTAGAGGCTACTTCAATTATTGACGTTGTCATTTTGTTGCTTAGTTCGTTGATGTTGGTGTTGCTTGTTCAGTAAGAATTCTGAATCTGTTCTTCAATTCGAGCTTGAAAGATTGAACGTGCTCTTTTGGTATGTTTAGAGGCTGCAGTTTTGTATGGAACATTTTCCTGCGTTCTTTATTGGTGTTCATTTGTACTTTACATCGTACCATTCTGTGGTCGCTGCCTACATTGTTTTTTTTTCTTCGTCTGAGAAAACGGGTTCTTCTAGAAATTTTTTCTTAACTTTCCTACCTGTCATTACAGCTAGGCATTTTCCAAAGTTTTCTTGAAAAATCTTAGAACGTAATTTCCACCAGGGAATAGCCAGTTTCAAAGTCTCGTAGACATCCTGCACGGAAGGTCAGACTATTTAGGAACGTGTTAGTGGTCTTGAGGTTATCGCTTTATCTACCCTCCACATCCATTTCAAGTAACAACTCCCTCCAGTAGGCTGAAAGATGGCGCTCAAAGAATATTAATTAACAAAATGAAAAGTTAACGAAACTCTGCCCCCTCATAATACTCTGAAGAATTGAATTACATTAACTACTAGGGAACTGTTTACATCAACCTAGGTTTCTTTAGTTTCTAACTTGGTTTGGCTTGCTGGCTGACTGGCTATGTGTCGCGCGTGTAGATCGCACCAAAGGAGATTGAGGGCTGAAATTGAAATATTTATTTCTTATTATGTTTGAAAAAAGTTTTTTTTTAAAAATCTTGCTCCCCGAAGGACGTCGAGCGTGGGCTCAATTTACACCGTAAGTTTACGCTAGATTGGTCCCTTAGTTTTTTGTCCGACTGTGTTCTTTTCAAATCCAGACGTTTTCTGTGATCACCACTCAACAAAAGGCGAAAGAATCAACATTCATTGGTCTCTCCTTTCCCCATTCTTTGATTGATCGCCCCAACACCACATGCTACTAGAAGGCATTGGTCCCATGACAGTTTCAATCAATCAAGTGACTAACCAAACCTTTTTTTTTAAATCAAATATAAATATAAAAGAGTGAAAGGCTAAAAATACTAGGATTTAGCATGGGAACTGAAAAAGGTGTGGAACATGAAGGTAGTGCCAATTATAGTAGGCACACTAGGAAACAGAGCTCAAGACATTTTAGTCCAAATTGGAGGAGCAGGAGATTTGGAAAGATTGAGACAATACACACCACGGCACTACCGAGGTCTGCAGGAATACTGAATATTGGGAATATGAGACATTCAATAGTCAGTTATATAAGTGAGTAAAGCTGGGGGAGGATGAGAAGCTACAAACGACAGCGCTGTTAGTGGGTTGGAGACCTGAAGGGACTCACTCAGCTTTCAGCGTTGATTACCAGGCAAACTGATCTGAAGCTGCAAACCACAGCACTGCTGCAGTTTGTGAGAGTGTTGAGATAAGGATTAGAGACTTGAGGAGACTTGCTGCTACTCAGTCTTCTGGGACGATCACTGGGCAACTTGGGTGTAATAATAATAATAATAATAATAATAATAATAATAATAATAATAATAATAATAATAATAATAATTTTGGAGAATGACAACCACAAACTACTGTGGGACTTTGACATCCAAACTGACCACCTCATCTAGGCAAAAAGGCCAGACTTAGTAATAGTAGATAAAAAAAGGAAGGCCTGCCAAATAGTAGACGTTGCAGTGCCTGCAGACCATATAGTAAAAAAGAAGGAGGGTGAAAAAAGGGAAAAATACCAGGACCTAGCAAGGGAGTTAAAGAAAATGTGGAACATGAAAACCAGGGTAGTACCGGTCATAGTGGGAGCACTAGGAACTGTCCCCAAAACGCTGAGGGAGAGACTGGAGGAGATCGGGATTAGGGGGAGGATAGAGACCGTGCAGACCACAGCACTACTGGGAACTGCACGGATACTGAGGAAGGTGCTAGAGATATAAGTACTGCAACGAATAGTAGCTCTGTCATGATATGCGAAAGAGGGAGGAGACGTTAGCTGAGGACCTGAGGAGACTTATTGTCACTCAGCCTTCAGCGATAACCACTGGGCAACCGGTGTGAAACTGTAAATCGTAGAATTACTGCGACCTATGAGTACTAGGAGAGGAGGGCTGGAGACTTGGGGAGACTTGCTGTCACTCAAACTCCAGCGGTTACCACCGGGCAACTGGTGTGAGATTCCAAATAATAATAATAATAACAACAACAGCAGCAACAACAACAACAACAGCATCAAAACTAGAAAGAGTACAAAAACATACACGACAGGGTAGCAACGGTGATACACTGGGAACTGAGCAAACGAATGGAATTCGACCATGCAGACAAGTGGTATCAACATAAAACAGAAAGAAAACCCTGAAAAATGGAATCCATGAATTACTCTGGGACTTTGACATCTAAACTGATCACCCCATCCGAGTGAGAAGACCAGACCTGATAGATGTGGACAAGAGAAGAAGAACCTGCCAAATAATTGGCCGTGCCCGCGGATTACAGGGTGAATACGAAAGAGACTGAAAAACTCGGGAAATACCAGGACCTGGCAAGGGGACAGAGGAAGGTGTTCAACATGAAAGTCAGGGTAACATCAGTAATAGTAGGTGCACTCGGAACCGTGCCAAAGACTCTGAAAACGAGATTGCAGGAACTGAGGATAAGAGGAAGATTTGAGACTATAGAGATCACATCACTATTGGAGACTGCAAGAATACTGAGGAGAGAACTGGAAATATGAGACCTACGACCTCCAGCTGGTAGCAATGGCCTAACAGCCAAGAAAAAGGCATGGTCGAGGTGGCACAAACCACAGCGCTGTTGTGATAGGTGGGGACAATATGAGAGGAGGGCCGGAGACCCGAGGAGACTTACTGTTACTCTGTCTTCAGCGATAACCACCAGGCGACTACTGTGAAGCAGCAACCCACAGCACTGTTGTGGACTGTGGGAGCGTGAATTGGAGGGTTGGAGATTCAGTCTCCAGCTGTGACCATCAGGCAACTGGTGCAAAAATGCAAATAATAATAATAATAATAATAGTGATAAATGATAAGCATCATATGCCTATCACGGATGTGGAAAATTTCGACTAGAAAATAGAGAGAATATATATTTTCGTGGATGGAAGGAGACTTTAACCAGAAGAACAGAAAGGGTGCTGAAAATGACCGAATGTCTGGCTCTACATTGAACAAATGAATCTGAGAAAAGTAAGCAAGAGAAGAAAATATTGCAATGTGATGGAGTCATTACAAAAAATGAAAATAAAAACAAAAACAACATACGACATGATCCTACATAGCTGGGTACGCGAATGCTTTGGGATATTCAAGATTAGTAAATCAATGGTCCGATTCATAGCCAACTCTATGAAAAACTGGAAAGTAGACTTCACAGCTACAGGAGAAAACTTGGCAAAAGTAATTATAAAACAGAAATTTTTCAGGGGTATTCTCTGTCCCCACTATTAATTGTACAAACCATGATACCACCGATCAGAAACTTGAAAAACAACAAATGATACCAATTCTCTAAAACA
Organism: Thysanoteuthis rhombus; assembly: GCA_963457665.1. NCBI lineage: Eukaryota > Metazoa > Mollusca > Cephalopoda > Oegopsida > Thysanoteuthidae > Thysanoteuthis > Thysanoteuthis major. The sequence continues at coordinate 28,321,740 of OY735217.1, forward strand.
ATCATTTGCAAAGAACAAGGAAGGACTCGAAATATTGTTCAACAAAGTTGAAGAATACAGCATTGACATTGGCAAGAAATTTAGAATGGAAAATGCATGTTATTAGTAATGAAAAGGGGAAGGAATAGACTTACCGGACAATAAAACTATTAGAGCGTTAACCAAATAAGACTGATATAAATAGCAGGTTGTTCTCGAATGTGACCCTATAAAAAAAGAAGAAACGAAAGAGAAAATAAAAAAAAGAATATCCTTGGAGAATAAGGAAAATATTAGAAACAAAGCTCAATAGAAATTTAATAAAAGAGATGAACAGCTGTGAAATAGTGATAGTAAAATATACTAGTCCATTTCCTGGATTATCAAAAAATGGACTTTTATTGATTGAACTTGCACAAGGCTCAATACCCTGAAGATAACACTGTATGTGAAAAGAAGGCGGCAGTGAACGCATCAGCGTAGAAGACTGTGTCCAAATGGACAAAACGGGACAGTAAGAATATGTACAATCACGCAGTGAAGATATGAAAAATACCCAGAGAAGTGCAACAAACAATTAAAAAGGAACAAACGAGATAGTGATGAAAACAATGAAAGGAAAATGGGAACAAAAAAATCGACGAAGAATTCAGAAGACGGATAGAAAATATTGCAGACGAAATATCTTGGACATGGTAACACAAAAGACATTTAGAGAGAGAAACAGAATTCCTCATCAAGGCAGTCCAAAACAAATGCATCAGGACAAACTATCTCGAGGCAAAGATCGACTAAACCCAGAAAAACAGCAAATGCCGGTACTCCGGAGATATGGAGAAGGAGGTGGGACTTTGAACCATATAACCAGTAAATGTCGCAAATTAGTCCCGAATGAATACAAGAATAGGTACGACAATCATACACTGGGAACTATGCAATCGCCTAGGATTCGACGATGCAGACAAATTGTGCTTGCAATAACTAAAGGCTTTCATGGAAAAAAAAGCTATAAATTACTCTGAGAGTTTGACATCCAGACCGACCACCCCATCCAAGAAACAGGACCAGAACTGATAGGTGTGCATAAGGAAAAGTAAACCTGTTAAATCATATACGTGGATGTCCCTGTGGATATGAAAGGGCGATAAACTGGAAAAGTAACAGGACTTGATCCAGGAGCTAAGAAAGATGTGGGACATGGAAATCAGGGTAGCGCCAATAATATTAGGCGTACTTGGAACAGTACCCAATACATTGAAGTCAAGATAGGAGGAATTGAAGATGAGGAAGGATTGAGATTATGCAGACAACAGCACTTCTGGGGTTTGCAAGAATACTGAGGAGGGTGCTGGAAATGAGACTAACGACTTCCAGTCATTAGCAATGGCTGAATAGTTAGAAAGAACATGGTATGTTATAAAAGTTGGGGGAGGTTAGGGCAGTACAAACCATAGCACTGCTGTGATATTGAGGACGCCAAGAAGAGGGAAGGAGACCTGAGAAGACTTACTGTCAGCCAACCCCCACCTATGACCACCAGATATCTAGTGAGAACGTTTAAACCACAGCACTGCTGTGGACTGAGGTAAGACTGAGAGAAGGACTTGAGACTTGGAGGGAAGATGTCACCCAGTCTTCGGTGATATTCGCCGGACATCTGGTGTGAACAAACAGAAACACTTCTACTACTTCTACAATTACAACTAAAAATAATTCTAAAGAATCTAGATGTTATCAATAAACTCGTCAAACAAGTTTTAAAAAAGCTTTTTTTTCAAAATTAAAAATTCTTTTAGAAAAGGTCTACTGAAGTACCAATCCTAAAGTCTGTGGACAAAACAGTATGGCCAGTTGCGCTGAAACACACAAACACATAAACACACAAACCCATTGTCACTTTTAATGGCTACGGTTATTTCGACAAGGCATTTGGGCAATGGTTTGTTTAATTGAGATTTCTTATTCATTTTTTTGGAACAATTGTAATTTTTGGGGAACAAAATTGTTGGTCTGGCGCTCGAACTTTACTCAGACGGGCTTAGAACTGCTTTTGGACTACCTTACAGGTCTGAAAAAAGTTACCACTGCTCCTCCCCTATAGCCGGTGGGAGAACTGGAACCATGCCTCTCCCTCATGCATTAGTGTTAAGTGACGTAAAACAGCCTCAGCTGTAACTCGAACTCAGATCGCCAATTCAGTTGTCCGAATCGGTCACCGCTACAATAGTCGGCATCTCTACTCAGGTCGATTATACAATCTATTATAGTTTAAGTAGCATGGGTCAACTATTGAGGATAAGCCTCCAACGAAATTTGAACTTGCATTCCTTATGCTTATGAGCCTGCCTTACTTGGACAGAGTCTCACTGATTAAGCCCCGAAAGCCAACAAGCAGACATTATTTATATCTTTTCTTATAGCTTCATTTTTCATCATCCGATTTTTACACCATACTGTATTGTTTGTTTACACCGAGAAGTATTGATAGTAGAGGATATAATAGTTTCAAGTTTAGATGAAGCATCGTAATTATAATTAGTTTTTAATGCATGTGGACGCTTCGCTTGGCTGATGTCCTTTTTTTATCTATAAAAAGTATAATACAAAAGTTGCGTTAACCATATTCTGTCCGAATAGAAATTGGAGAAGAATTTGCCCCTGCTGAATCCAGTATTGTTCTTACCTTTGACTTCAATGCTCAGGATCTTTCAACAGTCTCCGGCCATTAAGTAAGCGGTATGGCCCATGAAATCCCTAAAAGAGGAGGAAATCAAGCGAAGAATTAATCTAGGATGACAAGCCTTCGACAGAGCAAGCTCAACTTTGAAAAATCAGACAATCCCAATAATCCTAAAAATAAGAGTATACAACCAATGCATTCTCCCGATAGTCACTTATGGAGCCGAAACAAAGAACCTAACCTAGAGACAGACCTACAAACTGAGAAGCATGCAACGTGCGCATGAGAGAATCATGTTCGACCTTACATTGAGAGATAACAAGACAGCACAGTATATAAGGAAGAAAACAGGAGTCCTAGACATTACAGAAACTATTAAAAAACTCAAATGGCAAGGGGTAGGCCATGTTGTAGGAATGACAGAAAACTGATGGACATCATGAATCACAACATGGATCCCCAGAGATCACATTAGAAACTGAGGCGGACAGAACATAAGATGGAGAACTAGACAAATTCAGGAAATACTGGCTCCGCGACGCCCATGATAGAGAATTGTGGCGAATCCTGGGGAAGGTTTATGTCCAACGACGGACGTTAAAAGACTGATGATGATGATGATGATGATGATGATGATGGATCGAAAATATAGCATAAGCTTCTGATGATGACTGGAGTGTAAAGCTAAAAATGTTCTCATGAATCTTTGAACAGAATAAAGAGAAGAAAAAACAACAAACGAAAATCACAGTAATAAAATGGTTCTTCAGTTTTCTCACTCCGTTGTCTTTGTTATAATGTTTCAGTCGCTCTACTCTTTTGCCTTCGTCTTGGTCGGTCGGCTAGAGCAAAAATATGCACTAAAAGATCGGCTTCAAGTTCTAGTATTTCGAGAGAAAGAGCCCGTATGTGGCATGTAGAGTATTGATACCAGTAGTGGATCAAATTTGGTGTTCTTCTCAATGTACCTGAGAAGTATCGAATACAACAGACATTAAAGGAAGAGCTGAGGGTATAAGAATTAGATCAGAATGCCCCATTCTCCCAGTGGGCGAAACAAGGAGTCATAGGGAGTCAAGCAGAGTCCATTGAGAGAGTGAGATTTTTTTTGCGTGTAAAAAACTAGTGTATCCAATTGACGGGCTCTTTGATGAATGAAGCAAATGCGGGTTGTTAGATGGCAATAGGGTGGTGTAAAGGTTAGCACGTCTGCTTCCCACGCAGGATGGTCCTAGGTTCGAGTCATGGTATGGGCTAAGAGTGTGGAATATCCTTCACTAAATTGTACACACAGTTGCTAATCAAGGACACCCTAAACTGTATGATTACGGGTGGAGGCATCCCGTCCGTGGGCTTGTACCCTATCAAGGGTGTCGTTGTAAACTTGTAGGTATAAAGTCCTGGTCTCGACCAGACTTAACACTACCAAGGATCACTAGACGAACGCATGCAAGTTGTTTCTGAAAGGACGTGGCCCTTTATCTTACTTAAGATCAGCGAACTATTCTAAATGATTTTTTTTCAATTACGAGTTTTGGTATTCCATAGAATGGACACAGGGATGGGAACAACATACTCTACCACAGTGGACCAAATAGTTTCTTTCAAAGTCCTTGGCAGGTACCTCCTGCGACTGACATCTAAGGAAGGCCGAAGTGTACAGTGGCCGAAATGTTGTAAAAATGACACCAGAGACAAAGAAACACTTTCGAAAGCATTAACGCATTTTAATAAGAACATCTCGTCTCAAAAGTGTGACAGAGACAGTGAGGATATTTATAATAGTGACCTTCCTCATTTAAAGAAGAAAAAAAAAACATTTTGTCGATTAGACATTCATAAAAAATGATTTATAAACTCCCCTCTATCTGAAAGTAGAGCCACCCAATTTAATTATTTTGTAAATCGAAATGGCGTAAATCGAAGAAGAAATTACGGTGATGATAGCATGTGAGGCTGAGTCGTCAGAGGTTGGAATGTTGAAAGGTACAGACGACTGGGATGTAGGAGAGACAGAGAGTAGGAGGATGCATTTGGCTCAGTGCAAAACAAATGCTGAACACTATTGTCGTAAAAGCGGGTAGGTGGCCCAAGACAAACTTTCGAAAAATAGGCTGAATCTGTGAACATAAAAGTTCGATTGGAGTATTTAGAGACATAAATAATGAAGAGGGAACTTTCCAATAGCGTAATGGTTAGCCTGCACAACTTATGGGCCAGTTAGTAGGTTTAGTGATTTCGATCCTTCCTGGATGTCCAACTAGTTTGTCCTTGTGTCAAACTAAGATAAGCGTAGTAATTAATCAGATATGTCTTACTGTACAACAATGCTTAGCAAGCTAGCTTCAAGGATCATTACTATCAGAGCCTGTTCCAAAGATGCATGTTTGGAAGGGGCTGGACATGATGGAGTGTGGAGCAGCCTGTCATAGTTGTCATATATAATAAATACCTATTTGTCGTACGAAACTTCAGCTTCCAAGTGTTTCGATACTTGTTTCCAGTGTTGCCAATTTTGATATTTTATATCTGAATTTTAATAATTTTAAAGAGCGGAATTCAAGGGAGATAATTCAGAAGAACAATGAAGAAAGATCTGTAATCTTTGAATGTTATGTATTTGTTATAAGATTCCTCGTGAACTACTGATCCAAAAAAGATGACAAGGCATTTTCTTGCGTGCTGACTAATACATGCGGCCAATATCAACATCGCACAATATATATATATATATATATATATATATATATATATATATATATATATATATAATTTCAGTGCATATAACTTCAGTGCATTACGTGCTCATTAATGAAAACGGCGAATATCAACTTCGCACAATGGACATTTGTCGAGTAATCTCGAGGCACATGCATAGACAGAGGTTTCTTCAATAGTAACATGACTTATATATATATGACTTAGTTATAATGACTCCAATCCTCCCAGGGTACCCTATGTTTGTGACCTTGTGCCGGTTAATCTTACTGGAGAGGAAGCCGTTATCATAATCATGCACATTCTTATCAAACTGGTATCTTTATCTCTATTATTTAAAGTGATAACAATAAACAGTAACTTTCTTCCTATCTCTGAAGGTATACAGCATCGTCCATTAATGAGTACACCTCAATACTTTTTCATAGTTCATTTTCTTCTAAACCAATCACAGCTGGATCTTATGATTTCTTGTGGAATATAACATACCCCAAACAGTTTTTATCAGATATTATCTAAGATCCAACCAACAGCATTGAAACTATGTTGCTAAAATATGATTGCATTGTCATCAAAAAATATATGCACCCAAAGGTGAAAAATTCATGAGCGCCTCTCTCTCTCTCTCTCTCTCTCTCTCTCTCTATATATATATATATATATATATATATATATATATGTTGGCCGCGAAAGAAGTCTGTAAACCCAAAGCGCAAAATAAAACTAAAGAAGAAAAATGCTGTTAACCAATTGATATTGCAAGTATTTTTTTTTGAAAACCATTTGTAAAATCGGACGGTATGAGCTTACAAGTGAAAGGAAATTCTACGCCTCGGCCTAGCTGGAGGAAGTTTCTGTGATTCTCGCGGCGCAAGATATTGGAGTTCAAGGAAGGCAGTTAATGACCCGATAAAAGCTTTTGAAAACGATGTTGAATTGTCCTCACTGCGACATTCTGCGGGAGATCAATGTAGTGGTTGAGATGGTAGGGTTTTACAAGCCTGTCGGTAATATGAGAAATCCTTTTCTTCCTTCCAGTTCCGATGTTTCATAAGCTTTCACCCGGTCGTAAACTGACTCATTTGCGTTCAAATATCTTGTTTTTTTTTGTTTAAAAAAAATTAATACAAAACCACACATGCACACACAAAACCCTTCTCAGTTTCAATGATACACGAATAATTTCAACTTTGACTCGTAGACATCTTATTTTTCACCAATGAAGATAAATTTAGAAAAGAAATAATCTTGCATCATCTCCCCCCCTCTCCATACGTTGCTAGTCGCAAAATGTTATCATTTGATGTTTGACAGCGAGGGCAGACAGTCTCCCGAAGCATGTAACGGGAGTTTCCAGACTTTCGTGTTTCCATATTGTCAATAAAATTCACCATTATGTCGGAAAAATTTCATCCTTTTCATATATATATATATATATGAAAAGGATGAAATATATATATATATATATATATATATATATATATATATATGAAAAGGATGAAATATATATATATATATATATATATATATATATATATATATATATATAGAGAGAGAGAGAGAGAGAGAGATAGATAGATAGATATAGATAAAAATATAAGTATAAAGAAAATAATTGTGTCATCCACAGACAGCTGATTCGATGTATTACAACTCTTCAGTGTGTCTATATTCTATCTATCAGCCCATACAGTGCCACGAGGTAGGATCGAAACCTTCGCTCCAGAGGCTGGCAGCTTACCTCTGCCCTACGCAGACCTGGACAGTCGGTAAGGTTGAATTTAAGTGATATATTCACTCATCCATAATTCCCCATCCACCAGAGTGCTCTATTCCCAAGTTGGAAGAGCATTGCATAAGCTTATAATAAACGGGAGGTAAGAACCTGAGAAACACCTGTTTGATGAGGAAGGATACATTTTATAGCCTTTGATATGTGTTTCAATCGTGAAATTTCTATCAGCATGAGAGGACAAGTTTTTAGTACGCATATTTTATTATTTTTATGACTAAAAAATCTGATACAGATACAACGATAAAAAAAAATTTGGTGATTTCTCACGATTTGCTTCTGCTCCCATGAACTACAATTTTTATTATCTTTCAAAACATTGTTTTGCAAGCCGGGGAAGAGCCGTGATAACGTTGATGGAAGTTGATACTTACTCATACACACGCATACATGAAAACAGGCGCGCGCACACACACACACACACACACACACACACACACACATATATATATATATATATATATATATATATATATATATATATATATATATATATATATATATATATATATATGTATATATATATATACTTACTTTGGTAGGTCAGTATGTTCATAACCTAACGATAAAAAAAAAATTGTTTGGTAAACAAATATTCTTTTTTCAACATAATCTCATTTTTTGTCAATATACTTGTAACCAACGCTTTTCCATTAACAACATGGATCAAACATTATACAATGAACATAGCAGATCAAAAGCTATATATGCAAATGACCCACTAATCTAACCTCATTTATACATACATATATATGTATATATATGGTAAAGATAGGTACTTACTAAGTTTTGTTTGGCACAAGATCACGAATTAGAGTCGCCTTGTGAAGAGTAAGCTTACAGCAATAGTGATACTCTGCAATAAAACTAGCTTGTTCACAATTGTTTCTCGACGAGGCGTCGAAAATAAAGATATTAGCTAAACCAGGGTTAGTCTGGCACAAGGCAACAAATGTTAGACACCAAGTGAGGATCAAACTTGCAACAATAGTATTGTTCTGCAATTGTAGCTTGCCAACCTTTGTATCACATAAGCGTAGACAAGGCCACAGTACTATCGTTCGTGAGGATCGTATTCACAAAATTCACAAAACTAGCGACTTCGTTTTTTTTAGACTAGCTTGCTAACCATTGTGCTATGGTAGGCGATCAGTACTGATTGATGATATATTATTTTTTTAAATTGTTTTTTAGCCTGATTCAAGATCATAGTGAAGCACAAAAATCCATACATTATTAAAATGGTCCCTGAGATTGGCTTGTTAATCATTACGTGACCCGCTGCACCCATAAAAAAAAAAAAACAATACCAGCAATTATTGGGTCCCTATGTATCGGTCAAGAAATAGAATAAAAATTGTTGTCTCTTTTGTCGCGCGACACTGGAAGCTATTCTGCTTTGTTTTGCATCACGCCACTGTAGGCGCCTTGGAATTACAAAGCTTCTGGAACGTGATTGGGTCAACAGGTACAAAAAAAAGAAGATAGGAAGACCTTCGAATAGAGTAGTTAGCAGTCTGGGAGAGAGAGAGAGAGAGAGAGAGAGAGAGAGAGAGAGAGAGAGAGAGAGAGAGCGTCAGCGGGTCTAGACATTGTTGGTTTTCAGCAGCGCGTTTGATAGTTACCATGTCCCTCGTAATGTACCAAAACAAGAGAGTGCAGGGATTTTTTTTGTGCGCTTGTTATAAAAGAAAATTGGACCCTAGATTTTGCAGGCTCAAAGGCCAATTTAGGTGAACCTCTGTTCTTCTTTACCTTTAGCTTTTCATTAAAAAGGAAAAGGTTCTGACCACTTTTCTTTTACATCAACATCTATTGTGTTCATTGATCGAAGCCTCGTGTTGTTCGTAAAACGCGAAAAGCTCAAGCACAATCAGTGATGTACCTTAAACTTCTGGTTCCTTGCCTTGAGGTATCGGTATAACAAGTGAGCCTAGTGCACCGTTATTACTGTTACGAGTTCGATCTTCAGTAAGCCCCTTAGACATGTGGCTTTGTACTAAGCTTAGGCTTAATAAATTCCGATATACCTTAAACTTCAGGTGTCTCGCAAGGATTATTGGTTAATAAGCTAGCCTAGGAAACTATTACGACGACATTGAATTTGATAGTCAGTGTATCATATTTGTAGCCTTGTGTCAGACTAAGATGGGATTGATAAATATCAGAACACATTTCTTGAATGAAAATATGAACATCTTGGGCACTTCACTTAAGTGTAATAATCAACAAGCGATCCAAGCTGACTATTATTACCGTTGTGAGTTCAGTTCACACTGGAAGTCCAACACGTGTAACCTGATGCTAGACTAAGCTGAATTTGGTAAAAATGAATAATATGAATATCAAGGACGCTTTTCCATTGAGCAATGGTTAGCAAGCTAATTAAATGGTCTATTACTACTGCAGTGAATTCAATTCTCTCTTAGTGCCCAGTACACGTGGCCTTGCGCCAGGTTAAGATAGACTTAGTAAATATCGACATGAATATCTAGGGTGCCTAGCCTAGAAGACCATTACTACAGTAGTGAATTCGATTTGCACTGGGTGCCTGACACGTGTCTGTCTGCTTAGTGAGTGAATACTGATGTACCCCAAACTTCAGTAATAAATGAAATATGCTTACACTAGGCACCCACGACTTCAGCTCCACCTAGTTGTGTTAGTACACAATCAGTAAGCTAGCGATATACTTTGAATGAAAATCAGGTTTTAATCACAACAAAATCAATTAGATTAATCAATAACTTCATTACCTGGTTGCAATTGTAATTACATCAAAGAGGTGGAGTTGACTGATTTGCGAAAATTTAATCTCTAACATCTATGATAAATTTTCAAGGGAATATTTCTAATTATCTCTATACATTGAAATATTTTAGCGTACTTAGAACCAGTTTGGACTGTCTTAGAGTCTCTGCAATTAAAATGGCGGAGGGATTATTTTCCCAAGCAGGAACGGTCGGAGCTGTAGCCAGCGTAAAGGCGGTTTTGATAGTATACAATAGTATACAAAAGTTGCACCTGGGTTTAATAGTTTTTAAGAACATATCTGAGCTCAATCCGTTAATCTATGAGGTAACTTCAGAGTAGGGAAATGTTTATTTCATGTATCGGTTTGGTTTAGACAAACAAACAACGAAGAGTTCACTCCTCTAAATTAGGTGAGGATTGTTCTTGTTGATGCTACGGTGGAAAAACAAAGTCAACTCCAACCTCCGACTCGGATAGAAGTTAGACAGCTGATAAAAGCTCGCCATCATAGACAATAACTGAACAACCGTAGCATCAAATTTTGAAGTCATGAAAAAAAAAAAAAAATCAATCGAAGAGTAGATATTGTCAGGATGAATTCCATTAATGACATCATTAGCATTCTCCACTGGAAAACATTTAAAATAGAGTAGAAAAAAACAGAAATATCTAGATTTGGGAGAATGTTCAGATGTTATTGATAAACTGGTCAAAAGGGCTTTTTTTCCAAAAACAGAAAAAAAAAGAAGAAAAATCAGGTGTAGTGTATGGGGGGGGGGGACTGATGTCAATTTCCTAGCCTGTAGCCAAAACGGTATGGTCTGGAGCGCTCACTAACAAACACATACACATATACAGAAAAAAAGAAAAGAAAGGATAGATCCCACCGGAATCTTTGATGTCTACGGTTGTTCAACTGTACGCCATCTTTTATGACAACGATTGTTCAGTGAAACACAAACATTTCATGAGGGATATAGCTGTTGAAATTTAAAGCCATTTTAGACGCAATTTAAAAAAAAATAATCTAATACCGGCGTTTGTTCGTGCCTACAACTAAGCTCCTTATCTCTTGTCGGACAGACACCTTTTTTTCTTTCCTTTCTTTTTCCCTGCAGGTGAATCTGTAGTCACAAATTGGCGTATAATCGTGTTCTATTCGTAATACCTGTTCTCTGGGCTCGGTGACAACGCATTATCACCATGACAACAGCTGAAAGATTAACTAGGAGGAGCGGGAGAGACGGTAATCATTAAAACAGATGCAGACTTCGCAAGGCACAGGTTGATAAATATATATATATATATATATATATATATATAACTTTATCAGTCTTCACAATATACACCTATATATTAACGTTATGCAATGGCAACGTTTAGTGACGACATCACTTGTATCGATTAACTATTTCGCTCCACGATCTCTCACTAATATTAGTCAATATTCCAGTATTTTCCAGCTGTAAAACACCTATTCAGTTTAACTAGCGAATGATTGTTGGCTGCTTGGCTTAGAGCTATGTGCTTATCAAGCTAGTCTTGCCAGGCTATTAATATACAAAGTTCGATCAGCTCGGGCGCCCCGCTAATATGACCTTGTGTCGGACAGTGTTAAGCTTAAATAGGCCGCTATGGCCTTGTTCCGGGCTGAGTTAAGCCTAAATAACCCGCTAATATAGCCTTGTGCCGGACTGAGCTAAGATTAAATAACCCGCTAATGTGGCCTTGTGGCAGAATGAGTTAAGCTTAACCCGCTAATGAGGTATTTTCTAAACAGAGTTGAGCTAAGTAAATCACAGGTTAATATGGCCTTGTGCCCGACTAAGTCGAGCTTGAATAACCAGCTAACATAGCCTTGTGCTGGACTTGATCAAGCTTAATAAATTACTCCTTGATATGGCCTTATGCTGTACTGAGTTGTATCGGCCCAAACCCTTACCAGAGACAACATAGGCTCGTGGAGAGGGGAAGATTTGCTGCATGGGAAACCGTCTGTCTTTTTATTTAATTTCGTTCAGGCCTGCATCTTGGGTAGGCTGAAAGGAAGACTTTCTGGGTGCGGATCCATGGGTTCGCGAGACTAAGGGATGCCAACACCATCATATGATTATTATATTGAATTGAAATTTTATGTAAGTATTTGATCAATAAATCCTATCCGTGATAACACAAGTTACAAAACAAGCAAAAAAAAAAAAAAGGAAAGAAAGTATTATCAAGAATCCACTAGTCATTCCTTAATCTTATTGATGTATATCACAGCTTTTTAAAAGTAACAATGATATGAAGAAATAGCTGCCAAAAGTGCATGATAAAGAGCTTAATCTCAAAATTCAATTAATTTAACACTACTTTTCAAAGTCTCATATTAACTTTTCAATCCCAATTCTCGCAACATGACCAGCCCATTGTCTTTAAGTTTTCTGATGGATTTTTCTGATGTCTCAGACTTCTGTTTTCTCCCTGGTATTCTGTGATGTCTTGTGATACCTTTATGTGAGGTTTAGCATGATTCTTCAATAAATCCACACAACAACCAATATATTTTCATTAGCAGCGAAGACTGATTTTATTTCTATTTTTTTAATGACTTTACCAACCTTAGTGAATGAAGACAATCACAACAGCCAAGGATGATCGAGACAAAGTTGGGTATCTACTCCGTGATTAGTTTATTTCCTGTCTCAGCAAAGAAGATATTTCTTATAAGTAGTTTAGGAAAAGTCATATTTAAAACGAGTTCTTAATTCTTAATTTTAATTCTTTACTGTAAATCTAAAATCTTCCTTAAAGAAATTTTATCATAAATTGAGATCAAAGGGGAGTAATTCAAAGTTAAGATATCAGTTACTTCCCTTACATTTGAAATGTGCATTCCAGACTGGTGTCTCTTAATCCTTAACCATTATGCTTGCAGTTACAAGATTATCAACGTTTGTCTCTAAGGAAGAGAGTCTGAGTCTCATGGCTGAGAAAAAGTGGCGTTAAGCAGAGTTTTAAAAAGCGAGGGATACCAGCATGTGATAATCAAGAATCGAGTCACGGAGATAGGAGGTGAAAGGTAGCAGAAATTGTGCTCTTACGGATATATGGATATTCATTGGGGACTTTTAGTCAGAACTTAGTACACTCAGTTCAAATTATGTTTTTTCGAAGTAACGTTTTCGGATATTTCTATCAAGGAAGACGAAGCAGAAAGAAAGCAATTATATAGAAAGGTGAGGAGAACAACTCTATAGTTGAGCAGCCGTTCCCCGCTTACAACGTGCCTCGATGCCGTTGATGATAATGACAATTCTCTTTCGTTTTTAGCTTGTTAACCATTACACCAGAATCAGGCACCTGAAGACTGTTCTGTAATAATTACCAAATTCAGAAATGAATGAGTGAAATGTTAGTTGAAAGAGTACAGAAATGGGATTATTTACAACATTTTGTCATTAGATCTAAATTGAGAAAAAATGTTTGCTTTCTGTTTAAATCAGGAAATCTTTTCTTTTTTGCTTTTTTTTTCAATTAAGATTTTTTGCATTCTTTGACATTCGGTGTAAACTAAAAAAAACATTTTTGGTATCCATTAAATTTGAAAAAAAATCATTTCGGCATTCCATCGAAATTAGAAAACATTTTGATATTCTGTTTAAAAAAATATATTTTTTTTGCATTAGGAAATATTTTTAGCATTTCGTCAAGATCAGAAGACATTTTCGTTACTTTGTGTAAGTCAAGAAACATTTTTGTCGTTTTGACTAAATTTGGAAACATTTTTGGTATTCCGTCTAAAAATTATAATGAAATATAAAACTCATAAATTTGCCGAGATTTTGAGGTTTAAAAAAAGAAAAAAAATCAAATTAATGATAAATGATATTGACGACAAGAAATTCTTTTCATCAAGTACAGCATGAAAAAAGCCAAACTTCGATTTCTCTCGTGAATACTGATGAACTTTTCTTTTGTTAGCGCTGCTCAACTTAAGTGGATAAGTATTTGTACAGAAATGAATTTTTTTTTGTTAAAATAATACCTATACATTAACTTTGAGGTACTTACTAAGATTTTTTCATCGCTTTTATACTTATTGGATAAAGCATTGATTGCTATGGAATCAATAGTAAAATTAGTGATAATAGTATTGTATAATTAAGAATCAATAGTATTCTATATTTAGGAATTAATCATTTAATCCTTGACACTATTCAGTTCTGATCCACGGAACGCTTTCCAACTTTCACTACCAAATTCGAAATTGACCCTATTATATTCGAATCGCCCCTTTATGGGGCTTGCTCCCCACGTTCAGAATCACTGATAGAACTCGAGAAAAATTTTGGTATTTCGTCTAAATAAGGAACAATTTTTAGGTCCCCATTATCGAAATTACAGGAAAATCTTTGTCATACAGTTTGGAATTTCGTTAATCCTGTTTGAAGAAAAAAAATCTATGTACAGTAAATACTGGCAACAATACATAGGAAGTGACAGACCATACAAGAATTCGTTTTAGGGTGTCAGTTGGGACGGAGACTTTATTTTCTCATCGGGAATTTTGAATATGAATATAACATATTTTCAACATGTAAGTTAGCCCATCATCATCATCATCATCATCATCATCATCATCACCATCATCATCATCATCATCATCATCATCATTCTCTTGACGCCCGTCGTTGAACATAGACCTTCCCCAGGATTCACCACATTTCTATATCATAGCCAGTACTTTCTAAATTTGTCTAGCTAATCTCTCCATCTAATACCCAGTTGGCCTCGGTTGCGCATGTGATCTCGGGGGACCCATGTCGTAAGTCGCGATGTTCATCCGTTGTAATACTTTGTTTATGCTATATATATATATATATATATATATATATATATATATATATATATATATATATATATATATATATATATATATATATATTCCAATGAATTATGTTACGTTTCGGACGATATTTTTCGTATCTGGCATCCTCCATGGTGTTCTGAGGACCACCCTCATCACGAACGTCATGGGTTTGTTTGGTGATAGCAGCGACTTGGGACACAACTGCAAAACAGAACGTCTTCTTAGAATTCTTGATTTCACTATAGATAATTAGGCTGACCATCGCTGATAAGTGAAAAAAACAAAAACAAAAACAAAAAAAAACAACAAACACCATAAATGAAGGATCATCTCAAATGCAGAACTACGATAAATCTTCCCTTGTTTTGCAGGCGCAGAAAATATAGAAAAAAGAAATATTCAACTATCTTCATGAATGCTTTAAGTCGATTTCTAAGTAGGGACCTACACCCTTACATGTGGGTTGTACTGGGCTGTCTGCCTCTTGTAACTAAACGTTAAGTTTGTTTTTTATTCAAATTTTAAAAATCTTAATTCAAGGCTAGAAGGCGATGGATGGAGATTTTATATCTAGGGGAAGTAACTCTTGTCTCACTTTCGAATTTCTCCCCTTGGATTTTAATTCTCACCCCTTTTCGAACAAATCAGTTACAATAAGAATTAATATTAATAATTGAGAACTCTTTTCAGAATATACATGATTTAACTTTTAACAACAGATTACTGATAAGTAAAGCCTTCTTTGCTCAAGCAGGAAATAAACTAATTACATTGTACTTTCTGAACTTTGGCTTGATCACCCCGTTTGCAATTTTTGACTACCCCCGACATTGTATATTGTCAAAAAACGTGACAGCTCCTATTTATTGGCTAAGCAGACCTTTTTTTTCATCTTGCTGCTTTCAGAAAGTTTTGATATAAAGCAACAATGAGACGAAAAATAGACGAGACAAAACTTAATAATTCCCAAAATTACTTGAAAAGAAAAAAGATTTCGTGACGTGTGTTATTACAGATAATATCTATTGAACAAATACGAAAACTTTTTCCTTGACTCTCATCCTTCGCTACATATATGATAACGCAGACTGGTCTCCCACTCATGATCGTAGGTTCGATAGATGCTTGACACCCTCTACAACCTTGAAAGAGAAGAAAAGTCTTTGAGTTGTGATTGCCACCTGCACTCGAGAGAAAAAAAAAATGATCGCCTGCTAGAGAGCTCGGATATATAAGATAGAAGAATTTTTCAACTCTGTTGTACGTTCCCCAAGCGTAAAACTAGTCATAAGAAAAATAGTATACGACGAGTCTTGTCTGAATTTTGTTACTCGAGGTATATTAATCATTATTTATGATATTTTACTCGTTTATGTGTTCACATTTTCGGTCGAGTACCCTACCGCCTCCGTCGGATGATGTTAGTTCTACAATATGTAATGAAATGCCCTTCCCTAGGAGCCAAGTGCCTCCCGATTGACAACCACAGCTGTAGCAGAGTTAACGTATTTTCTTCTGGCACTTGATTTGAAAGACTGCAAATCCCAGTGCAATTTTTGTTTCATAAAAACTAATGAACTAGGGCTAGGATTATGCTCATTGGAAATGGCGTATTTAACGGTATATGTTATAAGTTGTGTACAGAGAAGTGTTTTCCAGAATCCCCGGAGATATTTTGTTAAACCGTTATAGTTGGCATGAATAAGGCGGACATTCTATCGACAAGCGAATGTTTTTTGGTGTTAATGAAAACATCAAGATGGCTCTATATCAATCACAGGGTCAACAAGTGAAATTGAAAATAAAAGATAGGATTTAATGTTCAACAATAACGATTGAGTCTATGCTATTTATACATTCATAGGTAGTATACACTGGTGGTGCTTATTGGAGAATTCAGACTTCAGATATTCAGTTAATTTTTCTGTATTTTGATGTGGAGTATAGGAGATTGGTTTGTTTGTTGATGAGGAATTATTGTCTAAATTCAAAAGAGTTATTGCTTGTTTGATGAGCATCCATAAGCTGCGTATTGATTGATAATTGAATGGATGTGTTACAACATCAAGTGAAATTGTCAAGCAGAGGAAGATATTTGTAAGTGGCATGTCGTCCAAATTGTTAGGTAGGTTAGAGTAGCTATATCTATGTGCTAGCATAGACTCAAAAAAGGTTTTCAAAACGGCTCTCAGCGACCCTTCTGATTGATCTAAAAATGAATAATTGCATTTTGGTGCCAATTTTAGGAGGGTACTGTCGAGGCATGCTGTTTTGATCGCATACATAACAAAACTGATTTTCGCCATTCGACTTCCGGCCCTCAATGCAAAACTTTTGTCACAAATCCCTTGAATGCTTAAAGAAGCGTTTGGCAATAATGTTTAGAGCTAAACCAAACATTTTTCTGATAGAAACGCTTCAAGGAAGGACGAACATCTATCGACAACGATGAGCGTTATGGACGACTGTCGATAGATATGACACCGTGAAACTAAGCGAAAGCGAGTGTGTGAAACTGTCCATGAAGATCGAAGGCAAAGTATTCCGCCTGTTTGTGGGATCATAGAATCGTTGTACGAATCTATTCAACGCATATTGACATACGTATTTTGTTGATAACTTTGAGAAGAGTCATTAACATACCAACTTTTGTTCGGATAATCAAATTTCTTCTTCCCATCTTTGTTGCAGACATAATGTTTTCGCCGATTCATTCTGCAGCTTTCGCCAGGTGTTAAATATTATATCTGTTTCTTTGCTGCTTTGAACTACAAGTGAAAGAGACCGATAAAAAGGATTCTCTTCCCTCAAGGACATTATATTTTACACCTGAATGAGACCGTAGAATGAATCAACCGAAAGGTTATATCAACAGAAAAGATAGGAAGAAGAGATTGAATTATCCAAAGTTGGTATATTGATGACTTTCCTTAAAGTTATAAACAAAATGCGTTCTGTGTTCAAAAATTAACCGAACAAAAGCTGGTATGAAACGCATCGTGGGAGAACTCGTATCGAGACTGCTGAGTTACAACTAGAAACAACCTTCAGTCTACAAATAACAAACCAAAGATGACCCAAACTTCACCAGTAAACCAGATGACCCAAACTCCACATCAGTATCATGATTGGAGACAAATCATCGGAACATGATTTTGTATATATATATATATATATATATATATATATATATATATATATATATATATATATATATATATATTGTGAGTGTTTATGCATGTTCACGTGTGTACGAGCGTAGATAAATTAGTTCGTAGCCTAACTTAGTTCCTGGGAGAATATTGATCTGAAAAAAGTTATACATAGTTATGCAAAAATTATGCAAGTTCCATCAATATGATTGATAGGGAAGCTTGAGTTAAGTGTATTGAAAAGCAAGGAAGTAATGCTATACAATAGAACTATTCCCAGTGTAAAATGAATGCATTCTTTCCTCATTAGGCTACGGATTTATTGACAAACTTACGTATACATAGACACATGCACACACCCAAACACCCAAACACACGCATATATATATATATGCATATTGATTCATACATATATATGTCTTGATTGTTATAAATATATTTAATCATGATACATGTATATTTATGTATAATTATTTTTTTCATATATATATAGGCACTTATATATATATATGTATATGAATACATACGTATATGTATATGAATACATACATACATGTATATATATGCATATGGATATACATATATGTTTATATATGTACACACACACACACACACACACACATATATATATATATATATATATATATATATATATATATATATATATATATATAATGTGTCATCCACAGACAGCTGTTTCGTTGTATTACAACTCTTCAGTGTGGCTCTAGACTTCCCATTATCCCATCCAGTACCACGAGGTAGGATTGAAACCTTCGCTTCAGACCCAGAGGCCAATATCCTATGTAAGGCTAAATTTAAGTGATATATTTATTATAGGTTAAATATGCACATATATACAATATACATACACATGCATATATATGCCCATATATGCACACATATATGTACATATACAACCTCATGTTCACACATATACATGTCTATAAACACATATATTTACACATGCACATATATATATGTATGTACAGATGCATATATAAATATACACACACATATATATTTATTTATACACACATATATGCAAACATATTAGTATATATACGCACTTATATATGTATACATATATGTATACATACCCACGTATGTATACATGTATATATACACATATATGTACACACTACATATGCATATATACACACACACGCACATATATATATATATATATATATATATATATATATATATATAAAGTGCTTCCCAAAGACCACCAATGAAAAAATGAATTTTTGCAATAAATGCGTCAGATTGCATCAGACATCTTTATTGCACTTAATTATTTCATCAGATTGCATCAGCCTTTTCTCTGGACCAGATTGGCTGGATTAATCCTTTTATTTCTTTTGGATGGACAATTTCGTTTACATAAGCGGTCATTTTGTAACTGAGCAAATCAATTGTCCATTCAGGTCCTCTGCCATGTGCTGGATTCTGCAACAAAATCCATTATCTGATAAAGGCATCTTTACCATATCTACAGCAACTGGTAGACTTAGATCTTCTGCTATGATAAGAGACCATTTAGCTTTCGCCCTTTCGGGTTCCATCTTATAGGACGCTAGCAAAAAGTTACTTGGCATTGACGCATGCTTAGAAAAAAGCACTTTTCTGTTGTTGCAAATCTTGTAATTTTCTGCTAAAATAGTCATGGGGTTTGTCAAGCACGTTGCGAGGATTTATCCGAGAGAGGCGTGTTCATTTATTTGGGAGCATGCGGGTCTCCACATGAACTTCAGCAAAATTAATGTAATATACAATAAACATGTCGAGGACAAGGAAACAACGATCAACATCGAAAACACAGAGCTGGAGAAAGTAGACCACTACATCTACCTGGGACAATGAATCTCCATGATATCCTCAAAAGAAAAAGAGATCAAGCGAAGAATCACTTAAGGTTAGCACGCTTTCGATAGAGGCTGACTTTCAAGAACAAGAAAACTCCCACTAGTCCTTAAAAGAAGGCTATACAACCAACGCATCCTCCTGATAGTCACCTATGGAGCTGAAACAAGAAACCTAACCAAAAGATTGACCCCCAAACTGAGAACCATGCAACGTGCACATGAGAAAATCATGCTCAACCTCACATGGAGAAATCATGAAAACACAGTATATTAGAGAAAAGACTGGAGTTTAAGATAAAAACATAAAAACACTACAAAACTTGAAATGCAATGGGCTGGACATGTTGTAAGAATGTCAGACAATCAGTGGACATCACGACTCACAACATGGATCCTCACATATCATACGCGAAATCGTGGCTGGCAGAAAGTAAGATGGCATAACGAGCTATACAAATTCAGGAAGTACTGGCTCTGCAACGCCTATGATAGAGGTGAGCAGGGAACAACGGACGCTAAAAGGCTACTGCTGCTGATGAACATAACTGAACTACATGAAGGGATAGGCGTGTGAGAGAAGATAGCCAAATTATGTGCTGGTTGTGTGAGAAGAGGCAAAAGAAATGTTTAAATCTCATGTTTTGGTCCAATTAGTAATTGACTGGACTGCGGCACCCCTGGTAGCTAGCCACGGCGCACACTTTGAAAATCCATGACGTAGCAAATTATCAGAATGCCGAACTGGATCCTTCGGAGCATTTCTCGGGACAATGGGGTGCTACTTGTTAGTGACTATCTCCTCTCCACGCAACGAAAAGCCACTAAGTTACACCTCGATCTCGAAGTATGGCGAAAGACCAATTAGAATAGAGCAATATAGATTTTGCCGAATCAACCTTAGTTTCCTGGTTAGAAAATGCTATATTGGGGGAAATAAGCCGAGGAAGATAGGGAAAAAAAGTTCTTATTACACGACTGAACGGGAAAGACATGTACAGTGAAGTCAAAATCGAATTATTTTAAAACCCAGTTCAAACTACAAAGATGTGAACAGCAATGTTCTAATGTAGTGTCGATTGTGCATTCACTCTAGTATTTCTACTAGGAGAATTTGCACCACTATTTACCTCATGTGACTCTTAGTTGAACTAAACTAAACTAGACCTCATAGTACCTCAGGTAAACAAACTAGTATGGGTATGAGACCAGTCAACGATCAGCATCACCTGAGATCAGTCATGTAATGTGAACCAATTTCTGCGTGGATTTCATGCTATGACAATGTCATTGTCTGCAGTTGGAAAAGCAGAGAAAATATCATTTAGTTTATTTTTCGTGACACATACATCCCGGTAGACTCTTCAAAGAGATGTGCATGACGTATTCATCTCAACAGGTCGAAATCTCGGGATTTATATGTCTTAAGAGTTTTGAAAGGGTTTATCAAACAGAGTCTCTTTGTTGAAACACTGAAAGTATTACCTAAATCGTTCGTGAACGTTAATTCTACTATTCTTCTGGATATTTAATATTTAGCTTCACACGACGGAAGACGTATAGGCGAGAAATAGCATAAATGCTAATTTCCCCAGTGAGGTAGGCATGCATGCTTAGAGAATCAGGATTTGAAATCCTACCTCTTCATCTGAGCTCGGATCTACGCGAGAATAGACTGGTCTATAGATTTATTTAGCTTAGCTTAGTATGACACAGAACACCACTTTCTTTCGAACTGACGCCAGTGTAACCGGAGAAAATTCTCCCGGAACGTTCTTTTGGCATAACCCTCCTCACCTGTCTGAACGATGGGAAAAATTGATACGTTCTTGGCATCTCCTTCTGATGCGGGAAGAAACAGACGTAAGTGTCTGTTGGAAGCCGAAAACATCTGTGACGTCTCGATTAGTTGGTTGCTTCTGTGACTATAGGCTCCATTGTATGCGTTGTGGGACGAGCAACTATCAAGATTGGTCAGATGGCTGTTTCCGTTAATACGATTATACTTTAGGCTCCTGAAGGATATTTGAAAAAATACATATATTAGAAGAAAAAAAAAACACTTAAGAAATGAATTTGACTACTGCATTCGTTCTCTAAAACAATAATTATTTAGTATATCTATCCAAGTTAGTCACTAGACAGTATTTTTTGAAGAGTTAGTGATTTTGTTGCATCAAACGGAATTCTTGGCTGAAGGCAAAACTGACAATCAATGACTTATTCATATAAGTAAAAATTAACGTATACAGAAATTGGTGTATGGGGCACAATTTAGAGAACCTTTCAAAATTTTGATTAAAAAAAACACAAGTAGTAACTGGTGGCTTACAAAAGAAATCAAGTGACAGCAAGTCCCCTTAATGCTGCAACACTCTTTTCGGTATTCTAGATGATTTTAGTAATGCTGTTGTCTGGATGGTTTTTACTATTCCTCGGATTTTCAGTTCCTCCTACCTATTTGATAGTCTCTTTGGGACCATTCCTTGTGCTCTAACAAAAATGGGTACAACAGTCATCTTCATCTTAATCTTCATCTTCATCTTCATATTATCATTATTACTATTATTATTATTATGCATTTATGTATTTGCACCAGATGTTTGTCAGTCATCGCCGACAGCAAGTCTCCTCATATCTCCAATACCCTTCTCTGCATCTTTGCAGATCCCAGCAACGCCGTTGTCTTTACGGTCTCAACCTTTCCTCTTATCATCTAACCTTAGATCTAATGTTTGGGGTACGGTTCAAACCACATCAACTATTATGGGTACTAACCTTCGTCTGTACCGTTCTCACATCCCAGGAATCATCATCATCATCATCATCATCATCATCAAGTTAATGATGTATGCACTAATCAGAATCTGTTTTGGAGAAAAAAAATATTCCTGGATATTGAAATCCAAACAGATCACAAAATCAAGTCCATAACGAATATATCAGTTGTTAACATGAAAATAAAAATTTGTCTGATAGTGGACGTCGATGTTTCAGCAGATCGTAGAATGAATATATATAAAGTATGCTACATTGGTTGGTTGACCGATCATTGCTTTCTTCATTCAGTTGGTCCAGCATCATTTGGAAATCAAATATTATATACAACAAACATGTTGAGGACAAAGACAATGATTAAAATCGAAAACACGAAGTTGAAGAAAGTAGACCACTTCGTCTGCCTTGGATAATGAATCTCAAAATGAAATCTCAAAAGAAGAAGAAATCAAGCGAAAAATAACCGTAGTTTGGCAAGCTTTCGATAGAGAAATCTCAACCTTCAAAAACAAGAAAACCAAATTAATCCTAAAAAGAAGGGTATATAACCAATGCATCCACCCGAAGGTCATATACGGAGCTGAAACATGGAATCTAATCAAAAGATTGACCCTCAGACGGAGAACCATACAACGTGCACATGAGAGAATCGTGCTCAACGTCATATGGAGGGATCTCAGGACAGCACAGTATATCAGAGAAAAAATAGGAGTCAGAGATATCATAAAATCCATTAGAAACCAACTCAAATGGCAATTGGCTGGACAACTACTTAACATAAAGATTCTCAACGTGGATCTCAAGGAACATATGCGAAATCCTGGCAGAAGAAAAATAAATGTGACGAACAAGAAATGTTCTGAATGTATTGACACTGTTACTCCCATATTAGAAAGGTCTGGTGAATCTTTGGGAAGATCTTTGTCCAACAACGGATGCTGAAATGCTGCTCTGCTGCTACTGATGATGAGGGGTTGATCAATTGATTGATTTATTGCAGATGGGCGCCTAACTTTGATGAGACTGTAACAGGCTGCAATATGATACCAACTTTTATCTGAACGAAACATTTCCCGTCGTATGTAATGGACGAAGAACCAATCCAACAGATCAACCATAACGTGATTTCTTCTCGTTGGAATACCTTACAAGTAAAATTCAAGCTACGAGTCTGAATAGAGTTTTCAAACGTTTCATCATACGCCAGACTATAACCCTTATAGATTTTTTTTGTCACCGACTGACACCGAAACGTTCTGACTAGAACTACAAAGATGAGAAACCAAGAATTGACTTTTAGAAAACCCTTTTATCAAAGTTCGACGTAAGAGGCTTAGATAACAAGCAACATAAAACTTATGTTAGAAATTTGATTGCAAATCCCTTTCGTCAATTGTATGTCTGGTAAAGTTTTTTTTAACGTTTTGATGCAATGATACAGAGTTGCAATCGAGTGTAGTTAGTTCTGGTGTACGAAAAGAAGATATCAGGAAAAACCAATAAATTATGATAGTCAATCTTGTTTAGTGTATGAGCTCGTAAGGTAATCTGTTAGTCATCGAAAAAAGCAGTACTTATGCTGGTATTTTGTGATCGAATGTTCCAGTCTAAATCGACAGAACTGGACACAAATGAAATTAAGCTCGCTATTGAATTCAGGTAGAACCAGGCCAAACAGCTGAAGTGTTTGCCCGGGTAATACGACACCTGCAATAAAGAATTATACCTTGTACCATGTACTTAGAAAATTATTTACACACAAGGAATTTAGTGAAACTAAACGGCTCCATGAAGCATGTTATGATAACGTCCTCTTTCGTACACTGGTTTGAGAGAGGGTGTTTAATTGCCCTAAAAATTTTTAAAAAAATAAAAAAATGAAGGGGGATAACCCATGGCTGGCAATACGTTCCAATCATATATTCTACCTCTGCTTATGGAAAACCCGGTGGTGGCTATTCACTGTTGAACAGAAAACAGCCTTTTAAAGAATGTACCTAAGTGTTACAATCATAAGACACCAAATTGGACCCAATACGCAAAAAATCACAAAAATTGACAATAATGGATTTAAAGATAGAGTCTTTTCGTTAACCACCACCAGAAACTAATGCCCACCATTTTAAAGTATAGAAGCTTGGAAAAGAAAAAAAAAGAGATTCAGTTTGCATTTTCTTTTCCTCGACAAAGAAGATCTAAATGTTCTGTCCTATTTTGCTATTTCTTTATCTTAAATTTTTGAAAACATTCTTTGGACAAAGCTGCAAAAAATATGACAACTTGATTGATTTGTAACTTGACTAAAAATACATGCAAAAGTGACCGTTCAGGAGAGAGGTTGAATGCTTTGATTTTCAAAGATCAAATTGCAGTTAAAATTTGACCTAAAACTTACACCACGAATTGTGTTTCTCGTCGACGAGATAAGGAAAGTGCAACTAAAACCATTTTTTTTTTAGCTTCCCTACTTTAATATTATAGATGTTAGCTTTTGGTAGGAATTAACGAAAAAGGCCTCCAAAACTACGTATTCACATGAATGAACAATGTCTTACTTCTTTTTTATTTTGAAAATAAAATAAAATAGGTCAGGTTAGTCGCTCAATAGAAACTGTTACATTATCAATGTCTTTTGGCAGCATGCCATGTTGGGGGTGATCAATCAAGAGATTGGAAAAAAGGTGTGATCAGTGATTAAGTTGCTTTTCTCACTTTTTTGCAGTGATCACTGTGTAGGTCTTAATTTAAAAAAAAAAACAAAACAAAACCAGCGGACACAAACTAAGTGATGAATTTAGCATTTGGGATGATTAAAAAAAAATACGTTTTTTTTCCTTGACATCATCATCATCATCATCATCATCATCATCAGTAGTCTTTTAACGTCCGTCGTTGGACATAGACCTTCCTCAGGATTTGTCACACTTCTCTATCGTGGGAGTCGCGAAGCCAGTATTTTCTAAATTCGTCCAGATCATCTCTCCATCTAGTATTTTGTTGGCTTCAGTTTCGCATGTGATCTCTGGGGATCCATGTTGTGAGTCGTGATGCCCATCGGTTGTCTGTCATTCTTGCAACATGGCCTGCCCATGATAAGGAGTAAATGTTTAGTTCCCTTGTAAAACTTACCCAACGGATATTTGTTAACCCCGAGCTTAGAAAGGGTCCATATGAAATCGAGGGATCAAAAGTAAAGCGGATCGTATTGCGCCACTATCCTAAGAGGGATTAGCCTGTCTATCTGCCTTGAAAATTAGCTCTTTCCTGGGCTCGAACTTCGATCTTTGGTAATGATGGGAGATACGTAACTATTCCACCATTTACAGAGCCTAGCTTCGTTGGGCGCAAAAGACAAACTGGGGGAAATCGGGGTGAAGGAGATTGCATTGCAGCAATTTTCCAAACGGAGAGAATCTGCCTGCCTGCCTTGAAAATCGGCATTCGAAATTATGGCTTTTATTTGTGCTTGAATGCTGATTTCTGACACGAATAAGCGATACACAACTCTTATCAGGATATTGGTCCCGTAAAACTGACTCTACTTGTATTCCATCAAATTTCAACTATCAAGTTTTTTCACTTATATTTAACAGAGTATTTCATAACAAACGAAGGCTCCAAAGTAACCCCAAAATATCATGATTGTAGTTATGCTTGAGTTAAAAAGCTACATTCTGAAAAATTCCACTTAAAAGAATTGTATTGTTGCATAGTATACCAAAACTCCTTCGCTATAAGTAAGCTTATTCTTACAATATCTGGTAAGTTAGCCAACTGTACCAAAATAAATTTTTTTTTCAGTGACACCCCAATAATGTAAGAAATGGTTTCTAAACTTTGAAAAATCGACAGACCCTTGAATTAAGCCTTTACTTTTAAGACTGATTAATGAACTACAATAAAAAGCAATTTGTAACCTTTTAAAAATCATATTTATCTAGAATGTATTCCAATTCTAATCTATACGGTACAGATCTGTGTACAATAGTTGGATTTTTGATAGTTGTGCAATGGATTATGTTGTTTTCCACAGACTCAAGTTTCAAAACCATTACTATAAAGGAATCTGCTATAATCCTATCTATCTATCTATCTATCTCTATATCTATATCTATCTATATCTATCTATCTATCTATCTATATATATATATATATATATATATATATATATATATATATATATATATATATATATATAGTCTGACACATAGTTTCCAGCTGAATCTTGACCTGAGATTTATACAGTATAATGTTCGAGCTATGTGATTTATATTTACTAATTAGTTGAATACATTGAGAAGGAAGAAAATTATGTTGAAAAATGAATATTTGTTGCGTCAATCAGATGTTGTTGTTTTTTCATCGTTAGACTACGATTATTGATGCACTTAAGTACGGATTAGAGGAAGGATCAAAGTGAAGTATATTATACACATAATTACGATACAAAATGGAGATGAGCTGATGATGAGCTGAACACTTAGCAAGAACAGATAACTGATGGATTAAAAGGCTAACCAACTGGCACCCATGAGACAATAAACGTAGTAGGATAAGACTGAACACAAGAGGGAGGCATAAGATTGAAAGTTTTGCTGGTAAGACATGGCAGAGGTCAGCACAATCGATGTTGTCTTGGAATAGGTTGAGAAAGGCCTTTGTCCAGCAGTGGGCTAATAATGACATGATCACTTATATATAACTCTGGAATGGAGCACTCTGGTGGATGAGGAATTGTGTGTAAATAAATATATCATTTAATTCGGTCCTACTGTCTGTCCAGTTCTGCGTAGGGTAGGGTCTGAAACGAAGGTTTCGATCCTACCTTGTGGTACTGGATGGGATATTGGATAGTCTATAGCCACACTGAAGAGTTGTAATACAACGAAACAGCTGTCTGTGGATGACATTATTATTATTGCTATTATTGTTATTATTATTATCATTATCATCCTTATTACAACAACAACAACAACAACAACAACAATAATAATAATAATAATGATAATAATAATAATAATAATGATAATAATGATAGATACATTAATATGTACGTGTGTGAGTGTGTGTGTGTTTGTATTCTCTGCAATGATGAGCTGTTCCCGAGAATGAAAGTGTTAGGATTTTGACCTGCAAAAGTCGGGCGTACAGAGATTGGAAATAAATCGATTTTCGGAAACTATGGAAGCTGCATTTTGGAGTGCGCCTTGTGAAAATGAGTTGACACACGAGACTCTCGCAAATCCATTCTCGGTGTTGCGAGAGTTTGGCAATCGCCCAACTTTAAAAGAAAAAAAAATTATGTATTTTGTTTTTTCATTTTTTTTTTTTTGCTCGCAAAAGTATTCTGGTTTTCACCTCAAGTTTCCCAAAACTCAACCCGATCGAAAATGAAAAGAGAAAAGAACGAAAGAAAAAATACACCTAATCAGGACTGAAATAACAGTCATTCAGCTGATCGACTTACGGACATACGCACCTACTACTTGCGTGTCTGTCAGGCGTATGATTTATGGGGGTGGTACTGCCGTTACCTCAGTAGTGTACAAGACTACGAGTATTGTGCACATAGAGAAAATCAAACTCACCCAGGCATTTACAATGGTAAGCTTACTGGAGTGCAAAGTCTCAAGTGTGACCAGTGAAGATCTAACTTGAAATTGATCTACAAAACAAGATTGTTAACCGCTGCGCACAAATTCGCTTAGATTTTGTCGACAAAAGATGTGAGCAATTCAATACAACACACTGCAATAGTAATGGTCTGTGGGACTATTTTGATAATCATTGTTCCACGGCTATGCATCTACGGTATTCGAGTACTGGTAGAGGCCAAGTTTTGGACAGGGATTGGATAAAGTAGAGATGCTGAATGGCGTAAGAGTTTCCAGCTCGGAAAACGGAATTAGCGGATCAGGTTTGTGAGAAAAAACAGTTAGAGAGGGAGGTACATGAGGAATAGAATATGAAGATTACGATGGTACTCATAATAATAGACGCCTTGGAATGATGACTTGAACATGGGAATCAAGATTGAAGGAATTGGGAATGAGAGGAAGGACTGAGTACCGTCAAAAATCTTCTGAGAATCTTAGACGAGTTAGAAAACAGGGTGGGGTGGGGGTCAGGACTAGACAGACCACACTTGGTTGCTGCGGACTGCAAAGACGCTGGAAGGCGGACTGGAGACTCGGGAGACGCTGTCATTCGGTCTCCAGCGAAAACTACGAGATGTCTTATGTGAACATGCAGATGGACGGTTGGATAGATGGATGGATGGATGGATGGATGGATGGATGGATGGATGGATGATGATGATGATGATGATGATGATGATGGTTCTTCTTGGTCTTATTGTTCTTTCACGATCGAGTTTTCACACCAGATGTAACTGGTGGGTGGCTTACACGGGAGATCAAGGGACAGCAAGTCTCCACAGTACTCAAAGAATCTAATCAATAACCTTGCTGATTCAGATGATGCGGTAGTCTTCAGGGTTTCGACCCCACCCCATCCCACCAAAGATTTCTAGTTCTTTAACCTTTTCACCAGACTTTTGGGGATTTATCCCCGGACTCCAACTTCCATCGGTACTACCATCACCCTTCATGTTCAACATCCCCTTTCCCTTCAACTACTACTACTACTACTACTACTGTAGGTGCACCATCTCTTATCCGAACTCTTTCGTCCAGCTATGTCTCAGAATTAGGATTTAGTGTTCCTTTCTATAGTGCCCACCAAAAGCCAACGTCCATAATTTTAAAGAAGAGAAGCCTAAAAAGAAAAAAAAATGATTAAGTTGTGTTTTCTTTTCCTCATAAGCTATAAACTCAATTCATGGTATAAGTTTGGGGAAAATTTCAGCTGCAATTCTGCAAATGAAGAATCAAAACATTTCAACTTTTCTCCCGAGTGGTCAATCTTGTGATATTTATTTGGTTTCCAGATCAGTCAAGTTGTCAGATTTTTGCAGAATTGCCGTCAAAAGTTTGAAATAAAAAATATCAGCAAACCAGGGCATCACATTTTGGGGCTTTGTTTGTTATTTCCCATCAGACCATTGCTTTTTTTTTTGAGCTAGTGGGAACTGATATGTTGAGTTAATTTCGTAACCCCTACCCAGAAGTTGGGGTCAGGCTAAGGACTAGGGCTTTGTTTAGGTCTAACGAAAAAGACTGAGCATTTTGAGTCTCTTTCGGCTAGAAAAGGAAAATGCAACGTTATCTTTTCCTCCCCTTTTAAGCTACCGTACTTAAAAAATTGTGAAGGCTAGCTTTTGGTGATGAACAGAAAAAAAAATACCCAGGACGTCTTTCCGATTTTAGGTAATGTATATTCAAGCCTATATATTAGATTATAAGTCGCTTTTTCATAAACTGAGCTCAACCTTTGGACAAGAGGAAACTGCTCTAGGGGACGGGATAAAGTTCCAAATGTGGGAAAACGTTGTTATTGTTGTTTGTAATCGTAATGGGGATGTTTGCGTCGCTGTTGATGGCGTTGGTATCATTTACACTATTGTTATTTAATGTTTTCAGAGTCTTCGAAGCAGTCAGTGCAATTTAACGATTTTCTTTTTGACTGTGCGAGTAAAATGGCTGGAAAATCGAAATTGTAAAAGAATAATAAACAAAATCTATTCCACAGCAACAGTTTAATATCATCTCGGTTTCTTTCAACACCCACCAACTGCAATATGTCCCCCCCTTTCTGTCTTTGGATGTTTCGATCCCATGTATGTGTTGTTTCTTATTGTTATAACATCAGAGTCGTTCATAAGCCATAAATGACCAATGCTCAGAACTGCCGTTGGCGAGATGGGATGGGAAGAGATGGGATCAAATTGTACAAAGCAGCCGACATTGGAAATTAAAATGGAAGTGGTAACGCCATTATGACCCTTTACTTACTTCATTCGCGACACTTTGCAGAGACCGTCAACCAAAACTGTCAACATAGGTTTTGTTAGTTTTCGAGTGAATCTGGCTGGCTGGCTGTGTATGTACATGTATGTGAGTAAGTATCTCAAATATGGACCACGACGATGTAGGTAGAGAACTGAAATTTTAAACATTTACTTATTATGTCGAATAAAAACGTTTTTTTCGTTTTTTAAAAGAAATCAACCCCCAAATAAATTTTTAGTAGGGGTCAATTCGCAATTCCAATGTAAGCTTAAGCCAAATTGGTCCTTTAGTTTATGTCCAGCCGTATTCACGCATTTTTCTTTTGAAAATTCAAAGTTTATTTGTGATCACGGACAAACAAAGGGCAAGAGAAATAATAAATTCATTGATTACCCCTTTGGCAAATCTTAAAATTCTTCCCTTAGTTTGTGTCCGACTTTTTTTTTTTTTTTAATCAAATTCAGACTTTTATATGGATCAATTTAAAAAAAAAGGTGGGAGAAGTAACTTATTCGTTGATCACACCTTTTTCCATTTTTTGATTGATCATCCCCAGCACAACATGTAGCCAAGAAGCATTGATCATGTGACGATTTCCATCGAGTGACTAACAAGACCCGTTTATTTTCTTTTTTTTTCTGACGAATAAAAAGTTTGCTTCATGAGTTCAAAAGATAACTTTTTTCATTCTCTCTCACTGGTGTGTTGGCAAATATTTTAAAAGGCATTATCAGAATTATTACTAACGTTAACAAAGTCAGCAGACTAAATAAGCTTTTTTTCCAAACGAAGATATAAAGTTTTTATTACTCGCTTAAAGGCTGCCTTCATCGGCCATTAAATTCGGTGGCAAGTCACTTCTTTGTACTGAATTCATATCACAATCATTTATGAATAAATAAAGAAGCGAAACATTTCCCCTATAACAGAAAAAAGCTTCCCTTCACTTTTAACCCCCAAAAGAGAAGAATGCTTAACCTCACTTTTGATACCTGAAAACAAAAAAAAACAGGAGAGGAAAAAGGCTTCTCCTCGTTTTTTGACCGACAAAAGAGAAAAAAAAATGTTCCCGCACTTATGAGCCCAACTTGAAAAATGTGTGATCAGAATATGAAACCAGGTGAAAAAAACAAGTTCCAAGAAAAGTATGATCAGAATATAAGGACAGGCCAGAATTAATTAAAAAAAAACGTATTATGATAAAATGAGGTCGGGTGGAAAGAAACAATTTTCCCCAAAAGTGAGATCCGAATAAAATTTCTGCCATGAAGTCAGAGCGTACTCTTATGAAATCATAATGTTCCCTAACGACGTCACAGACGGTATATACAAAATAAGGGTCTAGTTCAGCATTATAATTGCATCGTAAATTGACTCCCCCCTCCTAAAATATAATGATACAGTTGAAACTCACCCACATTCGTTTTATTCTTCAAGTTGGAGCATTTTGAGAGTGTGGGGCTAGCTAAACATGCATACGATGTGTCGACTGTTTAGTTCAATGGTAAGGGCTATCCTATCGGTCGCAGGTTCGATTCCTGCAGCTGCCCCATTTTCTTTGATTGTTTATTCAATTTACGTTGTCTAAGCTAAATGATACATTCACCGTGTGATAACTGGGGATCATTTCAAATAGAGTTTCAATATGGAACGCACGATCAATAAAGTGTGGAATCGGTTTTCTATATGACAAACCGACCCTCATCTTCGAAACTTCTTAACGTAAGATGTCTCAAATATTACAATTCACCCCAAACCTTCTTCCGCCGGATCTTTTTCACAGAGCAATTACTTATATTCACCACTTCATTATATAGTAAGAGCACCATTCACGTAAAAAAACGCCGAGTCAGGCGATTTGCATAGATTTAATTAAATTTCTAGTAACTATAATAAGTTTGAAATGAGTTATCTCTATACATTCAAATAGCTCTACGCACTAAGCACTGTTCCTTGGATTATGTGATGAATACACAGGAGATTAGTTTTTTTAATTATTATTAAGTGATAAACTGTGCACCCAAAGAACCTCTATAATTCTGAATCTGTGCTAAATGAGGTTGCATTTCTTTAATTAAGATTCCATGAAAATCAGCCAATTCAATAATTATCTATCTGAATTTTGAAGAATGGAATTTCTTACTAATACCTTGAAATATAGAGAAAGATACATTTGTTTACTGCGAATACTGTCGACTTTCAAATTAGTTCAATGGTTGAGTGAACGTTGAGTAATTTTCCGTTTCAATCAAGTTGAATGCGGATGTCAAGAAAAGACAAAATACATAAGTATATTTCCAGTATCAACAAGAAAAAGAACAGACTCAATAACTGCAACGTCGTATGGGCATTTTTGACAGCATTTGTCTGCATCTGTGTCTCTACTAAACAATTTGCTTCCAATTTTCAAGTTAATCCCAGTTGAAATGCTCGAAACAAAACAAACGATCGCATCATGAATAGAACGAAAAATATCGTCCAAAATGCAATAGTTATAAATATATATAAGGAGTGTACATAAACACTTCTTTCTTTCTTTCTTTCTTTCTTTCTTTCTTTCTTTCTTTCTTTTGGGTCACTTAATTCATTACGAACACTGATTTTAAAATTGGTCAGATGGATTTTCCCCCCGTTTTGAGAACTGTTGACTTTCGCCGCAGGTAAAATTCGTCATATGAGTGGCAATATTCCAGTAGTATAGTGGACATTCGGTTTAACGGACCCCGGTTTTGGGATTTTACAGGGATTAATTTCGCTTTCAAAATTGCTGACTCAGATATTTTGTGTCTAAATTTAGATATTTTTGTTGCAATTAGATATAATTTTTCTTTCCAATGAGGCTAAGCTATAAAAATATGTTTTTTGGCAAAATCTTGATATTTTTAGACCCTGAACTTTTAACAATCATCCAAATTTATGTCAAATCCCCAGTGTAGAACTCGTGTGCTGTGCTGCTGTTTGTTTCTCTGATTTCAACAAATCACATGTAAAATAGCGAGAGAAAAACACAATAAGTCAAAAATTTTGTTTTACTGTTGGAAAATAAAACAATTCAATTTCGGAATATATATCAGTCTTATATCAATTTTAGATTTTCTATTTCACAATTTTAAATCTATACAAAATATAGTATGTAGCATAAAATGTTCTGTAGACTTGACCAACTTTGAAAAGTTATTCTAATTTTCTAATTTTTTACACCTAAATTTTGTTAGTCTACAAGTATATATATTGGTAAATATACTTTGAGACAAACTAATAAATTTAGGTATTACAAATTCAAATATTCTCCAAGTTGATCCACGTGACATTTTTTCAAAAAGTTTTGGTTAAAATTTTTTCTTCTTTGAACTTCGCCGTTCACGTAGGAGCATTTTTTTCTCTTCCGGTTTTTTGTGCTTTCAATCCATTTCACCTGAGAACCTCCCGGAAATTAGTCTTTTAAAGGTTTCACAAAGGGTGGGTCTATATACAATGAAAAGCTAAACTTGGCACTTTCCGGCATTTTTACGAAGGTTCGGCTACATGGATTATCTTGGTTAAAAAAAAACAAAAACTAACCGTATTTATAATCATTCAAAAAAAAAATCAAAATTAGATGGAGATAAAACAACTTTCATATTTTCCCTCTATAGACCTTGAATCTTTGGAGTTAATTTTTATATTTTGATATAGAATCCAACGAATAAAGGCTCAATACGTAGTGTACTTTTAGATGATTTTCTGGTATATCTACATGTTTGGATATTGCTTGCCTTAATTTTGGATTGTTTTTTTAGATGCATTTCTCGAAGAAATAGATATTTGGGGCTTTCTTTTGACTTAGTCA
>OY735217.1:28361051-28503551 GCA_963457665.1 Thysanoteuthis rhombus
TGTGTATTAAGGCCTGACATTGGAATAATTTTATCACAAACCCAAGGGCTGGGCATATTTAACACGAAGGTTTTATCCAAAGTTTTTGTAAGTTATTGCAGTATCCCCGTCCTTGTGTAAATTCAAGTTTCGGTCGGAGATTGACGAGTAGGTAATAACAAGAAAAATTTGTTTGAAATTGTATGGACAACACTCTCCTGTCTTGGAGGTAAAATAGAGAGTATATATTTTCACAAATATCGCGGAAATTGAAATATCAGACACTTTTGGAATTGTTCTTATGAAAATTGAAGGCAAAAATTTTAGTATTAGTTGTAGCTTTTTTGTTTGGATATCTCCTGCTTTACTCCTTTCTTTCTTTCTTTCTTTCTTTTAACACTTCCTTTCTCTCGTGTTTTAGATATTTTCTTTTTTTCTATATTTACTTTTTCCTTTCTTTTTTCTATATTTACTTTTTTCTTCTTTTTTTCTTCATTTACTTTTTTCTCTCTTTTTTTCTCATCTTACTTTTTCTTATATTTTCCCTTCACTTTTTATTTTCCTTTGAATTTTCCTTTTCCTTTTTTAACTTCCTTTTTTTCTTTCTCTCTCGTTTTCTGTATTTTCCTTTCTTTTTCTCCAATACCTTTTTTCTTTTCTTATATTGTGTTTTCTTTCTTTTTTCTATATTTACTTTTTCATCTTTCTCTCAGTTTTCATCATGACAAAATTTAAAATTTCAATATTTAATTAGAAAATTAATAAATATACGTTGAAATTTCAATTATCATCGTATTAGCAATAGTTATATATATCATTTTTTATGTATATATATATCCATATTAAATTTGTTGAAGCTCGTTTTACAGTGCAAAATCGGACCATATAGATAAATTGGTCTTAGGGTATCTTGTATTGTCATTACGAGAACGCTATGTAATAATTCCTTTCCCTTGCCAATAAGAATGACCAATATTAACAAATATCCCTTCAAAGAGAGTAATGACAAACGAAATAATCCCCAGGATAATGAGGCACTCTTTTTGCTGTACGAAGATTTTTCGGCAGCCAACATCGTTGAAGTTGTCATGCGCAATAGCGACTGCCCCACAGCCGAGATAAACCTGGCGACAACACGAGTCAGGTACGATATCATCTCCGAGGAATTGGTACCAGATTTGGTGGTTAAGATCCCCACAACAATTGAAATGGCGCTGGACTGTATTTATATCGGACAGAAGGACGAAAGTAGAAGAAGGCGAGAAGTACTGACTCTTTCCGGTCATGACGTGGGCTAGGATACAGGCAGTTAAAAACAGTGCCACGGAAAGACCAAGGAAGGCTCCCGGAATCAAAACCATGCAACAGAAGGAAGAGTTCTGACTCTTGGTGTTTTCTTCGAATCGAGTCAGCCGAACGAAGCCGATCAGATGAAGGACTGTCATTAGGCAACCGAGAGTCATTGCTGCCACCGGTAATTTGTAGCTGGTGAGCGGGTAAAACTGGGCGATCATTACCATTCCAGACTGGGCCAAAAGGACGCTGCATACTATCAAAGTGAGGCTTGACAGCATAAGAATAAAACGCATGTTATCACGGAGCATCGTCATTTTGTTAGGTGAAGTAAAATCAACAACTGACTTTCCTATTATGTAAAAAAGAATATCATCTCAATCAACGTTGTGCGATATTAGTCATAAATGAGATTCAATTTCAAATAAACTTAGAAAATCTGGGTGATTTCATGTTTGTTGTTTATTTTTTTAAAGTGTCTTGCATAGATATTTACTAAGCTTAGCTTAGTCTGGACGTTTTTTTAGCAGTGTTTCTTTATATTTAGCTTCGTAGAATTAAAAAATGCTTCTATAAACTTGAAAAGATATTCTCCTTTCTTTTTTCTTTGGTCTCGATTTCAATCCGTGAGTCAACAATGAAATAGTTGATAAACACTAGTAAAACAGTCATCTGCTATAGTGACGAATAATCCGTCTGCTCCAATAAATGAACTGTTGGGATATTTTTTTTCTTCAATTCTAAGGGTTATTTCCTGTCCGTATAAACCGTTGTCTCCATCATTTATAATCCAGAAGTATTTCAATACGGGCAAAAGTCGAACGAAAGTCCCATTTGTTTCTTCGCTTTTCATCTCTCGGCGTTCCTGGCTTCTGTATGGTCTTCCCAGTCTTTCGTACCAGCTTAAAACTGTCCGTGGGCTGGGAGTGCAAGGCGGAACCATTTCTCCAGAGGGCGATCTTCTCCTACCCCAGGGACTGGGCCAGGGGGAGCCTGCAGGCGAACAAATGGCAGACGTTCAAGACGCGAGCAGAATTCGATCACTAGTTTCACGGCCGGTAATCTATGAACACTGCAGAGAACATAACTATAGGAATGCACACATGATGAAAAAAAAGGCAAAAGAAAGGGGCTGTAGAAATATGATTGAATGAATAGATGAAGAAGGGAAGGGAGTCAGAAAAAAAGGAAAGAAGGAAGGAAGGGAGGAATGAAAAAGTCCGATGATGATGTGTAAATATCCAGAGGCATGTTCAAGCCAATAATTAAAAAGGAAAAAAAAAAGAAGCCGATTGAACGGTTGTTCAATTGCTCTGTAGTCACGGTTTCGACCGTTTAAAAAAAAAAGCTTCCATATTCGAGACGTTACTGTGCACTATCCAGTACTGAAAACATTGACGGTTCATTTTTTTTTTACAACTTTTATATAATAACAAAATACAACATTACTGCTATTCCTGAAGCGCACGCTTATGCAGCCTTCATTCTATATACACATCCTTTCATACACGACATTTACTTGGTCGCTTTCGAGTGTTGGTTAAGGAGCTGGTCGAGATAGACCATTACTACTGTGAAAAGAGTTCGATCATCACTGGGTGCAGCATACTTGTGACGTCGACGTGGACTAAGCCAAGTTCAGTGAAATATGTTCTGAGAGATACGTGTACACGTGTGCTAGCATGGCGGGAAGCGTAGCTTCAAACTTATACACGTGTAGTCCTCGATTTTTTTTCAATGCATAGACTGTCTTCGCTGACGTACTGCTTCCCTCCATTCTGTGTGTCTGTCAGGTTATAGGCTGCATGCTAGGTGCCAAAATAAAACATTCTTTTGATGAGCGAGAGGGGGTGGGTGGGGAGAGATTCGAAATAAAAACAGCTCATAGTTGTGGCAGTTGGATTCCAGTCGATAAAAGTCAACGTAAAAATGTGCGGCGCCTACCGAAGTGCTATGATGAACGAGCTCGTATTACAGACCAATCGTTCGCGTAAAAAAAAAAAAAACTTCGATTCTGTTAGGTATCCCGCTAATGTGACCCTAAGCTAAGATAAGTAA
This sequence comes from Thysanoteuthis rhombus, assembly GCA_963457665.1. Classification (NCBI taxonomy): domain Eukaryota; kingdom Metazoa; phylum Mollusca; class Cephalopoda; order Oegopsida; family Thysanoteuthidae; genus Thysanoteuthis; species Thysanoteuthis major. Next base: position 28,364,382 of record OY735217.1, read on the forward strand.
ATTACTCTCACGGTTACCTACGATGGTGCCATGGTTAGCTAGCTCGTCTAGCAGTGTAGAGAGTTCGGTTCGCACCAGGCGCCCTCGTGTTGTGGACTTGTGACAGTTTAAGGTAGACATTGTGAATATCGAGGAAAAAAAAACAACGTAAAATATTTGGAAAATAGGAGTGAGAAGGAAGGAAGGGAGGGATATACACACACACACACACACACACACACACACATATATATATATATATATATATATATATATATATATATATATATATATAGTATACGTGGTACAAATCAGGCTAGTAGTATAACATAATATAATAATATATTAATAATAGAAAGCCACTTCTCAAATGTAATGGATTTATTTCATATATATATATATATATATATATATATATATATATATATATATATATATATATATATATATATATATATATATATGTATATATATATATATATATATATATATATATATAGAGAGAGAGAGAGAGAGAGAGAGAGTAAAGAAGCAAGTGTGAAAAGTGAAATAAAGGAACAAAATGAACTAGTGAGAGTGAAGAAAAGAAAAAAAAAGAAATTGGAGGAGCGAGACTGGAAAAAAGAGGAGCAAGAATCAGAGATAGAAGGAAGGAAAGAAAGAGAGCAAAAGATTGAGGAGGAAAGAAATAGTAGAAGAGAGGAAGGAGACAAGAGAGGAAGAAAGGAAGGAAGCCAGAGAGAGAGAGAGAGAGAAGAAAAAAGACTTTAGCAAAAGGTAGAACAAAAAATAGGACAGAGTAGATGTCAGAGCTGGGGTTGGGGGGTAATAAAAAGGAAAGTGGGGAGGAAGTGGGAGAAAAAGAAAGACCCCCCTTAAGGAGACACAGAAGAAAATAAAAGTCTTTGAAAGGATTAAAAACAAATAGATAAAAAAGAAGAAAAAAGAAAAACATGAAATGTAACAATCAATCAATATATTGGTTGACTTAGAAGTAATAATTCGATATTTCGGAAGAGTTACACTGTTTCTATATATATTCTTATAAATGCATAAACACATGTAAAGTGTTACTTTATGAATGGATTCAGAAACTTACTAATGGTATGTGTGCGATGGGAGTGTCGGGACCTCAATAACAACCTCAAGGAAGACATGTACAAACAGAGAAATCCATCTACAGATGAATACATAGAATATCTTACAACCACTCTTTTCACTTGTTTTAATACCAGATCAAACCAAATGCGTTTTAGTCGTTTTGCTGCCAGAAAAATATCAAAACTTTCAGCTACTTTTTCTTTCGCAACAAGAGGTTTACTATGATGGTTTCTTCATATTTTTTTTTCTTTTGGGGTGAAAAATAGGTAGCTTTTCAGTAAAAATGGCTAAATATGATATTTTATTGTTTTCTTCAATTACTCTTTAATAATGGATATTAATTTTTGTCTTTTACATTTCATCTTCCTTTCTTTGTTCGCTAGTTCTTTCTGTCTTCTCTTTTTTTTCCCCTTATTCTATCTTCCCTTTCTTATTTTCGTTAGTTCTCGTTTTTGCAAATTCTTTCTTTCTTTTCTAGCAGTTCTGGCTCTCTTTTGCATGCCCCTCTCCAAGCAATATCTAAGTCACAACAAAGAAAAGAAAAAGACATCATTGGGACGTAACCGATACTAACGCTTATATATATATATATATATATATATATATATATATGGTACGGATCAGGCAAGCAGTATAACATAATATAATAATATATTGATAATATAAAGCATCTTCTGATATGTAATGGATTTATTTCATAGAGTGCTCGATACATACATCTTTTTACTATTGAAGTTAAGTTGTTTTAGAGCAGAGGTGATGAGACCCGGAGTAGGCAAAAACATGAGCTAGTTTGTGTAGCGAATCCACATTCTACTATATATATATATATATATATATATATATATATATATATATATATATATATATATATATATATATATGTGTGTGTGTGTGTGTGTGTGTGTGTGTGTGTGCTTCTGCGCCTGCTTAGCAGAGCAAGGCGGCAAAGCAGAGGAACCATTGATTTGATAGTTTCGACTAATTAATTTCAGTAGCGTTCATTTCACTCTTTTTCTTTCCTATGATGTCAGATCGTCTGCACTTTACATTCAGTTCTTATGCGGCAACCCAAGGGAATAATGGTGGAATGCGTCTAAATGTACGAAGTTGTAAGTTTTACGCTTTTAATTTCTATGTGTTTAGGGACCAAAGTTATTATCCAAATGGCTGTCCGTGTATAAGCAGATCCAATATACGATATGGATATTTGGCCAAATGAAATCAACTGCACGTACTTACAGGGTTATTCAAATTGGGAGTTAGGGTTAAAAATAATGTAGTTACTTACAATGCTTAGCTTGGTTTAGGGACAAGGACACAAAAAATAATATAGTTATAATGTATAACTTAATTTTCGGGACAAAGTCACAAGAATAATATAGTTGCTATGTTCAGCTTAATTTTGGGACAAGATAAAAAAAAATGTAGGGCACCCAATGACTATCAAACTTACAACTTGGAGATAATCATCCTAACAATCAGATAGATAACCATAATTCCCTAGACAGGGAACGCCCAAATAACAATTCCTACAGAAGTTATTTGAAAGCAAGCAAAGACGAGTGTATGAAAATTTGGTACAAGTTAGAAAGCATTCTATTTATTTTTCTGTATTGAAAGTAAATGACAGGAAAAAATAAATAAATAAAATGAATTCTTTTAAAAAGTTTATATTTTGATGAAGCGACGAATTAAACATTTATAAGTTGAAAATGGGGTGGCAACGCGTCGTTGTGTTATGGTTAGCGAGCCCACCAAGCTGATTAACCATCAACCCATCAAGTACGGATGGTGGTGATGTGTAATAGTTATCCATAGTAAGTTAATCCTTGCGAAATATATATAAGCTTTAAGTCATAGATAGAACTGAGTAGCCATCGATCACAATGAAGAAAACCTCATTGAGTTAGCTATGAAATTTCCATCATTCGCAGTTGAAGCATCGAAAGTCCGTAGTGAGTTGGATTCTCACTGGACTCTCTATATTTGTAGCCTCATGTTAGACTAAGCTTAGCTTAGTAAATTATTCGGGGTTCTTCGCTGGTGGGTAATGCATGCTTAGCTAATCTTGCATACCTTTAATAGTGCAGAGTGAGTTCGATCCTCAGTATATGACATAGCATATTCTAGAGGCAAAATCTGGAATCGAGAAATCTAATGAAAATAAATTAAACATTTAGAATAAATTATCTGAATTTAGATACAGAACATCTAAATTGGCTACACTGTAGAAAAGTAACCCTAGTACTTCGAAGTCGGAGTTTCGTACGACGACGAGAAATTATTTTACATGAAAATTATGACGGGCTACCCTGCACACCATAGAGTTCAGACCCTTCCAAGCATGTACCTTTGGAATAGACACTGTTCTAATAAACATATATAACAAAATGAACATATATAAGCAAATAAAAGGTCTAAAATAAAATTCTTCTCTCACAATTGAAAAAAAAATCAGAAGGACTTTGCATTCGGTCTTGCGATTCTTTGTCGGGTAACTAACCGCTTGGCCACGGTACTTCCAACGATATTTCAAAGAAATAAAGGTTCAGAGAAGTGTCCTTACGTAGCCCAAGCTTCACATAACACAAGTCCTTCCTCATCTCGGTGTTTTTCGTGGTTTTGCAATCAGTGAAAATAGGGGTAGAGGTGGCAAGTGGCGTCTCTCACTTCACCATAGCTTGAGAGAGGATTCAGATTCATGGCTTTCTCAAGGGCATTAGTCCATAATGTTCAGATAAACACCCGGAAATTATTGAGCTTCCGGTTTATGCGCCGTTGAGTAAAAAGATATTCTCTACACGCACACACACACATATATATATATATATGTAGCCGTTGAGTAAAAAGATATTCTTTAGACACACACACATACACATATATGTAGCTGTGGCGTAAAAAAGATATTCCTTACATATATATATATATATATATATATATATATATATATATATATATATATATATATATGTAATTGTGTCATCCACAGACAGCTGTTTCGTTGTATTACAACTCTTCAGTGTGGCTATAGACTATCCATTATTCCATCCAGTACCACGAGGTAGGATCGAAACCTTCGCTCCAGAGGCAGGCATCTTATCTCTGCCCCACGCATATACATAAATATAGCAAAATTAAGATATACTACGGGCGCTCCACTTCGAAAGCACATGCATTAAATGCTTGCAAACAACCAATTTCGATTCACTGATTCGAGACTTGCTTCATTACAATAGCACTATAGTGCCTTCAACTTTTGGCATTAAAGGTTAGCGTTTTTGGCCAACTATCACCTTTAACTGATCTCGTTATTTTAACACTGTAATTAATGGGAGAGTGGTATCTGCGATTCATATACCACTCACGAATATGAGGGTATTTGACGGTGATGTCATAGCTGGTGTAAGAAACGAAAATGGAAACGCACCTTAGCAGAACAGTGAAAGCACGCTTCAGACCTTCGATCAGTGGGCTGAAATTATATGAAAGATTTCGACAATCGTGGATTGAAAGAAAAAGAATGTGCGTATCATTCTGTTTTATTGAATTCTACTCTAGATGTATCTGATGTGGACCAGCTGACTTTAACCGAGCTCTATGTTTTGGTATCTGGACCAGTTGAAAGACTTGTGATGTTTATGGATATGGAAAGTCATAGTTTTAAATATCCTGCTCAAAGTTTACTTGACTTTTTAAAGTAACATGGTATTGATATATAGGATTTTTCATTGGGTTTTTGTTTTCGTAGCGGGGACTAAAAATAAAGGTACCGCATTTAAGGTATTTTTCGGCAAAAAGGATGCAATTGATTTTTTTTCTTGAAGGAAAGTCGTGCTTTAAAATTATGAGCCTTAGCTTTCTAGAGACTGACTGATATGCCCGTGAATTTTAACTAGAGACAAGTTTCTACTAATTATCTCAAAAATTAAAATTTGCTGCTATTGAAGCAATAAATGTGATTATTTGATTATTCCTCTTCATTGATTCAGTTTTCTTGTTGTTGCTTATAATTTTCTCGCTTTATCTTAAAATGTGCGCTCCCTCTGTTCAAAAAGAAATCTGTTGCAGTATTTTTTTTATTTGCTTGCTGTATCTTTAAAATTGCTCGGCTTAGTTTTTAATTTCCTCACCGTAGTTTTTTGATTTATATATTCAATTCTTTAAAATTTGTTTTCTCTAACATACTCCAAAAATGTATAGATGCAAATAAATCTCTTACTTAAATATCTGACATATTTGTAGAATTATCTGAGTGTATAACAAGTAGAAGAATTCAATAACATTAAAATACAAGTGAAAATATATTAGTTGTAATACTTTTGTATATTTTTTAATGAATGCACCCTTTATAACATAGGATGTATGCCCGAACTTGCTTAATATATATATATATATATATATATATATATATATATATATATATATATATATATATATATATATAGAGAGAGAGAGAGAGAGAGAGAGAGAGAGAGAGAGAGAGATCCAACCGAATGATTATAAAATGCGTTATATTATATAAAGTCTTATTTGAAATGTTCCCATTATTACACCGTGGATGTATCATTTCGCCTAGACAACATGAATAGAATAAACAATTAGAGAAAATGAGCTGTTTAGATCAATGGTTGGGGCAATGCTTCGTTGAAACGGCTGTCTTATCGATCACATGTTAAAATCCCGTCGCAGGCCCATTTTCTCTCTCTTTCTTTCTCTCTCTCTCTCTCTCTCTCTCTCTCTCTCTCTCTCTATATATATATATATATATATATATATATATATATATATGTTGCCTCAATTTGTAACAAACAGAAAACAGATGAACGCACACTTTTTCGTTGTAGATGTTCAATTACAGTGGTCAATATGTAACACAGTATATAGAGCCACTAATATGCAAAAATAATATTTACAACGACGTATACTCGGTGAATGTTAACATTTCGTGCCTCTCACACACTTCAGCAACTGTCCGTCAGTTATTTCCTTTTGGCCAAATAAATATACTCAAATAGCTAAACATCAATGTGCACAGAATTCAATCAATTCAAATGCAACGGGCTTTTATTCTCAATTGAATTCATATTCGTAAATACTGTAATAGGCTCAATTACCTCCCTTTGTTATGAGCATCAATTCAAAAACGATTCGTTGAGTTGCCGGTATTCTATAATTATTCCAATCATCTTTGCTTCAGTTCCTTATCTCGGTTTAGTTGTCGATTTTCTCGTTTTTTTGACGATATCAAAGTATTTCAAATTATGTTGTAGATATCATCAACCAATGAAAACTTAATTACTTGTCAGGTAGCCTAAATGTTCGTACAGTTTTTAAAAATGGCATGGAAGGAAAAATACAGAAAACTATGTTGAGGAGAATTGTTCCAGTTGAGTTATTTATTTGGAAAGATTTTCAGATGAAACCCTTTCGTTATCTATTATTTTATTAACAGTTTTCTTGATCTTACCACTGTTTTTAATCACCACGCTCTTGATTGATATATGCTTCGGCTACCAATTTAAACAGCCTTTCTTGTGGTAAACATATTGGTTACTCATTGATATAAAACCCTCTGATTATTGTCTTTATGTAATAAGAATGGTCTTATTCCTGACTAAGCTGAGCTTCTATGTAATAAAGTTGGAAAGTATTTTTGTACTCTTATAATACGCACTACAGAGGAAAAACAGAGACATATTTGACATCATCAGGTCTTAATTTACCTATGGCACACATTTTTAGGCTGAATTTCGCGAAAAGAAATAATTCTCACTCTCACCCCTGAAAAGTATTTCTAAAATGTTTTCTTTCTTTTTTTTTTCTTGGATTTTCCTCAAAACCATTATAGTTCGGCACGGGAAACCATATCAAGATTATCTGAGGAAAGTTTTTGTACCTTTCATTCAGGTTACACATGTTATGTTGGTGGGGGGATGTTTAAAAAAGTTTTTTTTTACCAAATTCAGCTAATTCTCGACTAAATGAAGGAGACTGTCTCCCCTCCTTTAAGGTGTCAAAAGTGGAGGTAAACATTTTTTAACCTTAAGGATCAGGAGTAAAGGGAACATATTTTTGCTTTTTAAGGAGACAAATTGAAAGGAGACTTTTTTTTTACCAATCTGGAACCTTTATCCCTCTTTATATCATTTTCTAAAATATTTTACGTTGTGCAGATGGGTACTTCAGCAAGTAGCAAATAAAGCTTATGATGGAAATTAATATCGCTAATGTAGTGAGTTCAATCCTCACAAAGCGTTCCTAGCTACAGCCTTTCGCCAGATCAGCTCAGTAAATAACCATTTATTTTTTTATGTCGACATAGGAGTTTATTCAACAGAATCAATAAAACTGGCAACAAGTCTCGTCATATTTTATCTTATTCACAAGTCTTTTGTGACAATATACAAGGGGGGAACAGGGCATAAACCAAAATATATACAGATCTTTATTTGCAGCCTTGCTTTAATTTATGCTTTCAAAACAATTATGATGGTCCCAATACACAACATTAACGATGCTGACAAATTAAATACGCCGAAGGGAAGCCGTAAAGTTCTCCCTCTAAGTGAAACATTTTCGACTATAAGATGAATGGTTTAAAATGGTATTTGTAGGACAGCCGCTAACTGCAACTCATCTAAACTCCATAACTGTCCATACTGAGCTCCGGTACACAGCTCCTAGTGATAATACCAGCGCTTTGGGTATAGTGTAATATATGTATAGTTGAATAAAATGTCTGTCTTATACATTTATGGGAGACTTGGCCAGAGAGCAATTCATTTGCAATCTCAATCCTTGGCCATTCGCAGTCAAGGATCTAGATTTCACCCCACTTTAGTTCCAGGGGGAATGATCCCCCGAGGGCTGCGACTCCCTATTGCATTAAGAGGGGTTGGGGGTCAGAACCATTCTCTTATGCCTGTAGCGTGCTAAAAAGCTAGGTCGAGAGAACTTGGGATAGTCAAAATGTAAAATAAGAAAGGGGAATTATATTTAACACGCAAATACACGCACGCACGCGCACACGCACACGCAACCGCACACACATCCATGCATGTACGTACGCACGTACACGTACTCGCACACACACCCACGCACGCACAAACGTACGCACGCATGCGCCTGCATCCACACGCGCGTGCGCACGTCCTATTTGTGTGCGAGCGGAAAATTCGATTTTAAACAATGGCGCGAAACGATTACTGCTTTGTGCGCAGTTCGCTTCGGGTTGCAGCGAGAGCGCATGTTTTTGCGCAAAAGCAGGGGAAACAAAAGGTCTCGTGGTCTGCCAAGCGTACCAGAACACATCTTCATACTCACACGAGCAGGCGTACACTTACTCATACGAGCATGCATACATATACGTATATCAATTTATCAATATACATTCGCACACTAACACACACATACACGCACAGATCTTATATATGTATATATATATATATATATATATATATATATATATATATTGTACATATATATATATATATATATATATATATATATATATATATATCGAGAGAGAGAGAGAGAGATGAATAAAATCAGCCATATATGTATACATATATATTGTAGTTATTTTATTGATATTTGTAATGTAATGTGTTATATTAGTACATGACGTATATAAAATGATACATATCGTGAGGATGCATAATATCTTTATATTCATTTTCATCACATGTATTTTATATTTATCATTATAAAAATATACAGGCGTGAATCCGGGTATTGCCCGGGAAAGAAATAACTGCACATTTGACAATACAGATATAAAACATGTTCTTTGATAAGTCTCCTTACATAACACAACCTGGTTGCGCGAGCTAAAACGATTCGAATGTATTGAGTGTACTAAATGTCAGGTTATGCGATCGAATCTTACCACGGGTTCTCGCACACGCTACAGGGAAAGTCAGCAATACAACAACAGATTCGTGCCTTTTTAACGTTGTCTCTTAATTTAGCGCACGCGTGAACACACTCAGAATTGCTATTTCTCTCTTTCTTTCTCTCCATCCCTATCTCTCTGTACTTTTATTGCTCCTTTTCAAAAGAAACGCATGACTTTACCCAGTGCTGGGCAAGTCGCACAGCTGGGGATATCGCCTCCCTAATCAAATATTGATAATTGAAGCCATGATGGTAAATTTGAGGCACCAGGGACTACCCTAATCTAGTGAGGCTTCAGTCTTTTCTTTGCAGGGGGTCAGGCCACCGAGGAATATATATCGGCAGTATACAGAGTCCCCCCCAGTGGCACTTGACTCTCCTTCATAGAGTATAAAACTGATCGATTTTTTATACACACTCTTTCCCGATTAATTTTTCTGTTGCTGCATAATGCTAAAGGGCGAAAATGGTTATTCGAACGACTTATTGGAGTAGAAAAGTGCTTTGTTATGGTCAGGGAAGTCAACCAGTGATTTTGCTAGGTGACAAAGCTCGTCCTCATGTTGCAAATGCGACGAAGCAAATGATTATTGTGCTGGTATAGGAAGTTCTTCCTTATGCAGCAAATTCTCTAATCCTATCTCTTGATTCGTTCCATGTAACATTTCCAATCTGGTCAGCAGATCTGTCTATTTCAAGATACTGAAAAACTCATTGGAGAATTAATCGAACCAAAACCGGAAACGTTCTTTTATGATGGAATACACAATTCTGCTGAAAATCAGCGGAAGGTCATGGGCAGAGAAAATACTTAGATAACCGAACAACGATGCTATGAATTGATATGAATAAAAGATTTAATCAAGTAAGTGTTGAAAAAATATCACAAATGAGAAAACGCGTTTCTACGAGTTGTTCGGAATAATAAAATTGCTAATAATGGTCCATCCAAGAAATTCGGAAAACCTAAGAATATTATGTTTATAACCGCTACAATAATAAGATGAAAATAAAACTAGTAATTTAATCATGATGCAATGCTTCATCCAAGAAATTCGGACAATCTAAGTCTAATACATCTACCAATAATTGTACGATAAAAAAACAATAAAAATAAGACAAAAGCAAGCACTAAAAAAAAAAAAAATTGAATTATAATGACCATATTCTATCTTCATCCTAGAAATTCAATGACTATTACATCGTATATTCATCGATGATATTAGCCCGAATATGTTTTTGTATGATAATGACACACCTTAAAATTTCAGATTGAATTTTTCCCCCTGAATTTATTTTCTATCATCTATATTGAATTGTACTCCCAATCGCTTTTACTCACCCTCACTTGGATTCGAAACGGACCTGCGATATTCTGTAAACAAAATTTGTATAAATATTTTTTTTTGATTAGAAAAAAAAAGGACCCTTGCCAGCGATGTTCATTTAATTTAATTATCTGCAATATTCTCGCCCTGTTGTCGAATCTAACAGCATGCTGTCTGTCTGCATTGCAATAATTAAAGAGAGTTATTTTATCGATATTCGATGGGAATGAAAAAATACACCACTGCAAGGGCCTTCAACAAACAAAGTCAGTTAATTTGAGCTGGTGGACAAGGATAAAGCTTGCCTTACTGATTCTACTGAGTCATGTTTTTATTTGTATTTTCGATTTCACTTTGGTAGTTTACACAAAACTTTGAAATGAAGGAGAAAAATATAGTAGAAAAAGGAATGCATTTTCTCGATAACGTTAACGAAAAAGAGAAAGAAATCCAAACATTTCTCCCCATTGATTGAATACTTGGAAGGTCTGAGTTGGGACCAAACTTGGCATCTACAAAATCCTTCATAGTTTATTTTTTAAACATAATCCATGCTATTTCCATGCAGTTTGCGTTTCATATGCCCATGTGTATCAAACACACACACATGGATATATATATATATATATATATATATATATATATATATATATATATATATATATATATATACATATATATATATATATATATATATATATAGAGAGAGAGAGAGAGAGAGAGAGAGAGATAGTATAGAAAGCTTTACAATCGTTGCTAAGAAGTGCTTCTGACAAAGGAACACTAATGAAAAGGGAAAGAAAAGAGGCATTTGTAACCAACAGTCTTGGACACTGGGGAATTCAATCCATGAAATGAATAGACAAGTACAAAAAAAAAAAAAAGAAAAAAAAAAGAAGCTAACTGAAAACATAAGGGTTAGAATAAGAAAAGAATGTAAAGGCTCCACTCAATGGGAAGCTATTGTTCAAATTATTTCCAATAATTGGTTTGCGAATATCAAGTTGGCTTTTCAACAAGTGGACTTGAATCGGGGCCAAAACCCTGGTCAGGTCTTTCAAGATCCACGGCCAACTTGAGCATTTTGACGGGCGGTTGAGAAGCTTTAATGAATACCAATGCATCAATTGCTAGGAGAAGTGGATAATTAATATCGGCTAATTGTTGCGTTAACTGGTAATTGCTGACGTATGGTTCAAAGAAGATGATTGGTTGTGCTTCCAGACTGGTTATGAATAACAGCAACGGGCCCAAGGAGAGAATTCTGTATTGAATTAGTTGGGAATCTGTTCGACAAATCCTTGCAAAAAATCGGAACTTCTATCACTCTTTGTAATGATCAGTGCAATTTCTCTCTCTCTTTCTCTCTCTCTCTCTCTCTCTATCTCTCTCTCTCTGTCTGTAACAATAGATTTTTCAACTTAAAGAGAACAGTTTTGCTGAAAAAAATATCTCTAACCCACCATTTTCATCGATGGAGTTTTTCACTTAAGTTCAGTAGTTTTTATTTATAAAATAACGAACTTCATTTGATAGGTTTTGAAATATATGGGTGAATTTTTGACGCCATTCAACTAGTTCTTGAAAAAAAAATCCCATTAGAATATAAATGCAATGACTCAGCCCTTCGAATACTATAAACTGACACATCTATCAATATATAACTATCTCAGCTATGAATGAAGAGGAGGGGGTAGTTGGAAAAAGGGAAGGAGAGACGGCGAAGAAGAACAAGAAATAACTATTGCAAATCCTTGGGATCGGCAAATGGTAGTAAATCTCTTCAAACACCTGTAAGTGTCTTTGTCATGTGTGGGGATTGGGAGGGACCAGAAATGAGCCTAGATCTCCGCCATTTTTTTCAATCGTGACTGACGCATAAAACTGTAAATTTGTGTGTGGAAATTTCCCCCTGGAAATATTCCAATGCACAAATACAAAACGCCATATTTCACCAGAGCAAAACAAGCGTAACAAAACGATAGCCCAAGAAATAATCGTTAAAGAAGAATCATCCTGTGTCATAAATACTGTCATCACATCCTGCTACCGCCATTCATTTTCAAGAAACAAGTTTTGTTCATAAGAAAAAAATATATATATATATGGTGGAACCATTTTCTTTTCACAGCTACTGAAATGCATGTGTCTATAGACATTAAAGTGTGCACAAATGAATATGGTTGAGTAAGTATCCGATCCAATATGCCTCAAGTATCGGTTTGCGTTTTTATGAGCAGAATTTTTCTTTGTTCTGAACATACATATCAACATATAAATATATATACGCATAAGGGAGCTCTTCATGAAGATCTATATAGCACACACACGCGCCCACACACACACATACCGATAGCCAGTCATTCTTTTTTTTTTTAATCATTTCCTATTATCCGTGCACATGCACATGGAGACGCTGACCGGACTCCATCTGGCAAGAGGATGTGAGTTCGATTCTCACGTTGGGCTTGCTCTTTATTTTCTGATTTGCATCGTTTAACCCTTGTCGTGGGATTACAGTCTGTTTCAAAGTTATGATAAAAAGCAACTGAAATTTAGTATGAAGATGAAGGCAATATGCTAGTCAAAATTAATAATAAAGTTGTAATACTTTAGCCAAGAATGAATTTGAAAAAAAAATTTAGAAATATCGTTGTATTAGGAGACTCCTGGGTCCTAATTGAAAAGAATATCGGATGTAACGAGTTAGTATTTCTATTGATATTCGGACCATCCTCATCTTGGTTGTTTTTCATACAACGTTTTGGCCGTTGCAATCTACGGCCTTCGTCAGGTATCATCAGGTAGAAATAAAAATAATAATAATAATACCTCATCTCAAAAATTCTGAGATATAGTAACGAGTTGGGTTTGAGTTTTTAAGCTCCCGTTCAACTATAAAGTCCCCGTGGTTGAATGTTCAAAAGCGACCAGGTGTATATCGGACCCCGCTCTGGCTAGAGGGTGTAGGTTCGATTCTCACCATGGACTTACTCTTTATTTTCCGATTGCACTGTTTAATCGTTTCTGTACGGTCCGATTCAAAGTTGCGATAAAAAAAAGCGACTGAAAGTTAGGATGAAGGTGAAAAAAAAAAAAAAACTGGTAAAAATTAATAATAATGAATCAATTCATGTTCAACTCACATTAACGACTTGGGGAGAAACAGCTTTTTTCCATATGTCCGACCAGGGATGACTCCAGTACAACAAATATAAGGATGACCGGAAAATATCCAGCAATCATAGATCAACTAAAAATAGCCTCCAAGGGCAATAATGCGTTAGTCCCCTTAGAACTTGGCAGACTCTTCCCCGTGTCTCTCCTACTTTTCAAGACAGTCCGCAAAATCCTCTCCCAGGATCGCCATCATCTGCACGTTCTCTTTAATCTAGTCCACGGTCTGAAACCTCTTTGGGGAATGCAAGTAGTCAAAGTAGCCAAGTCTGTACTTTAGGGGAGGCTGACAGACCCAGTTGATCCGATGTTTTTCCCAAAAAACTCTGCAAGGGACGTGAAGATTAGACAGACTCAGTCATTTAGAATGCTTACGTCACACAGTATGCAAGCTCACTCAATGGTGTCTCATTCTCGACTAATCAGACTCCACGGGATAATGTCTGTTTACTCATGTGCAGTAACAACCAACCTGATAAGATGAAAAGTTCCATCAAGGCTGCACAACCGCTTCTCGAGATATTCAAAATGACTGGATATTTTTCTGGACAGATATAGATTAAGTATTTGCCTTTTCTTTTTCTTCATTTCCATTCGAACATTGATTTTTAAATCTCTTATGCGAGCACAGGCTACGAATTGATATGATATATTTACCTCCATGAGTAGAAAAATAGATAAATGCATAATTTGAAAAAAAAAAAACGGAGATTTGACACATAATGAGGATAATGATGATGGTAATCAAAAGATTATTAACGTCATTGAGTTATTGATATTTATTCCGAATGATAGCTTGGGTATACGGTTTGCGATAGATGAGCTTGAACAAACGTCCCGACTATGATTGAAAACTATACACTAATCAGCAGAAGCTCGGATCATGGCATTATGATTAAGCTCAATTTTGGACCGTACGAAGTCATCTAGAGTCCTCAACTGTCTAACCAACCGAACAAACCAAGAAAGCCTTTTCTCTCTATGTGAGACCTTGTCGATGTGCTTGCCTCGAAAATAAACTTCCCAAATCCTGGCTTTTACCTTGACTCGAACACCGACCTCAGATGCTGGTAGCAAATATGCTAATATCCAACCCATCAAACAAGGAAAGAAAGATTATGTTCCGTCAACGTGAAAATGGAGAGATCGTGTCTCTCTGCTTGCTTGGAAAGCCAGTATTCGAAACCCTGGCATTTTTGCCCGGGCTCAAGTACCGTCACTAGTCAGGCCTTTTCCATCTTGATATAAATATATATTAGGTGTGTGTCCCAGCCACTTTTAATGTCTTTGTCAATTCCACAATTATTCATGTTTTCGTGTTCCAACATTAAGCTATATATTGCAAGTCAAATACACCATGATTATCGTGGAATTGTGAAAGATCTTCAAAATGGCTAGTTGTTTAGCTAAGTATGATGACAATTTTTGATAACTATTCCACTCTATGCATTCTTTTGTGTAGAAACAAGAAAAAAAAAGAATGATAAAAATTAACAAAATGTTCATTATCAATCGTAATTAACCAGGCATATATATAGATGAAAAGTATACATCATAATGGCGTTATCGTTTTTGTTTTTAAAATTTCCGAAACGGTTACTCGTTGAACAACTGATGATCCCAACAAGAGATAATGTACACATAGTACCGTAATAACAAAGTGCATGTAAAACATAGATACATTGGAAAAAATTACATTAATAGATATTAGGAAATTGGTAAGTGAAGTGAAACAAAAAAATTTGAAAATGTGTTTTAATGTGTAAAGCTTTTTAGACTATATTTATCCCTATTTGCAAGTGGTCCCGATTTTAATTCTGAGTGTGAAATAGAATAAATAAGCAGAGCAAAACAATTTTAAAGATAAACAATTTATTCAAAGTAATAATTATACAATGTTTTGTATGGAGAAAAGGTAGCATTTTTATAGAGTTTTATTAAAAACTTTCGGTAGATCTTAGCCATGGTAGTCCCGATTGGAATTCTGAGTTCCCCCGCCTCAATAAATTCGAGACGGTCAGTATGTGAAAAATTAGACAAAATATATTTTTACTTATTAAAAGTGAAAAAAAAGAAGAAAATTCATGAAGGAAAACCATTGTATTATTATTGCTTTGAATAAATTGTTTTTGAAAATTTGTTTTGCCTCACTTATTTCTTTTTATTTCATACTCATAATTTCAATCGGCTCCACCGTAGCTAAGTTATTCCAAAAGTTTTTAATAAAACTTTATGAAATGGGATTTTTCATCTCTCAATGAATTCGAAATGGCTAGCATGTGAAAAAAACAAACAAATATTTATGAATTGAAAATTGCAAAGGGGAGAAGCACAAAATATTGACTATATTGTCTAAATAAGGGACATATATTTCTGGATCAGTCCCTAATTAAAATAATTGGAATACATGCTACTAAACCCCCTATTCTTTTTTTTATTCACCGTTCATCTTATTGATTAAAAAAGGCTTTAGTCTGACAACCAGATAATGTACGTAGGTAGAGGTGCAGAATTTACAATCACTACATAATGGATTGTTTAAGAAAATAAAGGTAATTATAACAGCAACATCATAATCACCTTTAAAGTATGATATATTCATTGTGTAATAACTGGCGATCATTTCAATAGAGTTTCAGAATGATATAACGCAATTTATAATTATTTCTGTTGGATTATACTTCCATTTCTTGATAGTGCAACTGTCCACGATGGCAGAAATGGAGCAGATATGAGCAGATAATAAATGGACACAATGAGAATTCAGAGTTAAAACAGCTGTTTAGCACACTGGCAAGAGCAACACTATCGGTCGCAGGTTCGATTCCTGCAACAGCCCCATTTTCTTTAATTGCTTATTTTATTTACGCTGTCTAGGTCAAATGACGTATTCACCGTGTAATGAGGGGAGATCGTTTCAAAATGATATAACGCATTTAATACATATATATATTGTTTATGATATGATTTTGAATCGCAAAGTTTTTTTTGGGGGGAGAATTTTGAGAAAATATACTGCGCTATTCAAAATTATATCATAATCAAAACATATATCAATAAATAATCATATCAAAATCAGGTATCTATACATATATTCTAGTTTATTCGAAATTGTAAAAAAATATACATGCGTCAATAAACTAGAATATATATATATATATATATATATATATATATATATATATATATATATATATATATATATATATATATATATATATATATATATATATATATATATATGTCGAAGGTTATCTGACACATTTCTCAAAGAATATACTGCACAATGCAATATATATAGGGGTAGTTGCGATAATATCCAAGGGAGTGGGGACATACCTATTAACTATAGGCCAATGTAAATTTGTTGCCTCTTCACACCTGCCCGTTCAGAACCCCTTTCGCTACGTCTATGAATTAACTGAATTGACTTATCAGATCAACGAAACTAGATTTAGACCATGTTCAACATGCATAGACACAGATGTGGACTGAATTTTTAAAAACACTCACGTTTCAACAAGAATGCATTCGTATGTATGTTTGCGTGTAATATATATATATATGTGCGTGCGTGCATGTGTTTATGCATATGAATGGAAGTAACTGCATTTGTGTGTGCGGGAATATGTATGTATTTTGAGCGTGTGCGATTGTCTCTACACGCACAGATTTGTAGGGGCGTGGTTGGGTCCGAAGGTTAGGGTGAGCGTTTATATAAAAAAGACACCTGGATACAAACCCAATAATATCAGAACAGGTCTGCTCAGTCACACAACAAAAACTGTCGCGTACCAAAAAAGTGGTCAATGAATAAGTTACTTTTCTCGTCTTTTGTTGGGCACTGATCACTAAAGTCGGAATTCAAAAAAAGATAAGCGTGAATGCTGCCGGATACAAACCATGTGGCCAATTTAGAATAAGCTTACGTTGTAAATGGAAGCCCTGCTAAATACCACAGTTGAAGTACGATACGAAAAACAACAACATAATGGAAGAAGGAAAGGACCAGGCACTCACAGAGGAGAACTGGGAGGATGAAGCAGACGAAGGGAGACCTGTATGGGCGGTATGGTAGGCCATTACATGCGCACCCCGGGGACGTATGAACTGGTATGTTGGGGATGCGGAAAAGTTGGTCACAGAAAGAAAGATTGCCCCATGGAGTTGGGCTTACCCCCAGATTGGCATGAAAGTCAATACCCAACATGTGTGAAATGCGGGAGAAACGGCCACAGGAAGAAGCAATGTCTCTATCCGGAAGTATTGTGTACGGAAGTGAAGAGCAAGGAGGAAACAGAGACGGCAAAGGACACTCATCAGTAGATTAAGACAAAGAGGAACAATATGAACATTCTTTTCGCTCTACTATTTTTTCACGGGGGCTTTCTCGTTTGATGTGAGAATTTTTATTTTTTCCTCACGCCATAAGCTTGTGAGATCTTCTGTTTTTTTTTTTAACCTTTTGTAAAAAGTTTTTTGTCAACAGGAAACTTCCCTCACAAAAAAATAAAACAAAACATATGCAAGGTCTCTGTTAAATAATATCGTTTTTTTTTCTACGTGTTTTTATAGCCTTATTTCATAGTTTCTTTTGTAAAGTATTTCACTATGTTATATGAACAATGAAATTTAAAAAAAAAGGGATTTACCATGATTTTGACTCAAAGGTGTCCTTTGAGGTTTTGCCGCAGATATTGGCCATGAAGAAATCGCGAATCTAGGACTATTCGGCCGTGGACAGTTCGGCCGGGACAGTACCGCCGGACAATTCGGCTTAAAATTTTTTACTCGAACAGTTCAGTTGCGTTTTGTTTTCGAAAGCGAAAATTACTATCTAGATGGAATTTGAAGTGAAATATAATCATGATACATAAAGTTAATAATAATGAGTTAATTCCTGTTAGTTGTTTAGTGTTTTATACATGTTTGTATCAACTTTACATAGCTAATTTTTGCTTTTTTCCCCTAGTAATTCTATGTAAGACCTTCGCTTCTTATGGAAATTTGTGAGTTTTTGCATGGCTGGCATTAAAGCTTTTTTTTTTTGATTTAATCAAAGTATTTTACGTTTAGGATCTTACTAGGTCAAATATTTGATAAAAGATAGAAAAACATTTTAAATAGGGTGTACCACTGACATTTTGGCAATAATAAGCACGTGTCTACTATCTCGTCCGAAACT
The DNA here is from genome assembly GCA_963457665.1 of Thysanoteuthis rhombus. Taxonomy (NCBI): domain Eukaryota; kingdom Metazoa; phylum Mollusca; class Cephalopoda; order Oegopsida; family Thysanoteuthidae; genus Thysanoteuthis; species Thysanoteuthis major. Next base: position 28,383,051 of record OY735217.1, read on the forward strand.
TGTCATTATAAAGACTGTGAAGAATCTTCACATAAACACATGAAAATTATTCGTATGAACAGTAGAAACCTTTGTCTCTCCCCCCCCTCTCTCTCTCTCTCTCTCTCTCTCTCTCTCTCTCTCTCTATATATATATATATATATATATATATATATATATTTATATATATACACAATGAGAAAAACATTGAAACGTAAAAATTTGCTTCAGAATTTTTGGCAATTCTGGCAATCTTTCGTTGTAGGTATGTAAATGCAGATTCTTACCATTGACAAAAACGACTACGTATACTCAGAATATGAAACAGTTGATTGCAACTGATCAAGTATTAAAACTAATTATTGATTTAATTCATTATGTATTATTCGATATTGCCGACACACTCGTTATTCATTTAATTATATCATTATTTATTGATATTTAATTTCTATCATCAAAAACCTTGACAAAAAACTAACCCATGTGAATATTTGTCCCACGGTTCTGCGAAAAAACATATAAACAGAATACTTAAATATCAATATAATTCTTTTTTAAAAAAAATACTTTCCGTGGAAACTTCCATCACATTTCAGAAATCTATTTTCTTCGTCAAAACCTCCGTCTCACCGCACAAATTTCAATTTACGATCAATTTTTGTTAGAATGTTAAAAGTTCGTACTTTCCTAAAGCATTTTTTAGGCCAGTACACGCGTATATTTTGATATTGGGAGAAGGAGGCAGACGAAGGGAGGCCTGGCTGGTCGTTATAGTTGAGCCTCTTTATGCTCACCCCGAGTACGTATGAATAAGTATATCATTACACAATATTAGTCAAATGAGGGAAGAATGGTCACCGGAAGAAACAATGTCTTTATCCAGAAGAATCGCTCACAGAATTGAAAGAGAGGAAAGAAACAGAGACGGCAAAGGACTAGATAAAAGAAAAAACAAAAAAACAAAAAAACCCAGAACAAATAGAACGTTTTCTTTCTTCTTCTCTTCTATTATTTTTTAAATACTCACTTCTTTGGGATGAAAAAAGAAAAAAAAAAAAAGAAGAAGAAAAACGTACAGAAATAACCCCAATATCTGAATCATGTCTTTTCCTCAACGTGGAGAACAAACGATTCTTATATGTTTATCTTTCCAATGGAAAGTTTCTTTTGCCCCCATCCATTATATTTCATTTTCTAGCATTTTACAACCCTCCCTCCAAATAAGGTTTAGCAAGATATGGTTTCATGTCTATCTTAAGTTATGTAAAAGTAATTACCAGATGGAATATGGTTTTGGATGAGACCTTCCAATTTTTGTTTTGTCAATGTTTATTTTTAGGGGAAGAGGATTGTACAATTTTTCCACCCTTCTCAACAATATCACATTTTCCAAAGTATTTTTTTCAATGACATACATGTAATTTGAGCGATATTGTTGGGGGTACAATTTGTGCTTTCTCTGTGTTATTGGGAATGCTGCTCTGAATCTCAAAGGGGTTGCATTTTCGAATCTCGCTGTCTGTCATTCTTTTATTGCAGGATTGAATGTAAAAGAAAGAAATAGATATTCAGTGAAAATATGAAGAAAAGAGTTCAAGAATCCGGAGAATACATAGAGTAGAGAATAATTTTAATATGAAGAAGAAAAGTGAAAAAAGAAAGTTACTTAACAAAGCAAGAACCACTGAACATAATTTTTTTTTCACAATTTTTTAAATTCATTATCAAAAGAAAAAAAAATTTTCCAAAACACGCGAGGACTATGGAACTGTTGCTGATCTTGTTTATCATTTAATATTTTTTAAAAATAAATTTCCGATTGAAGATTTTGATTTGCTGTCCGTCACTCATTTCTTTTCTTATGTTTATTCAAAGTACAGTTCGGGAAAATTGATTTCGAGGCAGTTGGGTCTTTGTCTCCTCCCTGTACGGCTGTATTACAAAATTGCAAAATTGTAAAATTGAGAAATTTGAAAAAAAAAAAGACAGAAAAAAAAAAGAGTGAAAAATGATAGGGATATTTTCTGGACCAAAAATGGTCGACCAACTGACGAGTGGTAAAAGTGGTGATTTTGGTTTTTTAATGCAATTTTTTTCGAGGTAATTTTTTTTTTTAGCTTTATTTATGATTGATTGAAGATTGTGAAAAAATGTTTTTTGATGTTGCTATGACTTTATGGATTCGAGTTAAGGCTGATAGAGAGAGAGATTAGACCCTCCTTCCCAAATATATATCTATATCTATATCTATCTATCTATCTATCTATCTATCTATCTATCTATATATATATATATATATATATATATATATATATATATATATATATATATATATATATATATTACTTATTTTATATATTTCAAAATACATGTATGATTTTAGTCTGTGGTGATGAAGGAATATTCCATAGCCCCCAGGCGTGGTGCAAGGTGGACAGAAGGCTAGACAATTAACTACGAATAGAAAATATAAAAAAAATGCGATTCCGGGCCATCGCACTTTCACCCTAACCAGACTAAGGCAAAGCAGTTGTGTGAGGAGTTACCACAGAGTTACCTCCCTTACACTTATACATCAAAACTAGTATCAGCTGGCAGTGTAACTAACAGTTCGTGCTGTGGGCAAGGGACAGAAGTCGCGAGGAAGATTTTCCTTGCGAGTTGCTGAACGAATGAAGGTGGAACAAGTAAAAATAAAAGATGAAAAGAAACGAGTCTATGGTGGTTAGAAATAAATAGAGAGACATTTAGATTATCAAATAGAATTAAATAATGAAGATTACCTTATTTGCTGAATAACGGAAATGACATCGATTTGAGATGCGTGGAGATGAAAAGAATGCAAGGTAAAAAATCTCGGTGTTGAATGTCGAATCAGAACAATAAGTTGTATCAAAAATGGAATTTGTCCTGAAAGACGTACGGTGGATAAACAAACGACATATTAGGTTTCCTTTGTTGGCTAAATTGTTAAGTAATGGAGATTAAATGATCATAATTAAGCCAGAAAAATGAGCATCAACGTAATCGATAATGACAGTTTTTAAAAGGGAGTCAGAATACCAGAGTCGGGTGAGACTACAAAGGATGCAGACTGATGGTCCCCTGAATTTATTTCGTGTTAGCCATAGAGACATCACTCCTCTTTCTCTCTCTGTATATATCTCTGCTTGAATGAAGAATCTCTTGAAAGTGCTGTATAACTAACGAAATAAAACGAGATGTTATTTTTGATAAACTTGGCTTCGTCTCATCATTTGTTGTCACCTTCCAACGAATATCTATTTCAGCCCCCACACCGATTCGAGACACACCAACTCAACCCAAACCCTCAGTGATGATCCAATACACTCAAAACACGAATAACCAGTTACTTCTTCATGACACCAGAATAAGGGCTCGACCAGCAGCATCACCAAGAGGCAAACAAGTGCCCAACCCGTTATGCTACATTATACACTTATTTTACTTAAAAAAAAAAATGAAAATCAAACGAGACAGAATCCGAAAATATGTGAAGCAACTTTCTTTCGTCTAGGCTTCATTCTGATAAAGTTATATTGTACTTTTATATGAGCCACCTAAGTAGCCAACTGTTTTTCAATCAAGACCAAAGCTAACCAAGCTAATCTCTCTTCAATCTTTGTGGACTGGGGGACAACTTTATGTTCTTGAGTCGGTTAGAAATTAGTTTATCTTTTTGTACGTTTTCCAATGAAAGAAACTCTTATGATTGACTGCGAACGATGTCTACTAAAAATTCTAATATTATCTGCGTTATCAAAATGCTTTGGAATCGAATTTAGAATCCAATTTTCCAAATGCACGGATGTTTTCCATAAGTTATTTATTACAAAATCCAAAGATGCTTAATGGTATTCAACAATGAATTTCTTTCTGGTGTCAAATGTTCTTCATCTTTGGCAATTTCATCATATATATTTTTTGCTTTCACATTCTCCATGCTGCTTGTATACCGTATTGATATCATGGGGCTTATTCGGTTGCTTCATTTTCAGTCTGTTTGAAATGAGATTCATATTCATTTCGTATCTTTTTCAAAAACCTGAAGCAACTAAGAAATCATTTCCAGATCTAGACTATCTTTGTGTAAATACATGAATAAATTGAAAGTCTAGTACTTTCCTCAAGACAGTTTCCAGTATTCCCAGTACTGAGTATTTCTGGTAAGACCTTTACCCCAGCAAGCTGTTTATGATCTTTTTTCTTTTATCTCACCCTACAGAGTTCTTAGTAGAGTGATTCTAGACGTTTGTCTAGGATCCCAAAGTTCTTTTATAATCACTACGAGAATTTTATGAGTGTGTGGTTCTTCTTATTGTACTGAACGACAAGGTAAACCGACAGAAAAAAAAGTATAGGCATTTTCCAGAGTTGATAAACAGCTTTGTTTAAATATTGACCATAACTGCACTAACCATAATTAAATCTAAAATATGCACACAACAGTGCGTGAAGAGGACTCTTGGAGCAACTTCCTTAGTCTTCATTTGGAGGTCAGATATTTCCCAAGACATAGTGCTTGCTCCACCGTCAGACTGATCGTTCCACATAGTTTTTTGACAGTCCTGAGTTCTTTATTGCTGGAAAAATTCAGGAGGAAATCTACAGCTCATGTTCAGGTTGGCATATCCATGTGAGAAAGAGAAAAAAAGCAAAAACAATTAGAACAATAACAATGTTCAACTTTTATCGCAGAAGGGAAATAAAGAGTTAAAACTTATTGAAAAGGTGCCATCTTTGAAGAATATGCTCAGGGAGAGCGATCGCCCCGCCTATCCCCCCCTCAAGCTATGTGTTTGTGTATATGTATGTTTACGAGGGTGGGTCGTATCCTGACACCTAGATACTGGTGTGAAAGGGAAATGGTATTTTTATGCTACTATTTTCAACGTAAGATATGCAATCTAATTCACAATCATATGGTAAAAATACCATAAACTTATTTCATACAGAACACTCGTTTGTTTTGGTCCTATAGATCATTAAAGAAATACTTTTTGAGTGGAACTTTTGTTACATCGATGAGTCCTTTTTTTCTCCTTTTCCTTTTAGATAGAGTCTGTCAGTATGGGGTGTAGATTTTGGTACATAGTCATTATATTCTATCAATCAATTCATCTTCTCTTGTCCAGCCAGGGAAGAGTCCCGAGTACCTCGATATTGAATATCGCAAACACCCATGAATCTATTATAAAGAAAATGAGAGAATTTGCCATTAACCCCAATAGTAAAAATATATTCCCAACATCAAAACACCAACATATGCCTGGCAACACTAATAATAATAATGATGATGATCTTTATCCTTTATCCTTAGCCCATATAAAGTTTTTGATCGATAGGAAAATAGAAAATGTAGACTACAGCGATTGCAACGAGAAAATCAACTGCATACTAAACAATTGTAGCAAATCAGCCAAGAAAGAGCATGGGAACAGATATAACTGGATGGAGAGGATGGGCCAATGGGAACTGTGCAAGCTACAGTGTTTTCACCATACGGACCAATGGTATATACACTGACCAGAATCCCCCCTACAGAATGAAACATAAAATCTAGAAAATGAAACACATAAAATCTTAGAACTTTGAGATTCTGACGAATCACCTGTCTAGACCAGAATACCAGATCTAGTTATCGTGAACAAGAAGAAAAACACTTGCTAGATAGTTGATTGCAATGTTACGACTGATCACAGAGTGAAACTGAAAGACAGTAAAAAGCTTAATAAATTTTTTGACAATGCCAGAGAACTTGAAGAAGTATAGATGATGGGAACAGTGATACCAACTGTGGTCATTGAACTGGGAGCGGTCTCAAAGAGCCAAGAAAAGAAGTTAGTGGAACTAGGATTGCAGAGAAGAGTCGAAACTAGCCAAGCTACAGCATTACTAAAATTAACTAGAATACTGAGGAGAGTCCTGGAGTATTGATTTCCAGTGATTACTGGGGTGAATATTCAACTAGAAAAATGATCAACAATAAGCATGCTATTCCTTAATGCATAATGAACTTTCAAAGCTTTCCTGTCATTAGGTGAATGTAGTCTAATTATTATATTTTAGATAAAACATTTACGAACATTCAGAAAGAAACTAATATATTACTCAAGTGATTAAGTATATATTACAGAATCATGAAAATTCAGCATAAAATGAGTTTTTAACGTCATATTTTTTCTGAAAAGAGATTTTCAATATTTTGCTCTCTTTTGATTTGTATTTTTCTAAGAAAAGAGACGCAATTTAAGATATTTTTTAGATAAACCCCGAAAGATTCTTTTTTCCGCTTCTTGATTAAAGAAAGATATTCATGATAGTGAATCAACTTTCTTATCTTCTTTTCTTATTCTGAACATTATGGTAGCGCTGGCTGTACTGAGAAAAGACAGCTTCAAATCAAATTCTAATATTTGATATAAATTTGAATGATATAAAATGAAGTCATGTTTGGGATGAATTTTCATTAATAAAACTCAAGGTAAAATCGAGTCCAGACACGCCATTAGTGTCAGCCTCTGCATATTCTCAGTATATATCGACTAATTAACGTTCTGTTTGCAAACGGTGTGTTTTTCTCATAGGTACGATACCATCAAGGTATGTATCCAGACGAGAGAGAGGGGGAGGAGAGAGGAGGAGGAGGAGAGAGGGCTGATGGGAAGAGTAGAGAGAACACAGATGACAGTGGGCATTGACAGCATCCTCAGAGAAAGGCGCAGATTACACCTGTAAAAGCTGCCATAGAGTTGGTTGCACGAAAATCGGACTGCACTGTCCCAGCTGGCATTTTGCACACGCTCTTACGAGACAGAGGGAGGCCAACGACAAAGATGATTCATCAGCTGCACATTCCCTTACCCAAGGGCATCTTTAAAAACACTCTCAAGGAAAATAATCAGTTAAGGCCGGCTTTTTAATGAAAATCGATACAGATTCCCATGTGTTCACCAAGGAAAATTCAATGATGTCACCTTGCCGTGGTTGCAGGCATTATAGGGACGAGGAGGAGAAATTCGATCTCCAGGTAATAATTGTCCATTTTAATGAAAGATCTGAATATCGTAACAGCGACACCATCTGTCATTTTCCTTTCATTCTTTTAAAATCAAATGATTTTCCGATTAGACATACCCACTTCGATGCCGTGGGAGATCAGAAAAGACAATCATGCAGCAGAAATAGCCCGAATATATTCTTCGTGGTTATTAGATGCTTAATGTAAACAAAATAAATTGCCCTAGATAATTTGAAAGTACACGCGTAGGCCTGATTAATAGAATACCGGCCGTCGTCCCTAGCTATAAAAACCACTGGAGACAATCGTCTCTCATTCGTTGATCTCTTCCCTCAAGATCCCGTTGTTTCCTGCACTGAATAGCGTCTTCGAAGGCTTATAGGTGGATATCATCCCAGTTCCTTCTTTTACAAAGAGAGAAAGGATTATTTTTTTCCTTCAGTATGTTATGTTCTCGCCTGTTGTTTGCGGCAAGATTGATTACGTCAACACTTCGTCAATCGGTGACTTGGAATACTAAGGAATAAGCAAGCGTGTTAGATTTTTAAACTTGTCCTCACAACTGAAGATGTTTTTTAACTGAAGATACTCTCTTTCTTTATAGATAGACTCGCTGTGGGAGTAATGGTTATCGGGCAGTCCTTGTAAACCATTATTACTGCATGGTGATAGCGATTCTCAGTGGGTACCTCACACTCGTGATTTTGTGCTAGAACTAATTCAAGCTTAGTGAATACCTATGCAGGTCGCCTTGTCGTAGTAACTTGAAAGCTAGTCTCAAATACCAATACTACTGTAATATGTTCTATCCTCAGCGGGTGCCCTAAACTTACAATTTTGTACTAGACCTTTTCAATGACACATTAGGAAATGGAATACTTTTTTGTGGGGACAGATTTCGAATTGTGATTTTGCTGCATGGCAATGTCTGTTCCCGAGTTGAAAATGCAAAGCAGCTAAGTATCATAGAGCTGGGATAGGAAGTTCTTCCACATGTGACACATTTTTAAGACCAGTCTGTTTCAGACTCTGACTTGTTTTACTCCATCTAACATTTGGTCTAGTCAGCAATTCAAGATATCGAAATATTTATCGAAGAATCCATCAAATCAAACTTGGGATCGTTTTTTCATGATAGAATTCAGAATTTAACGAGAAAAGTTGGGTGCAAGGTCAAAGAAAAACAATGGAGAATATTTTGATGACTGGAAAATTATGATTAGATTTTATATAAATGGAAAATTTTGTCAAGAGAATGCTGGAAAATTTTTCATTAACCTAACACAATTTTTCCAAACGGGACTGCAAAAGACCAAAAAAAGAGACATTAAAATGTAGACTGCTTTCGCCAATTGGGTCTCTTTGTAATATCTGTGACGCAGAGGTTTTGGAGGAAAATGGAGAAAACATCTGGAGCAGCTCAAGAAAGCTTTGATATCTAATGTATCACTTGCGCAGAATTGTCGTAACTGTCTGACCTATCAGAAGGGGGGCTGATACAGTTGGCAATGAGACACCATTGAGTGCACTTATGTACCATGTGACCGTCGCATTCGTAATGATCGAGCCTTTTCATTCTTCACGTATTGTGATTATTTTGACAAAACATCGTATCCCCTCAGTTTGCGATCTCCTTACAGTCCAGATTTGGCTCCCTACAGCTTCTAGCTTTTACAAAAAAGATTTCAGACTGTGAACAAGATTAAGGAGAAGGCGAAGGTACAGCAGATTGCAATTCCGAAAGAGGATTTGCAACCTTTTTCTTCTAAAGTAGAAGGGACACTTGGATAAGTATTTTAGATACAATGGGGTACTTCTAAGGGGACTTTGGATGGCTTTTTTTTTCGTTTATATCAAATGACTGGATACTTTCTGAACATATCTCTGAACGTATAATTGATCATATTGTATCTTTCCTGTCAAATCACTTAAAAATAATCATTAAGAATGGAGGACGCCGGGGGCCTCAACATTTATCACACACACTCACACACACACAAAGCAGAATCGGCAAAGTAAGTTCAAATTCCGATAGACGCAATTCATATTCACTTTTTTGGTCTAATCGAACCCATTTATGTTCTATCGCCTCTGATATTGACAAAATGTCTAATTACTTGAGTGGGTGAGTGTGCATAGAGTAAAGGGCTTTCCTATAATTATTTACATGCGCAGTGATTGAAAGAGCTGCTGCCTCTTTAATTAGGGTCTAATCATTTAAAAGTGCTATCAACTAAATTGTAAAGGAATATTAGATAAGAGAGTCACTTTTTTTTTACATATGATTTTTTGAGTTACTCGCAAGTATCTTCACGGAAAAGGTAGGTATGTTTGTTCTTTGCGATAAAGTTTAGAGGAAAACAAAACAAAAACCAAAATTGATGAAAACAAATGCATTTCATTTGTTGTCCGTGACTTTTGTTAAAAAAACTTTTTTAGATAAGAATCAGCTGTGGATAAATTTGAATTTATTTACTCAAGTGTTAATTTATCTCTTGTATCTTTCAGTTCGGAATTTCAGCATGTTGAAAATGATTTTCTCTTTGTGTCTGATGTTGTGTGCCGTGAGTTTTATTCACATGAGCAGCGTCCCCTTGGGCAATGTTAAGAAATTCGTCCTGGATTACCACAATGAATTGAGGAGAGGAGAAGGTGCCGCTGATATGATGAAATTGGTAAATCATTCTTAACACAGGCTATTGACTGAGTGGCCAAAAAGATCGTTCGGTTTATTGTATAAAACTAAAAGACATTTTTTCAAATTTTAGATTTTGGCTATATTTGAAAACATAATCACTGTTTTATTCCACTATCTTCTGCCATTTTCAGGTAACTTCATAATTCCATCCTTAAATTTTCGTTTTATTTATCTCAGCCTTCAGCAGGCTTCCAGGGAAATGAACTTTTGCTTGCCAAGAGAATTCTGTGTGATCGAAAAATGCAATATCTGATAAATAGAGTGAATGAGAGAAAACTTCCCATCCTTTGCTCTAACAATTTTTCCCCTGTTCACCTAAGAAATATGCAACCTAGCGTTATCCCGAAAGAATATAATGCTCTTTCTTTGAAATAATTCTGACCGGACTTTTGCCGTCGATAAATACCTTCCATTGGTGTGATTGATTGCAGTACTTGTTCGAATTATTCGTTTTGTTCTCCGAAAGTAGAGGACCACCTCCCAATCTCACCATACACACAGTATCTCATTCTTTGGCTGGTTTTTTGATACAGCTAGCACCAGTTCATTTCGCTTGCTATGAAATCTCTTACGTTCTACGTTGTTGGAAAGTATCAACTTTTCATCGATCGTCACAATTTATTCTTATTTTTCTTGAAGTAAAAAAGTATAACAGTGAAAATGTTGCTTATGTCCTTCTATCTTCAAAGTTTAAATCATTCAACAAAAATAAGTCATCCTTTGGTTGAAGTTATTTAAAAGTAACTGATCCTAATGCTACTTAATGGAAAATAAAGAACGAACTTTTTGGCCAACCTAATATCGCGTCACATAATGTATTAATTGTAACTAGCATGATACCTGTCAAAACTGTCGGGGTTATTTACATCAGGCTCGACGGTTCTGCTTACGACCAGGGTACCTCTGCGATCTTCCGAGTACCATAGTATTGCTATGCTATTGGTCAATGTGTAGAGATTGTGTATTATTGAAAAGTGTTACACAAGAAAATATTGTTTTTTCGCATTCTTAAATTGTAATTGCAGGGCAATGATTCTGTGAATGGATTCATCAGAACAGTTTTTTTTTAACGTTATTGCATACGCATTTATCTTTCTTGGTTCCTTATCTAATGTTATCATTTTTTTATCGTAATGCTTTGTGTTTTCTCTCTTTTTGAGGCTTCTGAATTTTTCCCTTCAAATTCAATTTTCAATTCAATTTGCTTAATCATTAAAAAATTCATTCGAATTATATTTTTTTCAAAATTTTCTATCCTATTTGAAATTTTATTTTTTAAAATCCTAATTTCATTTGAGCGAAAAAACTGCTCTGGTTACTTCATCGTTTGATCGTCAGCTGTTTATGCGACTTGTGACATTACAAGTAGAATTTATTTTGCAAACGCAGCAAGACTCTTATTCACGCTAAACGTAAGTATACTTAAGATATACACTGTAAAGGTTTTAGATTACGAAGGATTACATACACACAACTACACACACACACATATATATATATATGCTTTTGAGGAAATCCTGAATTCATCTCTCCTTTCAGCTTTGAGTAAAGTAGCGCAGGGTAAAGAGAGTGACACCACCTCGGGTGCTTATCGTCTTTAAGTCTGATCCACATATCACAAACAGGCTGAGTAAGTAGTTATATGACATGTTGAGCCAAAGACGAAGCAAGTGCAACCGTAGCCGGCGTAAGGGCATTATTTATTTATTCATTCATTCAATCATTCAGTTCTTTGTTTCAGACCTGGAATGACCAGCTGGCCAAAGAAGCGGCCGCCTGGGCCAGAGGATGCAACTTTGAGCATCAAATGAAAGGTCGAGGTGAGAACTTGGCATTTGACAGCAACCCCGGTGAACTGCAAGATATTATAAAAAAAGGAATGGACACCTGGTTTGACGAAAAGAAAGATTTCTATCGAAATGGTAATGGCTGCTATATGTCCTGCCATTACACACAAGTAAGTACCATACAGATCCTGGCAATTGGTTTAGCGGAAAGTTTACTACTTACAGCACTTTAATTAAGTCTTGGGTACGGTGATATCAGATAATTAAACATGGTGGCCACAAGTAGGTACTTAACTAGATGAATAAATGTATTAGGTTATTCTTGAATATTAGTATGATTGATATACTTTAAGTATATCATTTATACTAATATTATTCAATAAGGAGGAAATTTTTGAATATCATCATTCAATACAGAATAGCAGGGGTATTATTTATTCTTTCTTTTTTTTACTTATTTAATCTTCTTGCGTTTTATGACAACATTCTTAACCAACCCTTTCGTCGATCGTTAAAGAGTATGAATTTTTTTTTAATAAGAGATCTGGCCATCAGTTCATCGCAGTTAAAACCTTTGGTCTGTCTTAGATACGTGGACGAGATCTTTATACTCTGGTCTCACCATACTGATGTATAAGTCTTCTAACAGCAAAGTCTCTTTTGTGGACGTAATTATAACTGGCATAGAAGTTGGATATAGTACCATTTTATACCAGAAACCAACAAACTCTGGTCTATATCTGGATTTTATCTCGAACCATCCTTTCTCTGTTAATGGTGGGTTAGTTAATTGTCTACAAAATCGAAAGTTCTCTTCACTGACTCAAAACTAGAGATGAGAACGAGAGGAAATAAATTAAACTCTCAATCGAAAAAGTCAACCTTCCTGCGTTGTCACTAGGAATAAAAAAGTCAGAGAGAGAGCATTAGGATACCACTATAGAAACTAAATATTTTGCCACTGTCCTAATTCCGTACGTAGAAGGGACGGCGGAACAAATTCAGAGGATTTAGCCGTTTGAACATCCGGCTGACTTTTAGTTATCCTTCCACTCTTCGCAACCTGCTCACCAGAGCTGGATCACCACAAGACATTGTTTGATGGATAAGAAAGCTGCTGTCGAAGAAAATTACGTTTACTACAATTACATTTTGACAGTACATCTGAAGAAAGCCTTATAATGGATCGGTCAAAACGTTGTGTTAACAATGCAAAAATCAAAAGTCACCCGAAAAACTTCTTAAACGAATATTGTATGCATATAATTACAACATGAATGCCATTATCATTTTATCCTTGTAAAATATTCTCTCGCCTATTCCCCCACAGCTTGTTTGGTCAAAGACAACTGAAGTTGGATGTGCCATGGAAAGATGCCCTTACTTGTCTGCTTTTGGAATGAACGTCAAAAATGCTTTGTATTTTGCTTGCTTCTATAATCCCAGGTAAGTACACTTTTCTGTATTGAAGCGATTTCAATGAAACTGATCTCGCATTCACAGACACATACGACTATACATGTATATAACATCTTTTAGTTCACTTTTCTCATTTACATACTTTACGTAAGATAGATACACATTTATTGAAGACCATAGACAGGGAATAAAAAAAAAAAAAATAAACTGTCAATATTTTTAATTTTCTTACATACAAAATAGATTGATAGAAAGATGTACGTGCGGTGCCATAAAAAACAGAGTTTCTAATGTGGTTGACGAACTGGTCGTAGTTTTACGTTTTGACGCTAGTTGATATGAGTTGACACCTTTCTGAACCGATTAGTCATGTGGCTCTTTGTTGACCCATTAGTTTCTTATGTCTTCTTTTTCTCGTATTTTCAAGTCCATTCGGTGATTTTTTTGATGAAAAGAGAACAGGGTATGCATGAAATTCTCTTCTCTTAAGGGAGAAACTCCCTGAAACACCAGGAAAACTGTAATGCCGTTGTAATTCCTTGAGAAGCTTCTAAATAAGAATATTTTGATGAAACGCAAGTATAGGAGTAATACTTCACTTGAAAACCAACCACAACTTTCCTGACCTCCAACAAACTGAAATGACGAATGTCTTGAAAAAGCGTGCCGCGCAATCAAAGAAGATAGTCGCTGGGTCATTGACGTGATATCTAAGGTTACTGGCTTGTCTCAGTGTTCGTGGCAGCGAATGTTAATAGGAAATTTTTAAATGAAACAGGTTTCTACAAAATTCATGCCTCATTTGCTCAGAGAGGATAAAACAAACAAGCAAAACAATTATCTGAATGTGTGCCACGATTTGAGGGATTTCGAAATGGTAAATATGGTATGAAGCATCTATCACTTTGACCGGCAATCAAGTTTTCTATTACCTTTCTTTCTGTTCAAACCTCTTCATTATAATCAATAGTGATTGAGTGATAATGATTAAAAAGTGAACATTTCATATATTTCTCCTAGTTACGGGGCAAATGAATGACTGATCGTAAAGGATAATATATGGTATAGTTTGCATGTTTAGAATATAGGCAAACACACAGACACAGGTATACACATACATACATACTTACACACACGCATATGCGCGCCCACACATATAGATGTGCATATATATATGTGTGTGTGTGTGTGTGTATATATATTCAGAAATACACAGTGCACTTATATATGTATGTATAAAAACACACATACGCGCGCACACACACACACACACACATATATATATGTATATATATATATATATATATATATATATGTATATATATATATATATATATATATGTATGTATATATATATATGTATATATATATATATATATATATATATATATATATATATATATATATATATATATAACCAATGCTCCTCTATTCAGGGTTAAGCACTCTTTAAGTGAGGTAACTCATCCACTGCAAGCTTATACAATGCTCTTCTATAGGAATTGAGCACCCTGGTGGATGAGGGATTTCTGTGTAATTTAAGATATATCGCTTGAATTCAGCCTTACTGTCCAGAGGTAGGATATCAGCCTACGGATCTGAAGTATAGGTTTCAATTCTGCCTCGCGGTACTGGATGGGATAATGGAAAGTCTATACCCACACTGAAGAGATGTAATACATCGAAACAGCTGTCTGTGGATGACAAGATAATATATATATATATATATATATCCACCCGAGTTGCTACTAAAGATTTTTCGTAAATCAGCGAACAGTAACCAAGATTTGGCGCTATCTTGTTGGAGTAGTACCCTTTGTTAAATTCAAAGGGACTATTCCGAAGAAGACGGTTGAAACTAGGGTTTAGGATAAGTACCTTTCCATTGTGGGATTCAGTCTCTTTGTAGCACCCTGTAATACATATATATATATACGTGTGTGATTTTTCTTCATTTTATGTACCAATCTATATTCGATTTCATTTCTCGTTTAGAGGAAACATGGGAAACGACATTTACACTCCCGGTTCTTCTTGCTCTAAATGTCCCAAAGGTGCTTCATGCGAAAATGGACTCTGCGTTGGTGGTAAGTGATTTCTCTTCATTATATTACTTTGATCAATTGAAATTTACGTACGTTTTTTTCTCTTTCTACCATTAGTCTCAATAAATTTGTTAACTTAAACTAATCAACCATTAATTTTTTTTATAACCAAATTGTCCCTTTGTTTGAACAAGCAGCGGATAGCTAAGTAAACTTCATAATACATTTACATGGGACATATAATAGCCCTATTCTATCAGCAACGCGTACATAAACTCTTGACAAGTAACATTCTTTTTTGCTCTGTCTTTCGATCTTACCGAATTTACTGGAGGAATGCACTGTAGATAGTGTCTTGAAATATACAATTTAACCCACTTTAAAACATATCAATTCACTAATCTTTGGGTATTTATCTTTCCTTTTCGAAATTAAACAAAAGCGGGTATTCATTAAAGTGTATCAACTTTCTCGTCTTCTTTTCTCTTTCTTACAATCCAGGTGGCTCTGGCAGCGGTGAGTAAAAATAAATTATGTTATTTCGTATTGCATAATACATTTTTAAGCTTCTCTGTTATTAACGGAAACTACTTGTTGTTACATTCTAGATCTATAATTCAGTAACACTCAGAGCCAAACTAATACATCTCTCAGCGGATAAAGTAGAGGAAATCGGGGCACGGTGAATCTGAAAAATAATTGTTGGTAGAAACTAATTTCATTAATATATTTGGTTAAAAAAAAAGATCAAATCCCTTGGATGTGAAATATGATATATGAAGATGAAAAAGTAAGTTATATCTCTCTAAGTTAGCAGCTGGTAGGCACTTGTTTTTTTCAATTAATTTTATTAAAAAAATCCTGATCCACTGTGTCCCAGCGCTAATACATTGTAAAACGGCCCTTCAGTGAGCATAAGATCTCTCAAATATTCATTTACAAAACTTAGGCATACCAACGTACGTCTCAAAAGCAATAGAAGGAAAGAAAAAAAAGAATGATGCGAAAGTAAAATTGCTCTTTTATTTTCCTAGTGAACCACATGGAATGAATTGACAGGATCAATTCTCATGAAGAAGAATTAAGGTGGCTCAGTCCAAGAAGCGATTCATAATGCCTCGATTCATTGTGCCCCACATATACCATTGGGAAAGATTAACTTACATTTCTCTAAAGAGCAAGCACAATGATTGTAGTTTAGACGAGAAATAATTTTAACTCAATCTTAAGTTCACCTAAAATAGTGTAATTAGAAAATTTAAATAGTTGTGTCGTTGTGATGAAAGTAAAAGTATCTCTGAATATTACTTTGGGCTTAAAATTTGGTCCCTTAGCTTGCACAATGTAAACCAATGCTCAAACAGACAAGTTAATCGTCCTGTTGTGTATTAGCATTTGGAAGAATCACAATGATTCACCATGTTTCATGATCCATTGGGCCCTGGATTTCCCTAACTATTGTAGAATCAATGAAACCCATTATGATATTTTCAACGCCATTAAAAAGATTTTCGACACTTGATTTTCTTTCATTTATATTTCTTATTTTCTATTTTTCCTTTTCTCTACATCCAGGTGACTCTGGCAGTGGTGAGTAAGAAGAAACTTTCAAATCAAATTCTAATATTTGATACAAATTTAGTTAATTAAAATTGGAATAATGCTCTGATATATCATGAATAGAATTTAAGGTGAATTCGAGACTAGGGACTCCATTTGTATCAGCTTTCAGGTATTCTCAGGGCATGTTGTCTAATAACTTTTGCTCGGTTTGCCAACAGTGTATTTATATAGATATTGGATCATTTATCCGGAAAGCTTGAGACTGGAGATGACCCGGATATCAAGATTTTCAGATTTCACGGCTCAATATCTACTCAAAATGTAATACAATGAAAAGTAATGAACGAAAATGTATTTCATTGATATAATTTGGTACAGTTCTTAAGCAGAGACTGTTTTATCTTTATTAATACACTTGAAATTTTCAAAATACCAGTCTGTTTCCCGTCATGTAACGATCTTCTTATGTTGGTGATATACTTTTGCCGTTGGGAATGATTCTTGATTCGTCATTTTTTTATCATCCATACTTCAGCTGTCACATGAGAAGCTCGTACATTCAAGTGGGCATTCATCATATTTAGATGTGAAAAGCTGACTGGATAGATCAAATGTTTCCGTCAGCAGACAACATTTAGTAAGAATAATAGAAGTTGATCTTTGATGATAAAAACTCACATTGAAAGCGTCTAAAACCTGCTTTAAGAACGCAGAATCAATTTTTATCTTTTACGACTAAACTTATGCTGTTTTATTGCTATCAACGACAAAATTATAGTTTCAAAGAAAATATTTAAATCATTGCAATAGGGTTTGAAAAAAGTCCGTGATCATTGTTACAAATTGTAATGTTTTTGATATCTACCTAGCACAGATGAGCCACGTATATTGTATTTACTCATGTATTATGCAAGAAATTTAATATAAAAATCAGGGTTAAAATTGGGTGTAGACGTTATCAACATCATTATCATGAATTCTTTTTATCGTCCGTCCTTGAACATTGACATTCAGTCAGAATTTGCCATCTCTCTCTCTCTCTCTCATTGGGGTTGCTAAGCCAATATTTTATGAATTTGCTTAGTTTGTCTCTCCATCGTGTATTCTGCCGGCCTGGGTCACGCATGTGATCTCTGGGGATCCATGTTGTGAGTCGTGATGTCCATCGGTTGTTTGTGATTCTATTCTTACAACATGACCAGCCCATTGCCATTTGAGTTTTCTAACATTATATGATACCTCGTAATCCTGTTTTCCTCTTAATACATCGTGCTGTCTTATGATCTCTCCATATGAGCTCCAGCTTGATTCTCTCACGTGAATGTTGCAGGGTTCTCAGTTTGAGGGTCAATCTTTTGGTTAAGTTCCATGTTTCAGCTCCATAGTTGACTATGGGGAGGATGTATCGGTTGTATACTCTTCTTTTCTTCTTAGGACCAATGAGATTTTCTCGTTCATGACGGTCGAGCTTGCTCTGCCGAATGCTGGATGTAAAAATTATCAATATACATGACAGAGATTACTGATTTTAACGATTACTACTACTAAGGCATCGTACTCGAGTAAATATGGCACATCATTCCATCTTACGTCGACATATTTTGGGCTTATGCATAAAAGTTATGGAATGTTTATCTGGTGTATACGCTGAACAGACAGATTACAGCGTGTGTTGTGCGCAACATAGCAACGGACACTGGCTCATTGTATATGGAGAAAAGTAAAGATCAAAACTGTCTAAACACATAGAAACGAACTATTCAAAAACAGCGTCAGTTCAGTTAAGTATCAATTCATAAATTTTCGGGTTTTTATCTCTTGAAAATGGAGACACCTTTTCATTTGGGTTGATATTTTTTGAGATGTCATAAAATCCAATAAAGTGGGGTTGAACTTATATCAAAACACATTTGAAGTATGTCTTTTACAAAGTAAACTTTTCATGAATAAATCTAGGAATACATAAAGAGATAATGTTAAATCAATGCCGCAGATGACTGTTTTTCGTTCTGCCAATTAAAATGTCTTCTGGTCAAGATTTACCTCCCTTACTTTAGTTTTACCTGCATTACACGCAAGCCTGAAGGCTCTAAATTGCCAATCGACATTTTCTGAACTGAACAACATCGTATGAAAGACGTGTTGATGGATATTTCATCTGAAAAAAAAAAAAGGTTTTATTACGTATGTCTTAATATTCCATAATTTGTGCTCAAAATTTAAAGAAATAAAGTGTGAAAAGTGAATGTTCTTATTTTCTTTCTTCTTCAGAACCTTGCGCAGACAGTTACGATACACGACAGTGTCAGGAATGGGCAAGAAGAGGCGAATGTCAGAGAAACCCGTCATGGATGTTAGATAACTGCCAGAAATCTTGCAAAGTTTGTTAGAAAATGAAACAGAGGCTCTGTATTTCATTTTTTTTTCAGCTTAAATTTTGTATTTAAATTGGAACATATTTGAAAATAAACTGCATATTAAAAACGGTCTCAGTTCTTCTCTTCTTTTTCATTTATTCTTTAATTTGAATTTAAGTCTATCCAAAATTCCAGCCATCCGGTGCTTACCCAAAAGTTCAGGGACTTTGACCATGATAACAAAAATTACTCACCGTAACGCTTAGTTCCTGCTGTCATAGAACTCAGAGAATGTATTTCTCACCAAAGGTGGCAGGAAAAGACTGTAGTATCTTCCGTGCATGCACGGTGATCAGATTCCTTGAACTTTTGGTTACCAACCTTAGCTTGTCTAAAAACTGAATTTTAATTCAATTTGTTACTGAGTTTTATACTAAGCGGGAAACGGAATTTCACAAATGTTATACAGATATACACTATGCAAATATATATATTTATCGTATATTACACACACAAACTCTCACACACACAATCTGTCACATACGCACATACATATACATAAACACACACTCATATATATATATATATATATAGATATAGATTGAGAGAGGGGTGATATAGATAGATATGTAGATAAATGTGTAGATAGATATATGGACATACACACACATCTATGGATAGATATGAACAAACCTAAACATACAATAGATAATTATATACATATGCAAACATTACATTTTTGTTGATATATATACTAGCACAAATTTGCAAGGGGAATTTATTGTGGTGGAATTTAGTGGAACTTTCGTTGGGTGGAGTTAACTGTGGTGGAATTTTTTGAATTTATGGGAAACTTTGGAGAAGAAATTGACTTAAGTGAAATTTATGGAAATTTGTGGGTGGGGAATTTACTGTGGTGGAATTCGCATGGTGGAATTTTCCATTGGGGAATCTATGTAGAATTGCTTATTTATGAAAATCTTAAGGGGTTGTATTTACTGTGGTGAAAATTATGGAAAAGTTTTGAGGGATAATTTACTATGGTGGCAATATTGACCACTTTTATCTGTGCATGTCAGGGTCATAGGTACATAAGTAAGTAACCCGAACATGAGTACCGCATTTATGGCCAAGAAGATAGATTTGAGTGACATAATTGTTATGGCCAGAAGACTAGGTCAGAGCATTTACAATACGGCATGTTCAAACCACCGACAATTCATTGCGGGGCCAATCATATCAATATGATAAGTAAACACGGGCTTTCCCACAAGTACGAGCAAATAATACGACTACTGTGGCACAAATTGTAGATAGCTTTTATCAAGGTGACAGAAGGAATGCGTACCCATTATATTTGTAGATTTTTCAGAAAATTGACAGCCTTAAAATTTATTCAGCTGTAAAAAGAAAAAAAAACGGAATATTTTACAAATTACTTTAAACAAAATCCGTCAAGCATTCTCCAAATTATTCTTAATAGAACTTTCAGCGCTTATCTATTGAAGTATGCATTTTTAAATGAATTTTCGATTCCAAATTTTGCAGAAGAAATTTTTGATCATGAAATTATTCCCCGCCATCTTTATTAATTCGATGATTTATTTTACTTAGACATTCAGTCTTCCTTTGACTTTTACATATTTCATAGATTAGTCCCTCGACAAATATTTTTTTACCTTTTTTCGAAAACAATGACCTGAAACATCTGTACTAAAAGCTGGAAAATGAAGTTGGCGACTTTTTTTTAGCTTCAATTGAATTATAATAACCGAGGCTTCAGATCCATGACTTCCATATTGGGCTACAAAGGGGAAGTAATTTGAACATTATCCCCAATAATTACCCCATACAAGCATTGGAATAGCGTCAAATAAGGATATTGAGCTAGTCTGAAGACAGAGATTCAATACCAGCCTCAAGCCTTGTATCACTATTGAAGGCTGGTATTGAACCTCTGCCTTCAGACTAGTTCAATTTCCTCATTCCACGCCCACACACCCTCGATTTCCAAACTCGACGGTATTCCAATGCCTTTGTTAAGTAAGACTCGGAGATAGAGTTCAGATTATTTCCATTTGTAGCTCAAAGTGGCAACCCTGCTTTGATCTGAAAAGAAAAAAACAATTGTATATCGCAGTCTATCAAAATGTCTCAGGCAGACGACTGATCCCCAGTTGCGAATTCGTGTGACTTGAAAAAAATCCTCTATATTTTTCTTACAAAGTATCCTTTTCATAAAAAAATCCATTCAGAAATGAATACTATTTATTCTTATTGAAATTAGATCATTTTTTAGATTGATGGAAAAATTGAAGTCTCTGAGTTCTCAGCTAATTATGCAAAATCAACTTTCACGTTATTCCAGTTTCCAGTATTTTTGAGCGTAAACATTGACTCACCGAACTTTGGGAAGGATAAAAACGAATGGAAAATCGATGAAAATGACTAAAAGTTATCAAAATTTCTGACCCAGTCTAAACTGAACGTCCAATAATTACTATTGAAATGACGAGTTGATGGACTCTGGAATCGGATGTACGTTGATGACGTCAGCATTTTGCCACTCAATTGTTATAACATTGAACTGAATATCACTATGTTTTACTGCATCATAAAAGCTCTATGTTGATAACATGAAAATGATAAGGTCCTTCTGCATAAAAGTAGTTCACTGTTTATAATATTGGGCTAAAAATGATGAGGTCCCATTCTATAAAAGTAGCTCAATAGTTATAACATTGGACTGAAA
This sequence comes from Thysanoteuthis rhombus, assembly GCA_963457665.1. Lineage (NCBI taxonomy): Eukaryota > Metazoa > Mollusca > Cephalopoda > Oegopsida > Thysanoteuthidae > Thysanoteuthis > Thysanoteuthis major. The sequence goes on from OY735217.1 coordinate 28,404,694, forward strand.
ATGATGAAGTCCTACAGCATGGGAATAAATCAATTGGGATGAAGAAAAAAAAAGAGAACCTTTCGCATTGGAATTGCACATGGTTGTAACAGAGGACTGAAAATGATGAGATCCTACTCCATGGGAATTGCTCAATGGTTATATCATATAGATAAAATATTGCTTATTTCATTTAGAATATTACTTATTTTCGTCTTATAGATAAATAAATGAAAATGTCATTGATTTTATTTAAAATATTTTTCATTTAGTTTAGAAAAGAGTGAAGTGAAAAAGGAATTAGTTTACTGAAGAGGCAGGAAGGTAGAAGAAGAGGAAGGGTGTTAGGCAGTTTGATAAAAGGGTAGCATTAGAGAAAAGGGAAGGAAGTTAGGTAGTATACTGGGAATGAGTGTCGAGTGAGAGAATTGTTAGGAAGGAAATTTTCTTAGTTTGATATGCAGATTCAATTAGGTGTGGACAGGGAATAAAGTTAGGTTGTCATCTGAAAGAACAGGAAAATTTTTGCATATAAAACAACTACATGTTTATATAACATTTTGATAGACTCATGTAATACCAACGAATATTGAAAGGGTTAAAGGAGATAATGAGAAAATACACGCCTAGGTTGAGAGAAGAGTAGAAGTATAAGATAATAGATAATCTGAACTGTCAACACCCATGGATGACCCACCGGCCCAGCTAGTTATCATGGTTGCGCTCTTGGAGTTTTTTTTACCAGTGTTTTATAGCAGGTTTCCGTTGAGAAAATTGTTTTCAATACTCCAGTACGTTCCTCAGTATTATTACTGATTTTAGCAATACAATCGTCGTAATGATTTCGTTTCTTCATCGGATTTTGAGTTCTTCCATTTACTTCCTGAGGATCTTCAGAACTGTTCCAAGTTCTCCAATAATGATGATGGGCTTAACTGTCACTTCCATGTTTCATCAGTACTCTGGCAAGGTCCAGATATTTTTTTTCTTTTCTTTCAAGTTTGCTTTGTTGTCGACTGGGACTGCAACATCTATTATCTAACAGATTTCTGTCTATCTTAGCTTTGATGTAGATCTAATACACTCGTTCTGGGCTGCTTTTAATGGGGATCCGGTATCTCACTTGAGTTCTCTGCGTAGCTATTCTCATGTCACCATTTTCTGCAGAGAGGGAGAGAGAGAGAGAGAAAGAGAGAGAAAGAGAGAGAAAAAGAGAGAGAGAGAGAGAAAAAGAGAGAGAGAGGGAAAAAGAGAGAGAAAAAGAGAGAGAGAGAGAAAGAGAGAGAGAGAGGGGGAGAGGGGAGAGAAAAGACTTTAGCAAACGTAAACAAAAAATAGGGCAGAAGAGAGATGAGAGCGGGGTTGAGGGTAATGAAATGGAAAGTGAGAAAAAAGTGGGGGAAAAAGAAAGACCCCCCTCCCTTAAGGAGACACAGAAGAGAATAAAAACAGAAAGGATTAAAAACAAATAGATAAAAAAAAAAGCATCAAATGTAACAATCAATCAATATATTGGTTGACTCAGAAGTAATAATTCGATATTTCGGAAGAGTTACACTGTTTCTATATATATTCTTATAAATGCATAAACACATGTAAAGTGTTACTTTATGAATGGATTCAGAAACTTACTAATGGCGTGTGTACAGAGGGAGTGTTGGGACCACAATAACAATCTCAACGAAAATATGTACTAACAGTGAAATCCATCAACAGATAGATGCATAGAATATCTTAGAAAGCACTCTTTTCACTGGGTTTGATACCAGATCAAACCAAAAGCGTTTTGGTTGTTTTGTAGCCAGAAAAAACATCAAAACTTTCAGCTACTTCTGAAGACGTCGATATCCACCTGCAAGTCTTTGATGGAGTTATGAAATGCAGGGAACCATGGAATCTTGAGAGAATAGAGCAACGAATGACAGGCGATTGTCTCCAGCGGCTTTTATAGCCAGGGAAGTCAATTGGAATTCTATTCAGCAGATCTATGTATGTGAACTTTCAAATGATCTTCGGCATTTTTTTTTTGTTTAAATAATGCATCTTATGAGTTCAATGGATATTTCGGGTTGCCTCTGCAGCCTTATCATCCATTATAAACTCTTTGAGTTTTTAATCGGGTACTTCTAATTGGTAAATCGTTTGAATTCAAAAGAATGAAAAGAAAATGACAGATGGTATTACTCTGACGATATTCAGATCTTTCACTGAAAGGGACAATAATTAAATTGAAATCGAATTTCTCCTCCTCGTCTCTGCAATGCTCGCAAACGACAGTCATTTGTCATTTTAAACACATCCGTATCGATTTTTATCAAGCCGGTCTAAACGGATTCTCTCCTCTTGAAAGTGTTTTAACAGTCCTTATTCAAGGATACATACGGCTGATGAATCGTCATCGCTGTTGGCCAGCGTCTGTCTCGGAGGATAATAGAGCGTGTGTCGAGGATTAATCTATGGCTGAACTTCAGCGTCAGCTATGACTGCGCAGGTCCATTCTCTTTGCTGCACCTTGTGCAGGTAAAGTGTGCGCGCGGCATTGTAGACTCTGTCCCTGCACGCTGTCGTCTGCGCTCTTCCCATAGGTTCTCTCTCCTCCTCTCGCTGGTCCAGTAGTTATTAAAAAAAAAAAAAAAACATGACCAACCGAACGTTTATTCGTCGATATGTCCTGAGAACAACCGGGAGCTGGTACAAATGGAGTCTCTGGTCTCGATTTCACTTCAGGTAATATTTATTACAATTCATCGAAAATATTCCTCATTTTAGATTATCTAAATTTGTATCAAATATTTGAAATTGATTTTAAAGTTTTTTCTCACTCACCATTGTTAGCATCACCTGGATAATAAGAAAAAGGAAAGAAGACAAAAATTCACGCCAATGAATGCCTGTCTTTGTTTTCTTACAAAAGAGAAAAAAAACTGGTGAACTGCTAAAATCTTGAAATCACAGAAATTGTTTTGTTTCATTTTCTAGCAGTGAAATTCTGGTATGTGTGTATTTATACCATTAGTCAGTATGATCAAAACGTAGTAGTTTGCACACTTCCTAGTGGATCACCCCTTTTGTCCAGGCATGTCTGTTCTAGTTCTCCTTTGGGTTAATTCCCTGCATTAGCTTTCTTTGTGGTAGATTGTCTCATTTTAATCGCTGCATAGTCATCCAAACATTAAAATCTACTTCAAATCAACATACCATTTAGTTCAACTTTCTGTTTTTGCAATATGAAGTATAAATATTTTGAGACAATAGATATATTTTTGTCTATTCATTTTCTACTCTCGTTCAGATTCTAAATTTTACTTTAGTTTATGTTCAATAAATTTGATTTTATCATAAACGCTTGGATTTCAAAAAAACTATTCTGGTTCTCCCCTGGCAGAGACATTGAATTGATTGAGTTCCTCAAACACATCTGAAAAATAACATAATTCGTACCGCCATTTTTTTTTAATCATGAAAACATCCAACTAATGTTGAATTATTTTCACACAGAAGAATAACTTCATTCTCCCTGTCACAATGTCCACACATTATTTAATATCAGTGTAAATGAACCCAGCTTTCTATCCCAATTTCTTTCTTTTTTCTCTTGTGAATGATTATAGGTGAATGGGAACTCTTTGGCGTAGGGGACAGAAGACTTGATTAGCCATTTTTTCTTCAGTTTTGCTCGAAACTTCGTTCTGTTTTGTCCAAATTTGGTAGGGGTACAATTGCCTCCCTGTCCCCATAGCTTGAACCAAGCTTTCTTTCTATCTTCTTCTTCTTTCTTCCGGTGAAAGCTGCTTATTACCACTGGTAGGAAAACTCAATATAACAATTTTTCACGCTGTCAATTTTCTGGAAAAAAATTCTCCGATTGAGTTTGTCTTTTCAAGAACGCTTGAATTTTATATTTCAGAGTAAAAAAATATAAGGTTTGTTGACAAATACAAATAGCATTCAAAACATTGATAAATTAGTACCAAATATTTAATCAAATCGAAAAACATAAATATCAAGTTGGTTGAGTTTCTCAAACATATCTGATAACGGGATGGGACGTTTTGGCGTAGCCGATACGGCTTGGACTTTTGGGTGTCATTTGATTTGGTGCATCACTATTTGGCGACAGACTTTTAGCAATAAGAAAATGATGATTGATTGGTTATCATTGAAAGCTGAAACTATAAGAAGATTTAAAACTTTAAATGAAAATTTATTGAAAAATAAAATTAGATGTGTTAATCACTAAAAATTGACATGTAACTTTATTTGAATTATTTGGAAATTGTGAACAAGGTTATTGGAACATTTTCAGATTCGTTAAAATTTTTTTGAATTTTTCAAAAAACTTTGAAAAAAATCTGATATCATTTTACGTACGAAAAATCTATATTATTTACACCCTTCAATAATGTTATCACCCAATTTCGACCTTGATTTTTTATTAACATTTTTGTATTGTACACGAGTAAATACGGTACGTTTTTTTTAAATTTTTAATTGATACTTTTAGGTTAAAAAAACGTATCTGACACAGTTTTTAAAGATTTATCCATAAATTACAATTGATGAATTAACAGAAAAAATCTTTTAATTTAACACAGAAGATATTGTTGAATATATGATATCAAATAGATATGTAAAGGAAGAAATGAAATGTACTGAGTGTTTTGTGGTAGTTTTGATAAAATAAGTTACATTTTTTATTTATTTGATTTATATTGAAATATAACTGGTTACATACAAGCATTTAAGTCAAAGTCAGTTTTTTGACAAGTTGAGGCTAGTACCCGAATTTTTGAGGGATTTGAGCATCGTGCACGTATGAAAGGCACTTTAGAATTTTGCTACTAATTTTTGTGAGCAGTGTCCTTCCTGATTACCATGATGGTGGGAACCAGGTATTGCAGTGAGCATTTTTTTCATCATGATCAAATCCCCAAAATCTTTGGGGAAGCACCTCGAAAAACAGGCTGAATTAGTTGGATAGACTTAATTTGAAAGATAAATGAAAAAGAAGAAAAAATTGTAGCCGTTTTTAATATGTAGTTTATTTCCAAATAGGTTCCATTTCTGATGTAGAATTTAAATCGAAAATGTAAAATTCAGTGCCGACATGTTTCATTCTCTAGCAAACTTTGCAAGATTTCTGGCAGTTGTCTAACATCCATGCTGGGTTTCTCTGACATTCGCCTCTTCTTGCCCAATCCTGACATTGTCGTGTATCGTGACTATCTGCGCAAGGTCCTGAGGAGAAGAAAGAAAATATGAGTGTTTAAGTTTCATATTTTTCTTTCTATAAATTGTAAGCACAAGTAATGGAAGGTATACAATGAAACTTATTTTTCCAGAAGAAATAATTAGACGACACCTCCTTCATATGATGAAATCTAGTTCAGGAAATGTCGATTAGTGATCTCTAACCCCAAACCTGAAACAAAATGCGAGTAAAGTCTTGATAAGAAGATATCTTAATAGACAGACATTCTTTGAAGTCATCTACAATACTAATTTAAAAGAATTCATTCATTGATTACGCAATTTATTCATGAAAAGATTACTTTGTGAAACAAATAGTGGAAATATGCTGTTTTAAATTTCAGTATAACCCTTTTTAATGAATTCTATGACATCTAAATCAATATCAACCGGAACCAAAGGTATTTACGTATTAAAGATGGATTCTACAATATAATTGAATTAATTCTACTTGAACAGGCGTTGTTTTTGAAATTAGAAGACATTTCTTCTCTTCTTTCAGGACCATAGAAGACTATCAGAAAAAAACAACTACAATATAAATTACCCAAACCTAAACGCAAAACAACATGGAAACGAACTCCCCGACAAATTTGATTTTGAACTTACGTACTAATCTTTCTGTGACAAAAATCTGAATTTACTTTGTTGATCATTCAAAATTGTCATAGCCTAGGCTATCAAGACACAGATAAGAAACCCCAATCAAAGGAGTATCTATTGCCGCAATATAAGTTGGTAACTATTGTCCTAGTTGAAATAAGAATTTGCTATTAATCGTATGTTTTATATTATAGTATATTATACTATACTATATTATATACATACGTATGTTACCAAACGTATAAACGCTTGGTTTATTTATTATTGCGTCGATAATGTAATCATCTAAGCTTTTTGTACTAAGAAATATTTTATTATTGTAATTAAATTTGTTCACCTACACATCATATTTACACGATGTTGAGCTGCAGTTATTCATTTGTACAAATAAAAACAATGAGCAAACTGTGTCTACAAATTTTTTCTTATCTACGGATATATATGTACGTATGTATGTATGTACGTATATATATATATATATATATATATATATATATATATATATATATATATATATATATATATATATATATATGTATGGCTTGGCTCCATAGGCTAAGCCTGTGTTTCATACTATATGTTAAATGCAATTTCGTACTTTACTTATAATTGTTTACTTTATATTTTGAGTATTAAAACCAGAAAATCCAGAAATCTGGATAAATGGTCTGGTATCTATATAAGGACAGCGTTCATTGGTCGACATGTCCCGAGAAAAACAGGCAACTGATACAAATTATGTCTTTAGTCTCGATTTCACCTTAGTTTGTATTCATGATAATTTATCGAAAGCATCACTTCAATTTCAACTTCTGAATTTGTATCAGATACTTAGATTTGAATTGAAAATTTCTTCATACTCACCGCTGCTAGAGCCACCTGGATGTTCAGACAAAGAAAAACGGAAAATTAGAAATACAGCGACGTTAAAATTCGTTTTGAAACAAATCTTCTTGATTCTACAATACGGTATTTAGTTCTTTCAGTAATATTTTTGTTTGTCCCTGAATGTTATTGAAATACGGGTCTAGAGCATAACAATCAGAATAGATTTATTTAATAACGGAGAGGCTTTGAAAATTTATTTTCCAATACAGAATAGCATAATTCCTTTTTACTCACCGTCGCCAGAGCCACCTGGATATTCAGAAAAAGAAAAGAAGACAGAAACTTAGTACACTTTAATAAAAGCCTACATTTGTTCAATTTCAAAAGGGAAATAAAAAAAAATCCTCAGGGATTAGTGAATTAATATGTTCTTCAAGTGGATGAATAAGTATATATTAAGACGGTTTCTCTCTTCACAGTGCATTCCTCTATTGGAATCAGTAGCAACGAAAATCAGTGGCAAAGAATTGATGAGAGCGTTACTTACAGAATGGGTCTATTTTGAGTATAATGTAATGTATTGTCAAGGATGTCCCATAGAAATGCATTCAAATTATTTTACTACGGAATTACCTTGTAGATAATTTTACAAATAACGTTTCGACGAACAGAATAACATTATTATTATTGTTATTGTTTGCAATCTCACACCAGTTGCCTGGTGCTTACCGCCTGAGGTTGAGTGACATCAAGTCTCCTCAAGTCCCCAGCCCTTCTCTCCTAGTTCTCATAGGCCGCAGTAATACTGCGGTTCACACCGGTTGCCCAGTGGCCATTGCTGAATGGTGAGAGACGATAAGTCTCAGGACTTTTATTGTTATTATTATTATTATCATTATTATTATTATTATTATTATTATTATTATTATTATTATTATTATTATTATTATTTATTTGAAATTATTTTTATGTTCTTTTTTGACACAACCCTGTAGGCCAATCCACTCTTCGATCGTTTGCGTAAACAGCGTGAATTCAGAATTAAGTTTGAGGCTATTGAAAAGCATTATTGACAGAATCGAGAAATTCTATTTGATAAATGAATAAATAAATAAATTGCAACCGATTTTATTACAAACTACACTGTAAATCATTTATATATAGAAATTCGTCGCAAATGATTATCTATGTAACAGAATAGTAAGTGGTCTTAAAATAATGGGAAACAATTTTTACTCTACAATTGTTTTTCGACAGATGTGCATTAAGAATAAAGAATCAGTGGTCAAAAATCAAACTAAGCTTTACTGACAGAATAGGGCTACTATTTGCACGTAATGCATTGTTTGTGATTTTACTATGAAAATGCATTGTTAATGATTTTATCATGTAAATGCATTGAAAATAGGAAAGCTGTCAGTGGCCAAGACGTAATACGATCGGTACTGACAAAATAGGACAACTATATGTATAACATGAATGAATTGCGAATGATTGTATTAAAGAAATGCATTGTAGGTTATTTTGTTTCATATGTAGAGAAATACACAGGTGCAACCTTTCATATAAAAAAAAAACTGTTTGTCCAAACGGGAATCCCAAATGCACACGTGCATGTCTGTTTGGATATTCAAACATGGGTCCTTATTTTTAGTGGGTATTATTTGTAGGAATGGTTGGCCAATCACAGGGTAGCTTGCAAATTAGTATCGTCCGTTTAGCCAATCAACGGACAGCTCAAGATTAGCTCTCCATTCTCATTGGTTCAATCTTCAAACAAAAAAGCCTTCGAGCAGGGTGACAGTAGCAGCATGGAGATTTGGATTGTGACGTCACTTCGAAACACGCGTGGAGAGCCTGCAAACACCTCTCCCTGCAGCCAGTTGGTGAAGGTGTGTGGGAAACTATGCTGGGCTTCACATGGAGAGACCGCAATACAGCACAGTACACCCGGGAAAAGACAAGAGTCAGGGACATCAAAGAATCCATTAAAAATCTCAAATGGCAGTGGGCTGGCCATGTTGCAAGAATGGCAAACAACCAATGGACACAGCGACTCACGACATGGATCCCCAGAGATCACATGCACAACCGAAGCCGGCAGAGTATTAGATGGAGAGACGAGCAAGACAAATTCAGAAAGTACTGGCTCCGCTACGCCCATGATTGAGAAGTTTGGCGAATCCTGGGGAGGATCTATGTCCAACGACAGATGCTGAAAGACTGATGATGATGATGATGATGATGATGATTAGTAGGGATTTTGTTGAAGAGAAAAACCCGTTCAACTTTTTGTACTGTTGTCAGATTTAAACCGTTCATTTTCTTTTTCAGGACTTTGTCCGGCCTTTTCGTACATCGTTTCTGTCTTTGTTTTTCGAAAGCTACGCTTTAGATCTATGTCGGGGTCGTTTCGGTGCGCAACAGTAGTCAGGAATAGATACAACCGTCACTAATAAAATGGGTCAATTATATATGCATAATTTAGAAGTATTGTTAATTTATGAATTTTACTCAACTTTCTGCTGTTTGATCAACCAACAAAAAGAAACATTTGCTTAAAATATTAATGTCTGATTTGTTCAATGTAACACAGTCATATAGACAAATGGAAAAGAAAGAGAAAATCTGTGCGTAGATTTCAATAGATCGAAATGTAACAATGAAGAGGAATTACTTACCACCAACGCAGAGTCCATTTTCGCATGAAGCACCTTTGGGACATTTAGAGCAAGAAGAACCAGGAGTGTAAATGTCGTTTCCCATGTTTCCCCTAAGCGAGAAATGAAATCGAAAATAGAGATTGGTACATAAGGTAAAAAAAAATAATGATAATCAAATCGCACACATATGCACACGCACACAAACACACACATGCATTCAGAAGGGCACGTAGATGAATACGAATATATATATATATATATATATATATATATATATATATATATATCGAGAGAGAGAGAGAGAAAGAGAGAGATAGATAGATACAGATATATATAAATATATAGTACATGTGTGATACAAAATTTTAGGGGAATCAATGAAAATATATGCATCTATGAGTGCACGGTTTCCCTATGTATATGATATACATATATCGAATAGCAGATTTGGAGATTTGCTTTATAACAATGGTTAGCTTTTGTTTCGAGATATGCATATAGATATATTGGTCATGTGCGTCTATGAGTTGGACATTGAAATTGTTTTAATAAAGAAAACGTTCACTTACTTTGGATTATAGAAACAAGCAAAATACAGAGCATTTTTGACGTTCATTCCAAAAGCAGACAAGTAAGGACATCTCTCCATGGCACATCCAACTTCAGTTGTCTTTGACCAAACAAGCTGTTGAGGAATAGACGAGATAATATTACACAGGGATAAAACGAAGAATGCTGGAACTATATGCATATATATATGATGGTGCTTCGAAAGTTGTTCGGGCGATTTAACTCTTTCTTGTTGTTCATATTTTTACACAACGTTTCGGCTGATCTATTCCACGGCCTCCTTCGAGTCTACTATCCGAATGCAATGGTAATAAATAAAATTAGTAGCAATACTTATAACTTAGGATTCAGGTATTTTTCTTTCCTCTCTTGTTAGGACAGGATTTCCATGCCTTATCTCTGTTGCGTAGTGGAAGCCACTTGACATGCAAATGTATGCTACTTCTTTGAATTTTCCCATTTTCCAACGACACTTCAAGTCTATAATCTAGAGTTCTTCCTAGAAATGGTAATGCTCGTCTTTCTCTCCCCAGATGAGTTCCACCATACCACATATTTATAGCTTGCCTTTGGAATAAGCTTTTTCGTATTGTGAGCAGACTTACAGGTCTGCCAGTTTCCACATTCATAATTCCTCCAAGATTTGAAAGGAACATTATTAATGCAGATTTTTTTGTCAGACTCTTGTCTCGTGGCGGTCAAATTCCAGTGAGCAGAGTGAAAAACTGGAATGACTACAAAACACTAGACGAATGTTCATCATCAGTCTGTTAGTGTTCGTCGCTTGGCAGACCTTCCTCAACATTCACCAAACTTCTCTATTACGGGTACCACGGAGCCAGTACTTTCTGAATTTATCTAGCTCGTCATGCCATCCTACTTTCTGTCGGCCACCACCTCGCACTTGATCTCTGGGGATCCACGTTGTGAGTCGTGATTTCCAGCGATTATCTGCCATTCTTGCAACAAGTCTAGCTCATTGCCATTTGAGTCTTCCAACAGTTTCTATGATGTCAAACGGCTACAAGTCCTGTAAGTCCAGGAAAGGGAGCTTTTTCTATCGTGAATTATATAGATTCATATGGTCGAAGAGGTCTTGTTCATTAGTAAGGTTGGGATAGAGAATAAATGTTTCGTTCAGGTATCTAAACCGGACCAAGGGTTTTAAATGTGATGAGCCTAAGTCCAGATATTTTTTTTAAAGAATCCCATTATTTTAACGACCAAACAACGGGTCAATCTAGAACGTTGCGATAAAAAGCAACTACAAAATGAGAAAAAATAATAATAAATCTGGTCATTCTATATTATTAGTCTAATTATTATATTTTTGATCCCTCATTCAAGAACAACCTCATATATTCACTCATCTGGTTGAATACCTACTTGTCCACCATGTTAGATTATCTGACATCACCGAACGTAACAGTTAAGTAAACTGCTGTAAGTAGTATACGTAATGCCGAACTCATTGCCAGGATCTGTATGGTACTTACTTGTGTGTAATGGCAGGACATATAGCAGCCATTACCATTTCGATAGAAATCTTTCTTTTCGTCAAACCAAGTATCCATTCCTTTTTTTATAATATCTTGCAGTTCACCGGGGTTGCTGTCAAATGCCAAGTTCTCACCTCGGCCTTTCATTTGATGCTCAAAGTTGCATCCTCTGGCCCAGGCGGCTGCTTCTTTGGCCAGCTGGTCATTCCAGGTCTGAAACAAAGAAATATATGATTGAATGAATGAATAAGTAAATAATGCCCTTACGCTGACTACGGCTGCAGTTGTGTTGTCTTGGGCTCCACGTGTGACATTATTCCTTACTCATCCCATTTGCGATTTGTGAATTGGTCTTGGAGATGAAAAGCACCCGAATTAACGTCACTCACTTCACTCTGCGCTATTTCACCCATATTTAGTCAGAGAAGTGGATTTGTGATTTTCCCAAGGTCATTAATGAACACAAACTCTCAGTCAGAGTTTGAACTCGGTTCACCGACTCCATTAGAGAGAGAGAGACAGAGAGAGACAGAGAGAGACAGAGAGACAGAGAGAGACAGAGAGAGACAGAGACAGAGAGACAGAGAGAATTAACTTGGTCAGGTATTTCTGTATATTCTCTTACTGTTGAAGTATATTTGTTTCCGATGGTAATTTAATGGGCATTAATTTTAACCCAACTGAATTTCAATCTAACATTGGTGAATCGATGTCTGTCACCAGACATATAGTCAGAAGCTGAAATTTGATCTGAAATTTTCCCCTGTATAATACCAGATCTACGCGATCAGTATCAAACAATGGAGCAATCGGAACAGTTTTTCGCTCGAATGAGACAGAATTAAATTGATGGAAATCTAAAATCATTTTTGCAAATGGGTAGACAGTATCTTTGTGTACACGAAATCTATGATCGACAACTTTGTCTAAAATTTAAAAAAATAAACGAATTAGAAAGAAATTAATGTTAAAATCGAAGAAAATTAAGAAATTGAAATTTTAAAAATTGAAATGAAAATATTTTTCTAAATTGAATAATTAAACGAAATGAATTTAAATTTGATTAAACATCGAAAATCAAATTCAAATTGAATTCTTTTAAAATCTAGGAAAAGAAAAAAATCACCAACATTACTTGAGAAAACACGAAAAATATTAAACAAAGAAAACAGAACTAGGGGGCCGCTGAAAGTACACAGAGCAGTTGTTTATTGAGAAAGATTTAAAAAAATAAGAGAATGGAAATATGAAGTTATCTGAAAATGACTGAAGATAGTAGAAAAAAAACGGTTTTCAAATGAAGTCAGTATCGAAAATTAATTAAAAACACGTATTTCAGTTTTACTTCATAAACTGGATGACCTTTTTGTTCAGTCATTCAATAGATCTAGTAAAGAATGATTTACCAATTTCATCATATCAGCGGCACCTTCTCCTCTCCTCAATTCATTGTGATAATCCAGGACGAATTTCTTAACATTTCCTAAGGGGACGCTACTCGTGTGGATAGACCCCACGGCACACAACATCAGACACAAAGAGAAAATCATTTTCGGACTTTTGAGATTCTGGGCTGAAATGTACAAGAGATAAATTAATACTTGGGTTGATACATCTAAATTCATTCTCTGTTCATTCTCATTAAAAAAAATATTTGGGCGGGATTCACAGACAACGACAATGACAAGGCCACGCAACTGGTCCTCTGGAAATCAAAAATGGCTAAAGAGTTTCAGGACAAACCTCGGAGGCTGCTAAAGAATTTTTCTCCATTTTCGCCCAAACTTGTGCGTCACAGAATTGACAGGGCAATTTTTTAAATGCCATTACAGAGAGACTCCAAATGGCAGAAAAAAATCTTCATTTTAGCGACCCTGTTCGGAAAAAATCGTTTTAGGTTGATGCAAGTTTCCAGCCTTCTTTTGACCAACCCATCATTTTCTGATCGTCATCATTCAGCCCTGGAAGTATTTTCCCTTCCTCTCTATGAACTTACGTCACATTTAAGCTCAACTGTGCACTCCATCATAAAACAACGATTCTGGGTTTGATTCAATGAATTCTACGATCAATCTCCCCGATATCTTAAATTTGCTGGAACAACTGACCAGACAAAGAGTGTAGCATAGAATAAAACAAGTGTTATTCCGAAGGTGACTGGTTTAGAAAATGTGCCATATGTGTAAGAGCTTCCTATTCCATGACTATGATCGTTAGCTGCATTGCATTTTCAACTCAGAGACGTACGTTGTCATGCAGCAAAATCACTGGTCGAATTCCTCTCCCAGGAAAAAATATCTTTTCTTTCTTGATGTGTCATTCGAACGATCAATCAAAAAACAGCAAATACAGGGTACCCGGTGAGGATCGGAATCGTTTCAGTAGTACTGATCTCTGAGACTAGCTTTCCAATTACTGCTCCACAACAAAACAACCTGAAAAGGTATTTACTAAGCACAAAGCCACTAGTATGCGTCGTCCGGTGAGGATCGAATTTACAAGAGTAGTATTAGTCGACCAGACTTTCTTTTGAATCATTACTCCACACAAAGCCACTGCAGAGGTATTTTCTAGAGTTAAATTAGTCTTGCTCAAAGCCACTAGTGTGAGGCACCAAGTCAAAATCCAACTCACCATACAATAATAATGGTTTATTAGACTATCTGGCAAAGCATTGCTCCCACAGCGAGCCTCTCTATAAGGAAATATACTGTCTAGAAATACACCTGGGTGTAAATTTCAAGATAGAGAATTCTTGCTAATTCTTTAGAATTTAGAGTTGCTAACAGACGGAGTGTTGAAGTTATCAATCTTGATGCTATCAACGAGCGAGAAAATAAGACACTGAAGGGTAATGATCTTTTCTTGCTTTGTAAAGGAAAGAACTAAGATGATTACCACCGGTAAGTCTTCGAAGTCAGTATTCAAGGCAGGAGACGGTAGAATCTCGAGGAAAGGCAGCAACGAATGATAAGCAATTGTATCTCGAGGCTTTTATAGCTAGGGAAGACGGATGGGATTCTATCCAGCTGGTCTACGTATGTGAACTTTCAAATTATCTCCGGCAATTTCTTTTATTTAGAAAGTGCACCTCGTAAGCAAGACGCATATGTCAAGTTGCAGCATTATTGACTTATCCCATCTAATAGATCACCGAAACAGGTATTTTCTAATCAGCAAATCATTTGTTAACAGAATAAAGAGGAGATGGCAGATGGCGTCGTTGTTACGCTGCTCAGATCGATCATAGAAAGGGACAATGATTACCTTGAGGTCGAATTTCTCCACCTCAACCCCAATGATGCGCGCTACTGCAGACAGGTGATATCAGTGAATTCCCATTTTTAAACACATGGGAATCCGTATCGATTTTCATTAGGAAGTCGATCTGAACATTCTCTTTCTTGAAAGTGTTTTCAAAGATATCCTTAAGGAAATGTGCAGCGAATGAATCGAAGTCAGATTTGGCTCCAGACTGTCTCAAAAGACAATGGAATGCGCGCCAAGGATTAGTCTATGTTTGACTTGCAACGTCAGCTGTGACCTTCAAGCCCGATTCCAATGCATTAAACTCTGATGCAGCAATTGCTAATGTATTCTGCACCCTGCTCTGCAAGTGCTGTCTATGCCCACTGCCACCTGCTCCCTCTAAACTCTTCCCACCAGCCCTGTCTCCTCCTTTCTCTCGTCTGAATACCTCCCTTGATGTTCCGGTCCCTATAAAAGGATACCATAGTTGAACCGAGAGTCCATTAGTCGACATGTCCTGAAAACGCTCGTAAGTAGGTACAATTAGCGTCTATCGCCTATATTCCGGCTTGAGTGATAATTATGACAATTTATCAAAAACATTACTTTATTTTAGAGCATTTGAATTAGTATCAAATACCTGAATTTAATTTTAAAGTTTCTTCTTACTCTTACTTACTAGATCTTCAGAAAAAGAAAAGAAGACCAGAAAGTTAATTCAAGAATTATTTAATTTTGAGGAATGTCTATCCTTTTTTTGAATAACTGAAAATATCTCGTGGTCATTCTTAGAAATACAAATTGGAAAGAAACAAAGTATTTTTCTGACAAAACATTACATTACCCATTCATTTTAACGAATTTTATTGATACTACAATAGGTACTTAATGCATAAAAAAATACATTAGTTTCTTCCTGAATGTTCCTGCATGGTACGTCTAGTATATAATAATTAGAGTAGATTTATTTAATGACGAAGAAACTTTGAAAGTTCATTATACAATACAGGGTTATTATTACTATTTGTACTCTCCAGGAGTTACTGGTGGCTTTCAATGGAGACCAAGTGACAAAAAGTCTCCTTAGTACTACAGGACCCCCTCTGTATTTTAGTTTATTTGTAGTAGGGCTTGTTTTGGTTCTCCACCAAACAAGGTTATCCTGGATTGTTCCATTTCACAATTGGTATTACTTTCACCATCATGTTCTATAATTTTTTCTGTTTTCTCGCTTGGTCAAGATATTTATCTAGCTTTTACTGCCTCTCAATTTCACTCCGTAGTCTGCCGAAATAACGAAATCAACTAGTAAGTTGTTTTCTTCTTGTCTAGTATAACTAGATCTGGTCTCCCCAATAAATCACCCTCTTCACCCAGTCAAGTCTATTTTTGTACACCTTCTGGGCTAATTTGCAACAATCATTTACTTTGTGATTGATTGTTTCGTCTTAATCCCCGGACAGTCTATATTTGCTATTCTCTCGTGTCTCACCTATTCATCTCTATTTTGGGCTAAGGAAATTATTACTGAAGTATTGTCCGTCAAATGGCCATGTTTTAATGTTGGCAATATACTTTTTTCATTGAGGGTAACGACACGTCTTCTCATTTCGATATAGATTTATAAGTCAAAAGTGGGAAAATATTCAATCTACTTTAAATCAACATATGCTTCAGGATATTTTGAAACAATAAATCAGAGCTTTCCTAACATCTTGATTTGGAAGTACACTTGAGTTTTATTCATAATTAAAAGAAAGAACGTGTAATTATATACAATTAACAATATATAGTTATGTTATAGGAATTTGAATAAATTTAACAAACAGATTAGCTTACTCGTTTCATGGGATACATGCACTTGGTGCGAAGGACACTATTCCTCAATATTTGAAAGAGACACCCACATTTCTTCTATAAGCAATTTAAAACTTCCACGGTTCAGTGTCTTTAAATGTGTCACTTAAAAATCTAACTTCACAAGTGTATGTAGTAAATAACTGTCGAAGTATTTTTAGCGCTTTTTATAGCTATTTTGAGATGCTTATCAGTAATACAAATCAAATGATCAAAGGCTGAAGAACTGATATCACATTTCTAGTCGCATTGATCGATCTTAAAAAACATTTGATGATTCCTTTTTTATTTTTATTTTCTTGCTCCCATCTCTTCATGAATATGAGCCAAAAATCTTCATCAAAGAGGTTTATTTCCGATAAAATAAACCATTTTAATCACTTGTTCCACAACTAGTTTCAATTCACTATTAATTGTTTTCGCAACTAGTAATTAGAAATGTTTTCCCCTTTGCCAAAGCTGTAATGCTCTTTGATGGACCAGTAATTGAGGGTGCATCATCTCTACATAGTCCAACGCAATTTATACATTGCAGGAAGGGAACTTTTAAAATGTACAAGAATCACACTATAAATCATTTATTATGGATAAAAGTTATAAAAACCAATTGTTGTGTTGACCCATTTACATCCTTTGACTCGTCCAGTTGTATTGCGAACATCTCGTTATCATTCCTTTCACATTTCAATTTCTTCAGTCTTATGTTGAATCTGCTTTCAATTGTGTTGTTTGCTTGTTATCTCGGACTCAAATTCCGATCTAAATTGTTTAAACAATTACACTGCAAAATTTTTTAATTGTGTATTCTGCAATTGAATGGCACTTCTTATTTTGTTTTTTTTGTGTTTTTGGGCTATTATCCGAGCAACTACGCCACTTGCCACTTGAGCTATATCAGATAATGTTGATGGATAAAGCAAACTGCTTCTTGATATATTTTGAACGCTCCTTGAAGTATTTGACTTTCTCGACAAATGATTATGTTCAGAGTTAAAGTGGCGTTTCACTCAGTTCGCAGAAGACTTTCAATTGCAAGTATATCACAACAAACCAAGCCCTCGGGAAAAGTATTTCTTTCGTCAGCAGAAAATGTAAAACTCAATTTCATATAATCTCCTTTGTCTAAACTGGCTTAAAAGATTTTCGCGTGCATTTCTCACCTAATTCTTCAACATTCGATTCATGAATAATTATATCTGTTATTACAACATTCCGTTTGTTTCCACAATTACCTTTCTTAACTAAAAATTTATCCATTTAACTAAGGAGTTATCTTTCAATGCACAAATACTTTTGACCAGGAAAATAATGCGTCACTAACATTGTGAAATACAATAACGGTTATTAGTATAATTGTATGATATCTGTGCCAGACTGCAGGTCCAGGTGTTGGGAAAAAAAACCCAAGTAATTCAGATGAATAGCTATAACAGAAATACGGAATTTTGGAATACACACGCAAATGTGTCGGAAATGAACTACTTTGGCCTTTGCACACACACACACACACACATACACACACACACACACACACACACATATATGCATATATATATATATATATCAAAGCAAAAACAATATAAAATGCGTTTATTTCAAAAAAGTGCTCGATGAAAAAAAAGGGTTTCTGCCCTTCGGTCTTCTTCAGGTTAATGATTCGATTTATCCGCATCCATATTTGAAACTGTTATTATGAGGTACGTATTTCACCGTTGATCTTCCTGGATTGAAAGCCACGCCCTATTATATTTCTACTTACTCTTTCCTTTTTCTTTGTTTATGATACTTCCATTCATCAAAATCGAATCTTTGACCTGAAGAAGCCTGAAGGGCAAAAATATTAGCCTGCCAGTGGAGCGAATCTATTATTTCATCATATATATGTTTGTTGTGTGGATGTGAGGTGATCCGACAGAGTGTTGCTGGAAAAAAAATCAAGAGGAAAGCTGGTAATACATGTCAATTTTTTTTATCACCACATGGCCATGCTTTGATGCATTTCGACGGTTGTCAGCCGTCTATTTCAGAGAACCTTGCAATGGTACAGAGAAAATTGTATGCTGTTTACATGTTTGAGGTTGAGGAAAGAAATGGGGATATTTCTGTGTTGTGGGTTGTTTAGTAGGAGTGGAAGGTGAGGTGTTTGCATCTGTGTTGGTGAGAATCGATTTTGGTCTGAAATAAAGACGGCCTGTGAGAAGTAGGGTCAGATAAATATAGTACCAGCAAATGATGGGATCCTTTATGTTACCTATGGATAAACCAAAATTTTACAATATTTTCAGATACCTGAAAAATACTTTTTAAAATGATGTTTATTACTTATTTCTAAAAGAAAGTTTCAAAAATCAAGCCTAAAAAACGTATGTATTTTTTTGAAGCAACGTTCATTGTTTAGGCTGCGTCAGCAAATATATCAACCATTGTTACGAAAATCTAATATTTGATTAATAAATATTTTGTAATTATAACCCATACTAAGCTTTCAATCCAGCCGAAATCATTTTAGGCGATTGCTTCACCTAGTCAAAAGAAAAACAAAACATTAGAGATCCTAAATTTGTTTTTCGAAACAATGTTTTTTAAATCGCCCCCCCCCCAAAACATATTTTTCCAATCAGAGAATTTATAATGATGCAAAGCCGACAGTAAGAATTTTAAAAGGTTTACAAATATTTAGGATAGAGTTGTTTTTTTTTTCTTTATAAAAACCCGGAAGAGTTACTGATATTTCCCTTTCTTTCTGAATTCATTTGAACTTGACAAAACTAAGTAACTGTCAGTTTTGAGTTTCTTTTAGATAGCAGCAGCAGCAGCAGCAGCAAAGGAACTGAAATTATACACTTTTAAAAAAATAACACCTCAAGCTGTGTTGCCATGGCTTCGTGGGTTTAGGGTTGGACTATCAACCTGATAACCACTTGTTTGATCCTCAATTGGGTTCTATTAATTTTATATACTTGCTTGGTTTTAACGTGAAAGGACACACAAACCAAGAAAGTAACAATATATATATATATATATATATATATATATATATATATATATATATATATATATATATATATATATATATATATATATATATATATATATATATATATATATATTACTACTATTACTACTTTCTTGTTACTATATATATATCAAATAATTTCCAACGAGTGTAGATTTTCCATATGTATATATATATGTATATATATATATATATATATATATATATATATATATATATATATATATATATATATATATATATATATATATATATATATTGTGTCATCCACAGACAGCTGTTTCGATGTACTACATCTCTTCAGTGTGGCTATAGACTTTTATTATCCCATCCAGTACCACAAGGTAGAATTGAAACCTTCACTTCAGACCCGTAGGCCGATCATATTGAGGGTGTGTGTGTGAGAGAGAGAGAGAGAGAGAGAGAGAGATACCTCTTCTAACTTCGATATCCGAGGTAAATAACCGGCCCAAATATTTCTTCATATTTTCTTTCCTTATAAATATTTTTGTTTCTGATGGCAATTTGATTGGCAATATATAGCCTAAGACTGGAATTGTCCATTCCCAACCGAGTTTCACCAAACCATCAAAGAACCTACCCACCCATTTATATCTATATAAGAGGGTGAATCAATGAGGCTATTGTCCGAATTTTAATCTGGCGAGGGTTAATCAATAAGTCCATCACTAGACACGTAATCAGTGAATCAAGCGTTTTGACAAGGAAGGAGATCATATATAATAAATATTTGTTGAGGACAAAAGATGTCAAAAGATGATCAATAGGCTACAAAATAATTGATTTAAGTGTGTTTATTATGGAAATTCATTGCAAATGATTTTATTCTGAAAATGATTATATACTGACAAAAAAATTAGGAAATTAATACTAAATTCTAAAAGACCAATAACCAAAATAAGAAAAATCAAAAACTGAAAGTTGAAAAAAGAAATCGAAATCCAAATAATTACACAAGATGATTAAAAATCAAAAATTGAATTTAAACATATTTTATTTGGAATTAAATTATGAAGTGGAAACTTTCTGACTACGCGTAGCAAGCGAAATGAACCACCAGTAACCGTACCAAAAACTGATTTTTTGTCCATAAAATGTGAAGGTGTATATGTGCAGATATTATGAGGGAGTCCTCAACTTTCAAAAATCGAAATGATTAATTCAAAATTTTGATTGAAGGCAGCATTTGGCAAAAAACTCGGTGCGGAATTAATTTAAAGAAAGAGCATAATATTCCACCCGGATATTGCTAGGCCAAATGTTTGTTTAGTGACCAGGAAAACATCGTTACTGCTTGGATGGGAAGTTTTCACTCAGCAACCGTATTCAGCAGACATTACATCGTTGGATTATTATTTATTCCAGTCCTCACAGAATTCTATTCCCTGAAAGGCTTTTAAAGGCACCTAAAGCAGTTGATTATTGAGGAAGATTGGTGTATGGAATTAGGGAGTTATCCCATAATGGCAGAAGATAGTGGAACAAAACAGTAAATATGTTTTCAAATAAAGCCAATATTGAAAATTAAAAGGAAAACGTCTTTCAGTTTTACGTGATAAACCGGAGGAGCTTTTTGATCTGTCAGTCAACAGATCGTGGAGGAATTTGCTAAGCTTAAATTAGTTTGGCACAAGGCAACAAGTATGAAGCACCCAGTTAGGATCGAACTTACCCTTCAGTAATAATGATTCATTCGACTAACTTGCTAATTATCACCACCACAGTCCATTCATAAAGAAAGTATCTTGAGTTAAAAAATATCCTTAGCTATAAGGACGAGTTTCAAAATACAAAATGCTTGCTTCTTTCTTAGAATAAAGAATTACCAACGGACAAAATGTTGAAGTAACAATTCCATCTTGCTACTATCAAACAAACGAAATGTGGGATACTTAAAAATGAATAATCTTTCCTTGCTGTATCAAGGAAGGAACTGATATCCACCTGTAAGTCTTCGAAGATGCTATTCAGAACAGGAAACAACGGAATCTTGAGGGAAAAAGAGCAACAAATCAATGGTGATTATCTCCAGTGGCTTTTATAGCCATGGAAGACGACTTGGATTCTATTCAGCTGGCGTACGCATGTAAACTCTCAGACAATTTCTTTTGTTTATATAATGCATCTCATAAGCACAATGAATATTTTAGGTTGCATCATTATTGTTTTCTCTAATCTCATTGATCATCGAAGCAGGTATTTCTAATCTGCAGATCATTTGAATTCAAAAGAATAAAAAGAAATTGACATATGGTGTCGTTCTTTCAATAATCAGACCCTCTCATTGAAATGAACATTAATTACTTTGACTTCCAATCCCCTCCCCCTGCCTTGTCCATGTAAGATAATTCCCTTTTTAGACACATGGAAATATGTATCGATTTTTATTAAGATTCTCTTTGAAATGTTTTAAAGATATCCCATGGTAAGAAAATATGCTGCAGAAGAATCGTCGTTGTCGTCCGTACCACCACCCTGTCTTGGAAGACAATGGCGCAAAAGATTAGATTATAATTGATTTACAACGCCAGCTGTGACTGCGAAGCCCGATTCTCGTGCTCCCGTCATGACATGCGACAATATTGACCTTCCGATTAGTATCACGAGTGGTGCCTCACATATCGATGCAATTTTTGAACAACAAAAGCCAAATGGTTTCTGGAACTCAGTGTATTATGCAAGTAGATAGTCCACACCTACCACATATTCTCAATTTGAACGAGGGGCTCTTGGAGTATTCTGAGCATGTAAATGGTATAGTTTAAGCTGCATTGGACGTGAATGTCTAATCCTAACTGGTTTTATCGTCTACCTCGGCCCCCTCCCCTCAGCTAGAGTAGGTAAGTGGCAATTCATCTACGAAGTCATCCATATTTCTTTTGCAAGTGTAGTCTCTGCCCACGGGCCCTCTCCCCTACTTTCGCTCGTCTGGATACCTGCTTTGAGGGTCTGGCACTATAAAAGATACTGTTGGCAAAACAACCGTTCATTAGTCGACATGTCCCGAGAAGAACCAGAAGCGGAGAGAAACAGAATCTCTAGTCCCGATTTTTATCTTAGATCCTATTTAATACAATTTATCCCAAACAATATTTTAAATCATTTGAATTATTGTAAAATATTTGCCTTTGGTTTGAAAGTTTCCTCCTTACTCACCGCTGCCAGCGCCACTTAGATGTTCAGAAAAAGAAAAGAAAACTATAAATCGCTTTAATGAATGCTTGTCTTTGTTTAATAATGATTAGAATAGATTTATTTAATGACAGGAGAGCTTTTAAAGTTCATTTGACAATACGGAACAACAAGGCTATTATTATTTCGTTGAGTTACCACCCCTCTAGCTACTGGTGGCTTTCACCGGAGATGAAGCGACAAAAAGTCTCCTTACTCCAGAACTCTACTCAGTATTCTAGTTGATTCAGAGAAATACTGTAGTCTGGCTGGTTTTGGTTCTTCTCTGGATTTTCAGTTCTTCCGACCTCTTCGCTATGTTCTTTGAGATCCCAGGTATCCCACTACAATCGGTACTACTCTCGCCATCATATTCTATAATGTTTTTAATTCTCAGGCATGATCTAGAAATTTATCTAGCTTATCTTCTCACTATTTTTCAGAATCACTCTGGGGTCTGCCAAAAAATCGAAATGAGCTATCAAACAAGTTGTTCTGTTCCCTTGCCTCATATCTATCCAAGATTATACACGGTGAAAGAATAAAGGATTATTATTATCATTATTTTCATTATTATTATTATTATTATTATTATTATTATTATTATTATTATTATTGATCTGAAAATCTGATGAAGAAGCGAGATTACTCAGCCAACTGCATTACTAAAATCAGCCACAAAACCTGGCTTCTTTTAACTGCTTCGCCTGCTGCTTCATCAGCCACAGTCAAAGACTGGGTAGTCGATTTGTATCTCTTATAGAGAGGGCAGGAGAGTGAGCAGAGAAACAGTGCTTAGTTTAGAGAAAAGCAGAGAGAAGGAGAAATCAAGAACATAAATTGTATATAAAAACATTTACATTTTATTTTACAAACAACGCAAAATATAACATCATGAACATTCATGCATATTCAAATGTGACCCTTAGGAAAATGTTCTGCAAATTAGTTTTTTATCCGCCAAATTTATAAAGCCAAAGCGAAGCAGGTTGTGCATGTGTGGATATTTTTGGAAACTCATTCAATTTCCTTAAAATAAATCGAGAGATTCTTTGAATATTATAATATACAGATTCTTCAAGTCTTTTAACTATTCAAATATTCAATTATTTTTGACACATAGATTGATATGGATTGATAAATATGAAAGTTTACGATGGAAGTTATAATAAAGCTCTTCACTCGATATTAAAAACGGTTAAAGTAAACAGATCGATTTGAACTATATCGTTATTAGTTAGAATATTTTTTCCAATTCATTCATCGTTTCTGTCACCGAGTGGGAAGGTCGGTTATTTTTAAAACTTCTAAAAGTAAATAAATCAAACTTTTTGATGATAAGATATATAGAAATGAAATACGAGGTTCGAGTACAAATTGCGAATTTACACTGTTTTTTTTTTATCTTTTAACTTTTTACATCTATGTGCTACCATACACCAGGGCAGAAATTTCAACTTTTCATAATGAACAGCGGAATAGATTGGAATCTTTTTTTTTCAGAGCAGAGCATGGTAGTCATATTGGGCTATAAAGGAAAATAATTCAAACTTTATCAAATTCTTTATTTAATTCTCAGTGACGAAGTTCAGATTACTCCCACTTGAAGCACAACCAGTCAACTCAGGATCAAAGGCCTAGATCATAATTATTTAAATAAAGTTAAAAAGCTGCCAAGAGCAATACTAGCTTACTTGATATTCCAGTTTTTAAAAAAAATCTCAAAATGAGTCTTTGGTACGGACTTTCCAGTTCTTTATCAAAAAGTAAATCCAATTTATTTCTCGAAGGATTTAGAATGGAAAATGCTTTTAAAAAAATCTCTACCTCAGTGAATAGGCTCTGGAAATTTTATCAAAATTAAATAACTTGCACAATTTTGGAAGTTTACTGTTCACTATTAAATAAATAACCATTGTCCTCCAATGAACTCATAATAATGAATAAAAAAAACAAGATATGTTTTTTCCCTCTGGAAAATCGTTCTCTTCTGTTGATAAAATTTATTTTCTATTAAAATTCAACAAGATTTAGTTTTTTTTAAATCTTGTCAGATTGTTTTAAAGCCACGATATGGTTAAAATTACAATTATTTTTCGACTGACGTAAACAGAATTGGTACTTTTAATGTGGCGCCTAAAAATCTGAATACGTCAGTCAAGTGATCGAATAGCCAGACAGCCAAAGTTAAAAAAAAAACAAGAGAAAAAAACTTGAGTAAATTTTTACACAGAGACATTAAGAAAATACAGACACACACATATCATTTTGGCTGGTGCATTACCGGCGGCTACTTAGCTCAAAGGTGAGAGCCATGCTACGTTGAAGCGGTCACCCTATTCATGCGACAGCCCCATTTTCTTTATTGTTTATTCTATTTACGGTCTGTAGGGCCAAGTGATACATTAACGTGATGACAGGAGATCATTCCCAATGAGAGTTTCCATATAATATAACGCATTTATAATCATTCTGTCGGATCATATGTATCCATTTGTTAATACGTAACTGATGCATTGAAAGAAACTAAGAGACCAGATATAGACTGAAGGTTAAAACGAGATGAGAATGTAGCGTGAAAAAAAAAAAAGTTTATATGTGTGTGTGTATGCTCGTTTACGCGTACATGTGTGTGCACTGATTAACTAAAACATTATTACCACCTATTTAATAAGATCTCAATGCGCCCACAAAGCAGCTCTTACCCGATCAAGCATTGGCTCTACAAGAGTTCTAAAGGTCCACTGAGATTTGGTACCTGGATGTTAACAGGACGAACATCTTGGTCCAACACATTCCACAAGTGTTATTTGGAATTGATATTTGGGGAGTTCACTGACGAGTGCAACACAGTGAAGTCCTCTTCGTCATCCTGGAACAATCCTCGTACAACTTAAGCGGCACGACAGGATGTATTGTCCGGCTGAAAGAAACCACTGCCAGCGTAGAGGACTGTTGTCTTGAAGGGAGTGTGTGTCGGGTCTTCAATGATATTCAAGTTGATGGTACGTAACAAATTACCTTTAGCATAAATGAAAGGACCAGATGTTTCTCAGTAGAGTGTTGCCCAACCCATTGCACTGCCTTCTCGGGTGTATAGTTTTAACACAGTGCATCCTGGTGTTATTACCTCCCTAGGATGACGGTGTACACCTAGTCCCCTGTGCATCTTAATCAGGAAAAAGTTAGACTCATCGGACAAGGCAACCCCCTTTCAATGATTCAAGGTTCCGACGCTTGCGTTTGCAGACACTTTCAGCGACGGACATTAGTTAGCATACGTACACTGGTTTGTATGCAGTCTATGCAGTCCCGTGTGCAGTATGGATTGATGTTCTGTATGCTATGGTGCAATCCTTCTTTCACCTTGATAAAAAGCTATTCACAATGTGTGTCACAACAGCCATATTATTTACTCGTATAAGGTGGGAAAGCCTGTGTTCACTTGATATAACGATAAGCCTTGGCCGCCCAATGCCTTGTCGCCGGTTCTGAACGTGAGCACCTTAGAAACAATGACGTACCGGAAAAGTACTGACCTCGAGATCGATTTACCTATGGACTTATGATCCTGACATGTACATTTTTCACGAAATAATAGCAGTCATTATGGTCACATATCACAGGTCATAATGTTTTGGCTCATATATATATATATATATATATATATATATATATATATATATATATATATATATATATATACTTGTAAAAAACGACGGGATTTTTTAAATATTACACATGGATGAATTGAGATTTTAGAATATTTTTGGAAAAAACGTCTTAAAAATGAATCCAATGAATATTTTGCAAAACGATGTTCATTGTCTATTTTTATATTTTTCTTGAAAATCAGGCATAAAACATTACTTTATAAATATTACCCCTTCTCTCTAAAACGTACATTTCTATTTTCAATTTTAATTTTGGAAAAAGTCTCCTTCACTTTTCTCCCCTTTGAAGATGGTTTTCCCTTACGTTATATATATATATATATATATATATATATATATATATATATATATATAAGGATTGCGACAGCTATGTGTGAATGGTTTGGGTTTTTGGAGAAATATTAAGATTAATTATGAGACTAGAGTTTTTTCTCAAAAAGCTCTATACATATATTTACTTCCATCGGTGCTTATTGTGAAATGACTCGAAGCTATTCAATAATTCTATGATTATTTCTACGTATTTTACAATAAAATTCAGTCAGCACTGTGAATAACATAGTACATTTTGGGGTGTGTGTGGGTGTGATTTGTTTTGATGTTCAGTTAGAATAGATTCACGACTAAACACTAATTGTATCAGTGCCCGTTGTCTTTAGAACACTGAGTTAGCAGTCGCGAAAACTTTTATCTCAGCCGTCACTGATAAAAAAAAAGTAAGTTTAAGGAGCTCTGCAGTGAACCTTTATTATCTGTTTTATCTACTATTCTGGTTATGATCTCTCTTACCAGTTAAAGCAAAAAAATATTCTAAACTGTTTTTCAAGGAATTTCTTTGTGCTTCCAATCAATAAGTTTCGGTTACTTTTGGTCCTCTGGTGCTATTTACGATGTAAGTATTAAGTCAAACTGGAAACATACTCTCTCTTCATCGTACGACCGTCCGAAATGATTGAAAAAACATAATTGAAAATGAAAAAAAAATCCTCGAAATAATTAGCTTCAAATCGACTGTAACTTGAATATTCCAATGCTGTACTTTCGTACAACTAGCATAAAGTGAGGGCCCAGGACAGCATTTTAGTTAGAACAGGAATAGAATAGACACGCCAAAAAAATTACTCCAAAACATTACGGAGATCTTATTTATTGGGAGCACAAAAATTCTTGTTGAAAAACCCCAACGGAAACGAAAGAAATCTTATACAGTTTTCTGGTTTCCAGATGGATCTACGACATTTTGTAAACAGCGCAGATCAGAAGTAAAGAATTAGATCACGGTGAAAATTTGTTGTGTATGTAAGAAGAAATATATTAAAGAACATACTTTGTTATCATAATTGGAGTTATTTTCCCCAGGCACCGCTAATATATATATATATATATATATATATATATATATATATATATATATATATGTATATGTGTGTGTGTGTGTGTGTGTGTGTGTGTGTGTGTGATTGGGGAATTTGGGAAGTGCATGGATGGAAGATATCATGAACTTTTACCGCTTTTATAAATACTATCTTATCTGAGTACTATTGGTATTAGGTAATTTCGGTGCGCAATTATTTTTCATCATGATAAAATTCCTGAAACCACTGAGTTAACGCCTGAAAAGAAAAGCTGAATTTTGGAATAGACTAACATTCAAATTTGAATTGTAAATGAAAAAGAAAAAAAAACAACTGTAGCCGTTTTAATACACAGTTTATTTCCAAATAAGTTCTATTTTTTAATATGAAAATCAAACTGAAAATATGAAATTCAGTCTCTGAATGTTCAATACTATTAACAGACTTTGCATGATTTCTGGCAGTTGTCTAACATCCATGATGGGTTTCTCTGACATTCGCCTCTTCTTGCCCATTCCTGACACTGTTGTGTATCGTAACTGTCTGCGCAAGGTTCTGAAGAAGAAAGAAAATAAGAACGTTTATTTTCACATTTTTTTCGGTAAATTGTTATCACAAATAATGGAACATATGTAATGAAAGTTATTTTCCCAGAAGAAATATTCAGACAATACGTCTTTCATACAATGACGTTTGAATAAGAAAATGTTGATTGGCCATTTCCAGTTTCCAGTTTGAAAAAATGCAAGTAAAACCAAGGTGGGTAAATCTTGACGAGCAGATGTAACAGTCTTAATTGATGTAAAGTATTTATTCATTGATTGCGCAATTTATTCCTGAAAAGGTTACTTTATACAATCTTCATCGTATACTTATGTTTTATATTCTATTCCTCTCTTTTTAAACCTGATTTTTATATTGATTTTCTTGCATTATACACGAGTAAATACGGCACACTTTGCTCATCTGAACAAGGATGTGACCAAAAAACCCAAACTTGTATCGCAGACTCTTTTCATGAAAAACATTAATTTCATAGACATCTTCTTTGAAGTTCGAATTTTGACTTCCATAGCAGGAATGGATTTAGTAATCAAAGATAGAAACATTATTTTGTGTTCTTGAAGCTGGTCTTAGACTTTTATAATGTCACTTTTTGTCATCAAGAGTTAACTTCCATTAGACTAGAAAAATTTGAACTCTGTAATCAAAAATCTTCCGAACATAAAGTAGCAGTTATAAAAACGATCTTCCCGTGTGACAGCTGAGGTATAGATGGTCAAAAATGACAAATTCTGAATTACCCTCAATGGCAAAAGTATATTCCCACCATTAAGGCATCGTCTCATGACGGATAACACTCTGGTATTTTGAGAAATTCAAGTGTATTAATAAAGATCTAACGGTTTCTGCTATAGAAGCGTATTATATTTGCTGAATACAATTTCGTTCTTTACTTTTTCTTTCATTATTTTATATTGTAAGATTAAATTAGGCCTCGGTCCCCCAAACCGGAAAATCCAGAAATCCGGATCAGCTCCGATCTCAAACTTTCCGGACAAATGATCCGGTACCTATATAAAGACGCCATTGTCAAAACCGAGCATTCATTAGTTGACGTATCCTGGGATGCAAATTTAGTTTCTAATTGCGATTGGTCTCATTTTAGGAAACCCAACTGTAATAATCAAACAATCTATTCTTTAGAAGTGTAGTAATTGATATCTATTGAATACAATTCCACGCTCTACATTTCATTCTTTACTTGATATTTTAAGAATATATTAAGCCCTGTTTCATAAACTGGTCACCACCGGTCACAAGCTTCCTGGTATCTGTATAGTTAAATCGTTGGTGAACCGAGCGTTCATTAACGACATGTCTTGGGAATAACTGGAAGATGATATACATGGATTTTTTAGCCCCGATTTCACCTCAGGTTCTATTCATGATGATTTAACGGAAACATTCAATTTTGGTCATTTAAATTTGTATAAGATATTGGAATTTGATTTAAAGGTTTTTTTTTTACTCACTGCTGCTAGAGTCACCTGGATATACAAAAGAACAAAAATGAAAAATTAGGGAAATGAATAAAAGAGAACAAAATGTTGAAAATCTCTTTTCTCAGACAAAATGCGACAATTTTTTTACACAATAGATTCAATTGATTCTACACTAGTTAGAAGCACAGTGGTTCACAGGGCACAGTGGACTACGGGGCACAATGGATTACAGGGCACAGTGAATCATTATGGATTTTTACAGATGTGGATGCACAACAGTATTTCTTCTTCTCCACATCCGCCATCTTATTTTGTGGAAGGCTTTCCTACTTGAACATTGCTGTACATAGTTCAAGCTAAGGAACCTAATTTCAAGTCAAAAATAATATTCAGAGAGTATTCTCACTTTCATTATAGAGCCACAACGATTTAGAATTTTCTAATCGTGCTATACGTGGTAAAGTTAATGGGGTTATGTTGGATTTTTTCTCTAAACTGTAATCACAGTGCTTGCCCAATAGAGAGGTGCAAGGTTATCTCCCTCAATGATATACATGTGACATAATGAATCAAGACACAGTGGATCACCTCTGTGACTGATCCACTTCAATTCTTTTGAATAAAAATTGATTCAGTCAATTTATTTGTTGTAGTTTACTAGGAAACTTGAAGAGCATTTTGATTTTACTTTCGTATCATCCTTTTTGTTTTCTTTTCTTGAATTGCTCCTGGGACTGTTTGAAGGCGAATCTGTGTTGAATGGTTTCTCCAGTGTGCCTAACCTTTGCGATTGAATGTTTGAGAGATTTTTATGATTACCCCTTGTAACATTGTCCACAATTCAATGATACTTAAATGAAATATGTTGTTGGATTCACTCTGGAACTTCTTTGAATCATTCAATCTCATGGTGGTTCATGGAAAATTTACTGTGTATTAGGGCTGGGACAGTGTGGGTCAGGAATAATAGAAACACAAACAAAAAAACAAAAAAAAAAACCCCAAACCAAATGCCTGTCAGCTGCAAACTAAGAGATACTTTACTTTCTTATTATCGTATAAAATATTTCACAGCCAGAAGAATTGGTCTCTTTTTTAAAACCAAATATATCAATGAAATTAGCTTCTACCTACAATAAATTTTTTCTGGTCTTCTCTGTCCCAGTTTCCTCTACTTAATCCATTGAGTGATCTATCAGTATGGCCCCGTGTGTTACCGAATCACAAGTCCAGAATGTAATAATTAGAGTAGATTTATGTATAAACGCTGAAGCTTTAAAAATTCATTTTACAATACGGAATAATGTAAAGCGTTATTACTCACCGCTGCCAGAGACACCTGGATTGTAAGAGAGGGAGATAAGAAAATTAATACACTTGAATGCCTGACTTTGTTTAATTACAAAAGGGAAAGATAAATAACCAAACTATCAGTGTCCAAGAACTGATGCAGGCGTTATTAACAGTATGGGGCTATTATATACATAATGTAAATGTATTGTGGATGTTTTATCATGTTTACCTGCTGCTTGTTCAATCAACCTAAAAGACTATTTACTTAAAATATCAATGTCTGATTAGTTTGAGGTAACAAATCTATATAGACAATTGACCTGTACGTAGATTTCAATAGATCAAAGGATCATAATGGAGAGAAATCACTTACCACCA
This sequence comes from Thysanoteuthis rhombus, assembly GCA_963457665.1. Taxonomy (NCBI): domain Eukaryota; kingdom Metazoa; phylum Mollusca; class Cephalopoda; order Oegopsida; family Thysanoteuthidae; genus Thysanoteuthis; species Thysanoteuthis major. Next base: position 28,436,106 of record OY735217.1, read on the forward strand.
ACGCAGAGTCCATTTTCGCATGAAGCACCTTTGGGACATTTAGAGCAAGAAGAACCTGGGGTATGAATGTCGTTTCCGATGTTCCCCCTAAGCGAAAAATGAATTCGAAAATACAGATCGATAAATTAGATAAAGAAACATCACACACGCGCACACACGTATGTGCGAGTATACACACGCACACATACACACTAATTGGAGGATATTTTGATATATACGAACACACATATATATATATATATATATATATATATATATATATATACATATATATATATATGCATATATATATATATATATATATATATATATATATATATATATATGAATACACACGCATATATGTATATATATAATACAAATCAGGAATGCAATATAGTATGATACAATATCTGATGTATGATGGGTTTATTTCATCAAATGCTCGATACATCCAAAATTCTGATTTACAGAAGAGCTCAAAATATAATAGAGTAAGGATTCGCTGCACAAGATCGTTTATGTTCCTCTGAAGAACTCCAGACAGAGCAGAAACATAAACGTGTTTGTGTAGCAAATCCTTACTCCATTATATATATATATATATATATGTATGTATATATATATATATATATATATATATATATATATATATATATATATATATATATATATATATATATATGTATCGAAATTGCTTCAATAAAGAAAAGTTACCTTGGATTATAGAAGCAAGCAAAATACAAAGCATTTTTGACGTTCATTCCAAAAGCAGCCAAGTAAGGACACCTCTCAACGGCACATCCAACTTCAGTTGTCTTTGCCCAAACAAGCTGCGGACGAATAGACGAGAGAATATTTTACAAGGATAAAACGAGAAAAGAATTCATGTTGGAAATATATGGACCGTCAAAGAATTCTTCGGACAATTTAACCATCTTTGCTATTAATATGGTTCACATGGCGTTTCAGTTGATTCATTATAAGGCCTTCTTCAGGTTTATCAACCGAATGTAATGGTAGTAAACATACATTTTCTTTCAATAACTGCCACACTAGAAATGATTCAGGTGTTATCTTTCCTCTCTTGTTAGGAATGCAGAAGCCGCAGAGCTGAATCCTGACACTTATCTTATGTATCATCATCATCAGTCTTTTAACGTCCGTCGTTGGTCATAGACCTTCCCCAGGATGTGCCACACTTCTCTATCATGTGTGTCGCGGAGCCAGTACTTTCTATATTTGTCTTGCTCGTTCTCCCATCTAATATTCTGCCGGCCTCCGTTACGCATGTGATCACAGGGGATCCATGTCGCGAGTCACTATGTCCATCGGTTGTCCGCCATTCTTGCAACATGGCCAGCCCACTTCCATTTGAGTTTTTTAATGGATTCTATGATATACCTGGCTCCTGTCTTTTCCTGAATATACTGTGCTTCCTTGTGGTCTCTCCATGTGAGGTTGGGCATATTTTTTTCATGTGCACGTTGCATGGTTCTCAGTTAGCGGATCTGTCTGATGTATACTCAGTTGATAAGCTGATATAAGTCGCTCCTTTGTTTTTTTTTCTCACTTTCCAACGGTACTCCCTCTGTATAATGTAGATATCCCTCTCAGAAAAGAGAGCGTTTGTATCTCTCTCTCCAGACATTTTCTGCCGAACCAGAATTTTCTAATTTGCTTTTGGAATAGTTTTTCTTATCTATATTCCTCGAGTCTGACTTTGACTTCAAGTTTCTGTTTTGATAATTCCTGCAAGGGAATACTATAAATGCAGTTTTTCTGTAAGATTCATTTCTCGAGGTGGTCCAACACTGGTGAGCAGAATATCAAAAGTCACCCGGATGTTCAAACAGCTACAAACCCTGTGAATATGTTCTCTTGTCCCTTCTTCATACGGAACTCGGGTAGTGGTAACAGATTTGATACCCTTAATGGTATCTTAAATGCTCATTCTACCATTTTCCTTCCCGGTGACAACGTTGGGAAGGTAGCTATTTCGTTTGAGAGTTTAATCTATTAGTTCTAGTTTCTCACCCTATGTTTTGTGGTCAGTCTTGAAGATTCTTGCCCAATTTAGTAGACAATTGATTAACCCATTTTTACCATACAATGAGTAGTTTGTGTTTAAATTCAGAAATAAACCCATACCTGGTGGGTCCATTTTTACAACGGTACCATATTCACTTTCCGTGCAAGATATGTGCGCGTCCTGAAAAAAGGTCTTTTCGTTTCCCTTTTTCTCTATTGTAAACTATATGCATAATCTAATGGAGTCCACATCTTCGAAGAGGACTTAAGTATAAATGTGTCATAAGCCAGACCAAAGGATTCAACGCTGTTGTGCTTTAAGGCTAGACTTCCGAAAAAATCCAGATATTTTAAGGATCAAAGAGCGGGTCAGACTAGAAAGTTGTGATTAAAAGGAGCAAAAACAAGAATAACAATGATAATAATGACCATGCTGTTCTGTATTAAACAATGATATCTATAAGCCTCCTCACTATCAAATAAAATTAATCTAATTGTCTCATTTTGGATCTGTCATTTGAGAACAACGTAATATATTTACTCATCTAGTTAAGTACGTACTTATGGCCACTATATTTAATGATCTCATATCACTAGACCCAAGATCCAAGTAAACTCTGCTGTAAGTAGTAATCCTTCCGCTAAACCCATCCCAAGGGGCTACATAATACTTACTTGTGTGTAATGACAGGACATATAGCAGCCGTTACCATTTCGGTTGAAATCTTTCTTTTCGTCAAACCAGGTGTCCATTCCTTTTTTTATTATAGTTTGCAGTTCACCGGGGTTGCTGTCAAATGCCAAGTTCTCACCTCGGCCTTTCATTTGATGCTCGAAGTTGCATCCTCTGGCCCAGGCAGCTGCTTCTCTTGCCAGCTGATCATTCCAGGTCTGTGACAGAAAGTGAATGAATGGAAAAATAAACAAATGATATTCTTACGCTACGGTTGCAGTTTCCCCATGTTGGACCCAGCATGTGACATTACTACTTACTCAGTTCATTTGCAATATGTGAATTAGATTTAGAGGCGAAACGCACCCGAAGTGACGTCACTCCATTCACCCTGCGCTATTATACCCATATCTGGGTTCCTGATTTTTTAAAAGTCCACTAGTGCATAGTGAACACAAGCATGCGGCTGGAGTTTGAACTCAGTTCGTCGAGTCCATTCTCCGCGCCGCCTCCCGCTCTGTAACCCCTTGAAAATTAATTAATTAATTAATTGATAAAAAATAAGATAAATATATAAGTATAAATGTAAGCTAGACAGGAAGACAGACAAACATAAGAATATACATATACTTTTTCTAATTTCCTTGTCAGAGGGAAATGACTGGACCAGATATTTCTGTATATTTTCTTTCATTAGAAATGTATTTATTTCAGATGGTAATTTGATTGGCCAGAATTGTCGATGTCCAATTGAATTTCACCAAACCATCAGAGGACCCATCTGTCACTCATCTATATGTATATAGGAAGGTGAATCAATTGCTCTAAAACCAGACACGTAGTTATTAGCTAAAATCTTATCTGAAATTCTTTCAGTATAATGTTAGATCCATGTGATCCGTATTCACTCTGAATTGACAAGGAAAGAGATCATGTTGAAAAAAAAAACTTGCAGTGAGCAATGGATTTCTTTTTGTCATTATGCTACATGGTCATTTTACTCCAGATATATATATATATATATATATATATATATATATATATATATATATATATATATATATATATATATATATAATCATCTCTATAGTAAAAATTCACACTATTTCTAAAGTATATGCGTTTAGCGTTTCCTGTATCAATCAAAGCGAAGAAAAATAAAACAACAAAAACTACCCGTGATATCATAAGTCGCATAAACAGCTAACGATCAAATAATGAAACTACCAGGACATATTTTTGATTGTACTGTGGGAGCTTCAATACTAACGAGAAGTTTAAATGTGTCAATGTTAGTTGTTATTTAGTGAATCAAAAATAAAAAATTGAAGAAAATCAGCAACGTTTTTGGCATATTACACTTTTTTTTTTTTTTACTTGAACAAGAATGAAAATACGAAGTGGACACTTTCCAACTACGCATAGCGAGCGAAATGAACCACCAATAATCGTACTAAAAACCGGCTTTTTGTACACAGAATGTAATAGTGTAAATATTCTGATATTGGAAGGGAGACCGCTACTTCCGGAAATCAAAATGATTAATTCGAAATTTTCATTGAAGGCAGCAATTGGCAAAAAATATCCGAATTAATTTAGAGAAAAAACATAATATTCCATCTTGATAACGCTTGGCTGCATGTTCCTCTAATGACCAGGAAAACGTTGTTACAGCTTGGAAGGGAACTTTTCATTCATCCACCGTATTCAACAGATATTAACATCGTTGAATTATCTATTCTGGTCCTCACAGAATTCCCTTAACAAGCAGAAGATTTATTAACCCAAAGGCTACTAAAGGCACGTAGAGGAGTTGTTTGATGAGAAAGATGAGCACATTTTTGGAGGATGGAATTATAAAGTTACCTGAAATTGGCAGAAGACAGTGGAACAAAAAAGTAAATACATTTGAAAATTGGAGAAAAAATTCTTTTAGTTTTACTTAATAAACCGAAGGAACTTTTTGGTCAGTCAGTCAATAGATTGTGTTAAGAATGATTTACCAATTTCATCATATCAGCGGCACCTTCTCCTCTCCTCAATTCATTGTGATAATCCAGGACGAATTTCTTAACATTGCCCAAGGGGACGCGACTCGTGTGGATAGACCCCACGGCACACAACATCAGACACAAAGAGAAAATCATTTTCGGACTTTTGAGATTCTGGGCTGAAATATACAAGAGATAAATTAATGTTTGAATTAATAATTCTGAATTCATTCTCTGTTGAATCTTATTTAAAAATATTTTGTTTGGTTGGAGTCACAGTCCACGAATGGAATGCATTTTTGTTTTTTTTTGTTTTTCACTTGTTATCGCAAAGAACTTATCCATTTGCCAAAAATGGCTGGATACTTTCAGGACAGACTTCAAAAACTGTTCCAAAATTTTCTCCATTTCCCCCTCTGCGTCACAAAATCTCTGCTCAATGCGCTTGACAACAAAATTTTTCAAATAACTTTACTGAGAAACCCCAAGTAGCAACAAAGATGTTCGTATCAGCGACCATTTTTTGCGTTATGCAGTTCTGTTTGGAAGAATGATTTCAAGTTGATGGACAAGTTTTTCCATTCAAATAAATTCCGATCAGCATTATTCAGGAATGGAAGTATTTTCCCTTTCTCTCTATGATCACACACCACCTTTAAGCTAAATTGTGCGTTCCGTTATAAAACAACGATTCCAATTTCGATATCACGAATTCGCTTGGATAGCTGATTAAACAAAGAGTGTTGCATGAGGCAGAATAAGTGATATTTTGAATAATGATTGGTCTGGAGAATACAGAATAGGTGAAAGAACTTCCCAACACAGCTCTATGATCGTCAGCTACTTCGTATTCTGAAATCGAGGATGGACGTTGTCATGTAGCAAAATTACTGGTCGAAAACTATTTTCTTTCCTTCTGCATCATTCAAACAGTCTGACACAAAGTTACCAGTTTGGGGTACCCGGTGAGGATTCAACTCAGTACAGTAGAAATGCTCTTTGAGACTCGCTTTCTAATCCTCACTCCACAACAAGGCAACGTGTATGTATACCGAGTTTATCTGAGTCGGGCAAAAAATCACAAATAAGGAGTGACTGCCAAGGATTGAACTCTCAACAGAAGTATTGGTTTTTGAGACTAGCTTTCAAATCTCTACTCCATGACAAGACAACCAAGCTTGCCATACAGTGATAATGGTTCATTTGACTAACTCTCAAACCATTTCCTCAGCGGCGAGCTTATTCATAAAGAAATAGAGTACCTTCAGTTATTTCAAAATCCAAAATGCTTGCATATTTCTTAGAATTTTGAGTTATCGACTGAGAAAATGTTGAAGTAACAATTCATTCTTGCTACTACCAAACAAACGATATCATTAGATACTGAAAAAAAAAAACTTTACTCGCTGTATCAAGGAATGAACAGTTATTCACCTCTAAGTCTTCAAGGATGCTATTCAGAGCAGGAAATAACGGAATCTTGAGGGAAGAGAGCAACGAATGATTGCTGATTTTCTCCAGCGGCTTTTATAGCTATGGGAGACGGTTTGGATTCTATTCAGCTGGCGTACGCATGTGAACTCTCAGATGATCTCCGACAATTTCTTTTGTTTATATAATGCATGTCATAAGCACAATGAATATTTTAGGTTGCATCATTATTGTCTTCTCTAATCTCATTGATCATTGAAGCAGGTATTTCTAATCTGCAAATCATTTGAATTCAAAAGAATAAAAAGAAAATGACGTATGGTGTCGTTCTTTCAATAATCAGACCCTCTCATTGAAATGGACAATAATTACCTTGAGATTGAATACCCTCCCAGACCATGTGATGCTTGCAAACCACAGCCAGGTGATCTAAAATAATTCCACTTTTTAAAACAAATGGAAATATATATCGATTTTCATTAGGATTTTTTTGAAATGTTATAAAGATACCCTACAGTAAAAAAAAGATATGCAGCTGAAGTAGTCGTTTGCCTCCTTCTGTCTCAGAAGACAAGGGGGGGGGGAGTCCGCAGAGGATTAGCCTACGATTGATTTGCAACACCAGCTGTGACTGTAAAGTCCAATTCTCATGCGGCACATTCTGTTGCAGCTTTCGCAGGTGTAATCTCTGCCCGGCCCTGTAGGTACTGTCATTGTCCGCTGCCGTTTGCGATTACTCCGCTCTTCCCATCGGCTCTCTCTATTCCTCTTGCTCGTGTAGATATCCGCCTTGATGGTACGCTTCCTATAAAAAGAAAACGTTGGCGAAACATCCGTTCATTCGTCGACACGTCCTGCAAACAACCGGAAGCCGTTACATGTTCTGATAACAGCCAGAAGCCGATACATGTCCCGCAAACAACTGGAAGCTGATACAAACGGAGTCTCTCGTCACAATTTTACCTTTGTGGCAATTCATCCGAGACAATATTTTAGATCATTTTGAATTAGTATGAAATATTTACATTTCGTTTGCAAGTCTCTCCTTACTACCAGCGCCACTCGTATGTTCAGAAAAAGAAAATAAGACTAGAAAGTTGATTGACTTTAATGAATGTCAGTCTTTGTTTAATTACGATAAGGGAAAATAGATCGTGATTAAACTTAGGAATACAAATTGAAAAATAATAAAGTATCAAAAATCTTAGCATTTGAAATTCATTTTCAAACAAATCTTCATTGATCCTGCAACAGATATTTGATCAATTGAGTAAAATATTAGTTTCTTTCTGAATGTTCCTGAATCTTATTCTGTCTCATGTTAATCGACGCATATTCGAGATTTGCTAATCTCCTGTATCTTATCTAAAATTCTATATTGTGTAAGGATAAAGGATTATTATTATTATTATTATTATTATTATTATTATTATTATTATTATTATTATTATTATCAATAATAATAATAATAATAATAATAATAATAATAATAATAATAATAATAATTGCCTTCAGTAATAACCACTGGGCAACCGGTGTAAAACTGTAAACTGCAGTATTACTTTGGCCTATGAGAACTAAGAGAGAAGGGCTGGAGACTTAAGGAGACTTGCTGTCACTCAAACTCCAGCACTTACCACCAGGCAACTGGTGTGAGATTGCCAATAATAATAATAATAATAATAATAATAATAATAATAATAATAATAATAATAATAATAATAATAATAATAATAATTTTCACGCCAGTTGCCTGGTGGTCACTGCTGGAGACTGAGTGACAGCTTATCTACCTCACCTATCACTGCAGCGCTACCATTTGTGATATGGTTGTGGTGTTCGTGTTTTTCCCTCATTTTCTCTGTGTAAGGCCACTGCTAGCAGCTGGGTCGAAGATCTCATATTTCTAGCACTTTCCACGGTATTTGTACTGTCCACAGCAGTGCAGTGCTCTGTGTAGTCTCGATCCTTCCTTTCATGCTTAGTTCTTCCAATTCCACTTTAGTACAGTTCTGAGTGCACCTATTATCACTGGTACTACTCTGACTCTCATGTTCCTGCCTTCTTCAGCTTTGCTAGGTCTTTGTATTTTTCCCAGCTTTTCACTTTTTTTCGTATCTACTCTGTGGTCTGGAGGCACCTCTGCATCAATCATTCTCCTCTTCTTGTCTTTGATCACCAGGTCCGGTCTTCTCGCTTGGGTGGAGTGGTCAGTTTGGATGTTCAGAGTCCCAGAGTAATTTGTGACTGACATTCTCTAGGCCCTGTGCTGGTACCACTTTTTCGTATGGTTGAATACCATTCGTTTGCTCAGTTCCCAGTATATCAATGTTGCTACTCTACTGTGTCTGGGTTTATACTCTCTCTGGGCTAGTTAACTACATACACTGATTGCGTGGTTCATGGTCTCATCTCTTTCCAAACAGAGGCAACATTTACTGTTTGTTTATTCATTTTGCTTGGATATAGTTAGTCTTCTTGCATCTGTTTTTGGCCTGCCATGATGAGCAATTCTTTTTCTCAATTCTGGTTCCCTTTGCGTAGCCATGTCCATAATATCTCGTCTGCAACATCCTGTACCTATCTTTTAAATTCTCCGAATAGTATTTTTTGTTCCCATTTTTCTTTTCTTGTTTGCTGTGCTGCTCCATCGTTTTCTACTTTTTTGTTCTTCGTTGCGCTGCTTCTGGTGCTCTTTATAATGTTTTGAATGTTTGCTTGTACCTACTTTTCTAGACCTGTTTTTGCCCTCTGGATACTGTCATATATACTGATGGGTCCTCTTCTACCTTCTTTTCTCTTCGAATACAGTTTACCCGTGTCATCTCTGGGATGTAAGGCCTTGTGCATTGTCATAAGCTTTTTTGTTTGCCGGTCCATTCACTGGAATTCTTCCTTTGTCCACCCAAGGAATGGTCCAGTGTATCTTACTACTGATGCAACCTATGTGTTCATTCCTTTTATCGGTTTCCTGCTGTTTAGTTTGATCTCCAATATTTTCCTCCTCCTCCTCCTCCTAAAGTATTCTCTTTTTATTTTCTCCTTCATTTCTTCACGTTTTATCGAATCGTATTTGAAAACTTCCATTTGTATCGGTCTTGTGTGGTCAATGCTCTAATCTTTTTGTTGTCCAGGATTTCTATTCCTTCTGCTGATTCGTTTGTACATAACCATTAGTGCACATTTTTCTTTTCCGAACTCCACCCCAATGTCATCATGGTATTCCTTCACTTTGTTGAACAACGTTTCGAGCCCTCCCCTTTGCGAATAGTTTTATGCCGTCCATGTACATTAGGTGATTGACTTTTCCCTTTGCGTTGAAGAATTGGTATACTTTGCTGTTTTTCAGGATTCTGTTGAGCAGTATCTTAGTTTTGACAGTGGAATTAAGTATTACGGTGAGCAATTTTTCTATTATATCTAAATTCCCGAAACTCTTAGGTTAGCAACTCAAAAAGATGGCTGAATGGTTGAATAAACACAAATTCGAATTAAAATTATAAATGAAAAAGAAGAAAAATGTGTGCGTTTTTAATATGCAGTTTATTTTCGAAATGGTTCCATTTTTAATATAAAATTTTATAAATTGAAAGTATAAAGTTCAGTGCCAGTACATTTCATTCTCTAACAAGCATTACAAGATTTCCGGCAGTTACTCAACATCCATGCTGGGTTTCTCTGACATTCGCCTCTTCTTGCCCAATCTTGACACTGTCGTGCATCGTGACTGTCTACGCAATTTCCTGAAATAGAAAGTGAATAAGAGCGTTTATTTTTCACTTTTTCTTTCCGTAAATTGTAGGCACAAATAATGGAACGTATGTAGTGAAACTTATTTTTCCAAAAGAAATATAATGACGTTTTCGATCAAACATGTAAAGACACTCAAATTGACTGGAAAAAAAGACATTCTCCTGACAACGTGAAATAGAATGAACAATCAAAGAAAATTGGGGCTGCTGCAGGAATCGTTCGCAGGTTCGATTCCTGCAGCAGTCCAATTTTCATTAATTGTTTGGAGTGAAAATTGTTATTTGGGTTTTTGCATTACCGGCGACTGTTTAGCTCTATGGTACGAGCAATGCTACATTGAAGATTCAGCCCTATCAGTCGTGGGTTCGATTCCAGTTGCAGCTCCATTTTCTTCAGTTGTTCATTCTATTTTACGTTGCCTAGGCGAAGGGATTCATTAACCAGATAATGAAGGGGGATCATTTCAAATTAGAGTTTCTGCATAATATAATGCAACACACACACACACACACACACACACACATATATATATATATATATATATATATATATATATATATATATATATATATATATATATATATATATATATAATGTTACCCCCTAATTCAAACGATTTTTCATACTGAATTTCTCGCTCGTGTTATACTTCAGTAAATACGATAGAACGTGCTCATCTGAACTTAGTTGGTAGACAAAAAACAGATTGTAAAAATGATAGCAGATTTTTTCAATGAAATTTTACAACTTTTTGAAATAACTTGAATATACTTTTGAACCACAAATTTTGCTTTGATAGCAAGAAAATGGCATGAATTTAGTTGTAAATGATACAATTTTTTGTGTTCTTTAAGGGACTTTTAGACTTTTTTAATGTCACCTTTTGTCAACTCCTATAATTTTGTAATTGTTGTCTGCCGACAGAAATATCTGAACTCTATTATTGAAAATATCCCCAAAATAAAGTAACAATCACACAAATATAAGATTAGCCGAAAATCAATTGATTTTATGATTACTTGACTGGATCTTGGGGAAAATATTACTAACTTTTTACTTAAAATAGTGAAAAAGTGGATTTGTTCACAGCAGGTGTGTTTTACCTGTCAACCCAGTTCAAAACTCAGGTTGTTGTTCAGTCAACTTTTCCTCTCATACATATGACGAATGTCCGTCCAAATAAACGAGTATGCCATGTGACAGCTGAAGTGTGAATGATAAGAACTGGCAATACCTGAATTACCCTCAATGGCAAAGGTAAATTCCTAAAATTTCCCAAAGTACTGTCACATGACGGGCAACACTCTTGTAGTTAAAGAATGTCAAGTATATTAATGAAGATCAAACAGCCTTTTCTTCAGAAGTGTATTTTTTGATATCTGTTAAACACGGTTTCGTTCTGTACTTTTTATTGTTTATTTCATATCTAAATTACATGTCAAGCGTTATTCTGCAAAAAGGGAAAATCCAGAAATCCTGATCCCCTCCGGTCCCAAGCTTTCCGGATAAATGATCCAATACCGATACAAAGACACTATTGGCAAACGGAGCGTTCATTTGTCGTCCCAAGAACCCTCGGGGCTGATACTAATGAAATCTCAATTTTTCGATTTCACCTTAGGTTTTATTCATGATAATTTATCGAAAGCTTTACTATGATTTCAATAAATATTAGAATTTGATTATAAAAGTTTCTCACCACTGCCACCTGGATATGTAGGAAAAAAAGAAAAAAAAAGAAAAAAAAAGAAAATTAGAAACATAGATAAAAGAGATCAATATATCGAAAATATTTTGTCTCAAAAACAAAAAAAAACATGATATTAAAAATTTATCTAATAATAGATTTTGTTGATTGTAGATGGATCGGGGGCATAATGGATCACGGGACAGTGAGTCAAAAAGATTTTTTAAAAATATGAATACACAACCGTACTTTCTTTTCTCCACATACGCTATCTTACCTTGAGAAAGACTCTTCCGTTCGAGCATTGTTGTACAGCATTGTATAGTTAAACGACCAAATTTCAAACCAAAAGTGGTATTTAGAAGAACTATTACTGTCATTGCAGAGCCACGACTATTCAGAATTTTTAGGATTAATATTATATTAGAATTATTTCTTGACCAAACTCCAATCACTGTGCTTGTCCTTTAAGTATATGTTTCTCAATGATATCTATAGAGGAACAGTGAATCAGTGAACATTGAATCACGTCTGGGACTGAGTCGCTTCAATTCTTATGAATAAAATTGATTCTATCATTAATTTCGTGTAGTTTACTTGGAAACTAGTAGAGCATTTCAATTCTACTTTTGAATTAATTTTTTTCCTTTTCTTAGATTGTTTTTGAGACAATGTGAATGTCATTTTGTGTTGAATATTTCCTTTTGTGTGTCTAACTATTGCCAATGAATGTTTTAGTGATTTTCATGATCACCTTTTATAACATAGTCAACTATTCGATAAAATAATTGATAAAGTATGTAGTTGTATTCACTCTGGAACTTCTTTGAAACATTCGATCTCATGCTGGTTCACTAATTCACTGTGTATTATCGCTGGGACACAATAGATCAGAAATGATAATTACAAAAACAAGAGCCAGCCAACTGTTAACTTGAAGCGATATTACTTTCTCGTCTTCATATAACCTAATCCATAGCCAACATAATTTTTCTTTCTTTTAAAGATATATATCGATAGAATTAGGTCCTACTTCCCATGATGTTCTCTGGGCCACTGTGCCCCGGTATCTCCTACTTAACCTGCTGAGTAACATATTAGTTTGGCCCCGACTTTTACTGAATTACAGGCCTGGAATCTAACAATTAGCGTAGATTTGTTTAATAATAGTAAAGCTTTAAAAATCTATTTTCCAATACAAAATGATATGATTTCTTTTTACTCACCTGTGTCAGAGGTACCTGGTATTCAGAAAAAAGAAAGAAGATAGGAAAGTTAATACACTATTATGAATGCCTGTCTTTGTTTAAGTACAAAAGGGAAAGTTGAAACTCCAAAGACTAGTAAATTAATATGATTTTTTAAGTGTCTTAATTTGAAAAGATCGTTCCACTATTTATTGTGCATTTCTCTTGTAAAATCGAAAGTTAGAGTAAAAAAGAATGTCAGTGTTAAGAAATTAATGCAGACGTTAGTAACAAAAAGGCTTTTATATATACAATGTTAAAGTCTTTTAATGATTTATCAAGTTTACCAAGCTTTCTGCAGCTTGTTCAATCAACCAAAGGGACTATTTGTTTGAAAAATAAAGAGCTGATCAGTTTGAGTTGACGAATTTATATAGGCAGAAGAAAGATTTCAATAGATTGATGTAATATAAAGAAGAGAAATCACTTACCTCCAACGCAGAGTCCGTTGTCGCATGAAGCACCTTTGGGACATCTAGAGCAAGGTGAACCAGGAGTATAAATGTTGTTTCCAGCATTTCCCCTAAACGAGAAAATAATTTGAAAATAGAAATAGGTACATTACATAGAGAAACATCACACACACACATACACACACACACACACACACACACACACACACACACACATACACAAACACACACACACATGTGCAGAAGTATATATCTATATCTATATATATATATATATATATATATATATATATATATATTTGGGGGGCATTATAATATAATATCATATAATATAGTACAATATCTGATGGGTTTATTTCATAAAGTGATCGATACGTTCAACTTTAAACATAAAGTTGGTCGAGAGCAGAGATCAAAATATAATGGAATGACGATCTTTTACACAAATACATGTAAGCCTGAAGAAGCTCCCCAAAAGTATCTATGTATTTTTTCCGTAGGCAAAGAGAAGTTGAGTATATATATATATATATATATATATATATATATATATATATATATATAGTCGTGTGTGCCTGTGAATGAGTAATCAGTTTCATTGAAATTGTTTCAATAAAGAAAACGTTCACTTACTTTGGAGTATAGAAGCAAGCAAAAAACAAAGCATTTTTGACGTTCATTCCAAACGCGAACAAGTATGGACATCTCTCCATGGCACATCCCACTTCAGTTGTCTTTGACCAAACAAGCTGTAGACAAATAGACGAGAGAATACTATGAAAGGATAAAATGAGAAAGGCATTTATGTTAAAATCATATACATAGTGGTCCCTCAAGAAAATTTTCGGATGAATTAACCTTTTCATATTGTCAACCTTACGTTTCTGCTGTTCCATTAAACGGCCTCCCTCATCCAGATATGATCGTAGTAAACTTTTTTTGCAAAGCAGCAGCACGAATGATATAGGATTCAGATGTTTATCTTCCTTTTCCTCGTTATTTCCATTGTTTATTCATGTTGGATGACAGAAGCCACAACGAGTCTAATTCCAACCTTGTTTGACTTATACACTTAGTCGACTTGCTGATGTATGCCGATTCTTTGATTTTTCTCACTTTCCAACGGTGCTTCCTGTCCATAAATTTGACTTCTTCCAAGAGATGGTGGTGTTTGCCTTTCTGTCTCAAGAAGTCTTCAGCCATACCGAATCTTTTCTAGACTGACTTTAAAACGGCTCTTCCATGTTTCTCCAATTTGACTTTGAGATTCCTGCTAGTTACTCCTTTGTAATTTGGCCCACATTTACGAGAAACTTTATAAATACAGTTTTTTTGTCAAACTCTCATGATGGTCCAAATTTGGTGTGCAAATTGCAAAGAGTGGCAGAACTACTTTAAGTCTGCCAGATGTTCAAATGGCTATAAATACTTCGAATACATTCCTGCCGTCCCTGAATTTGGACAGTGGCATTATTTTTGTTACCTTTACTAGCATCCTCAATGCTCTCTATAACCTTTTTCTTGTTGACAACGCAGGATCGTTAGTTATTTCGTCTGAGCGTATGATTTTCTTCAAGTTTCTTACTGTGTATTGTGTCACTGTTGAGATCCCATACCCGATTTCGTAGACAATTAACTAACCTTCTGCTTTCGGCAGAGCAAGCTCAACTCTCAAAAACCAGACGATCCCATTGACCCTAAAAAGAAAAGTATACAACCAATGCATTCTCCCGATAGTCACTCATGGAGCTGAAACATAGAACCTAACCAGGAGATAGACTCACAAACTAAAAAGCATGCAACGCACATGAGAAAATCATGCTCAATCACAAGACAGCTCAGTATATCAGGAAGGAGAATGTCCGAGACATCATAGAATCTATTGAAAAAAACTTGAATGGTAATGGGCAGGCCATGTTGCACGAATGGCAGACCACCGATGGATATCACGACTCACAACATGGATCCCCAGAGATCACATAAGAAACCGAGGCCAACAGAATACAAGATGGAGAGATAAACCAGACGAATTCAGAAAATACCGGCTCCGCAATGCCCATGATAGAAAAGTGCGTCAAATCCTGGGGCAGGTCTATGTCCAACGACGGATGTTAGAAGATTGATGATGATAATGAACTAACCCTCTCTTATCACGGAATAAGTGGTTCTAGTTGAAATCTTGATACAAGCCGGTATGAGTTGGTTGCATGTATACAACAATACTATATCCACCACCTGTGCTAGTTTTAAATACGACGAGGAAACAAAACTGTTCACTTTTCCTATCATGAACTGTGTTGATAATCTGATAAAGTTCAAGAAGTGGACTTGTACATCAGCATGGTGGAACTAGAGTACAAAGGTGTCGTTCACGTATCAAAGTTAGACCAATGATTCTAGTAGTGATGAACTATCCAAATGTTTGAAAAAAATTCCATACGCTTCAACGATCGAAGAGTAGGTTGGTCTCGAATGTTATGATGAAAAGCAACAAAGAAGTTTTGAAAAATAATCATTATAATATCCCTTTTATTCTGTGTTGGATAACGATATTTGTAACCTTTTTCGTTATTGAATAGCAAATTTCTAGATTCTTGAATTGTCGTTCAGAACACCCTAATATACGTATTCATCCGGTTGAGTACCTACTTACAGCCACCGTGTTCGATTATCTGACATCGCTAGACCCAAGTAAACTCAGTTGTAAATAGTAACCCTTCTGCATGATACTCACTTGTGTGTAATGGCAGGACATATAGCAGCCATTAGCGTTTCGGTTGAAATCCTTCTTTTCGTCATACCAGACGTCCATTCCTTTTCTGATGATAGTTTGCAGTTCACCGGGGTTGCTGTCAAATGCCAAGTTCTCACCTCGGCCTTTCATTTGATGCTCGAAGTTGCATCCTCTAGCCCAGGCGGCTGCTTCTCTTGCCAGCTGATCATTCCAGGTCTGAAACAGAACAAAAAATGAATGAATAAGTATGTATGTATATATATATATAATACACTTATCCTGGCTACGACTGCAGTTTCCTCATCTTGGGCTTTACATGTCACATTGATACTTATTTGGTCCATTTGCCATTTGTGAATTAGACTTAGAGGTAAAAAGCATCGAAGTAACGTCACTCACTTCACCCTGCAAAATTTTACACAGAGAGAGAGAGAGAGAGAGAGAGAGAGAGAGAGAGAGAGAGAGAGAATGTATACATATACCTATTCTAACTTCGTTGTCAGAGGTATATATCTGGGCTAGGTATTCCTATATATTTTATTTCCTTAGAAATAAATCTGTTTCTGAGGGCAATCTAGTTGGCAATAATTAGCCTAAGACTAGAATGGGTAATGTCCAAAGGGGTTTCACCAAACCATTAAAAGACCTCCCTTCATACATATCTATATGTATATGGGAGGGTGAATCAGTGTTCTTTGTCTAACTCGTAGTTATCAATTGAATTTCAATCTGACGAGGTTGGATAAATGAATCAATCACCAGACACGAAGATATTAGCAGAAATTTGATCTGAAAATTTCCCAGGATAATGTTTTCTATGTGATCAGTATTCACCACTAGATTAAGCGCATTAACAAGGGAGAAGATCATGTTGAAAAAATATTTATATACGTTTCTCCTCATTTAGTTACGGACTTATTGATGCATCTGAATATACTATAGAAATGTATTGTAAATGATTTCGGTCTTAAAATGATCATATTCATTCATATATAGATTAATTATAAATGTGTTATATTATTTGAAACTTTATTTGAAATGTTCCCCCATTATAACACGTTGAATTGCCCCAGACAGCGTAAACAGAATGAACGATTAGAGGAAAAAATGGGCTGCTGCAGGAATCGAACCTGATATCGATAGTTAGTTTCCTTAGCGTGGCGTCGCTTTTATCTTTGAGCTGAAGAGCCCTCCGCTAAGTCAAATGCCAAAATGACTGCTTCATGTAAAACATCTTATCTTGTTCATCCATATATTTGCTCCATTGTTTCTCAACGTGGACCATTATATCATTAAGGAATGGGTATCAAATCCTGCTGAAATAATAGTAAATGCGTTATATTATTTGAAACTCTATTCGAAATGATTTCCTATTATTACACAGTGGAGGTATCATTTGTCTTGGACTGTGTAAATAGGTTAAATAATTGAAGAAAAATGGGCTGCTGCAGAAATCGAACCTACGACCGATAGCGTTTACGCAGCTCCGCTCTTACCGTTGAGTTAATAAGCACTTTAGATAAGGGTCAAAATTAGTTTTTATTTTTTTAATCAGCGATTCATACATCAAACATGGAAGAAAATCAACAACATTTTCGGCACATTATTCGTTGTTTTTTTTCACTTTGTGAAAAAATGAAAATAAAAGCAAAATGAACCATCACTAACTGTGCCAAAAGCTGGCCTTCATCCAAAGATTGTGATAGTGTGTATACAGTGGACTGGAAGGGTGGCCCCAAGAACCAAAATGATTGATTCGAACAAGTTCTGCATCCAATTAAACCAACTGAAGGCAGCCATCCATGAAAAACGTCGGTCCAGAATTAGTTCAGAAAAATGTATGATAGCCCATCTGGATACAGCTTGGATGGGAAGTTTTCACTTAATCAGTATATTTTAGCAGATCGTTGGATTGCTATTCATTCCGGTTTTCAATAAAAAGAAAGTTCAATTCCCCTGCTAAAGGCTCGTAGAGCATTTGTTTGTTGAGAAAGATAAGCACATTTTTTGAGGATGGAATTATGAAGTTACCTGAAAATGACAGAAGATAGTAGAACAAAACAGTAAAAATCAAAAAAAAAATGTCCTTTGATTTTACTTGATAAGTCAAACGAGCTATTTGGTCACTCAGTCAATAGATTATATTGAATATAATTTACCATTTTCATCATATCAGCGGCACCTTCTCTTCTCCTCAATTCATTGTGGTAATCCAGGACGAATTTCCTAACGTTGCCCAAGGGGACGCTGCTCATGTGAATGAACCCCACAGCACACAACATCAGGTATAACGAGAAAATCATTGTCGGTTTGTAGCGGATTTTTGGCTGGAAAATATTAGAGATAAATTAATGTTTGAGTTGAGAAACTTAAATTTATTTTCTGTTCATTCTTACTTACAAAACGTTTTTTTGGTGTGACTTACAGACGATGAACGACACGCGTTTTTTTTAAATTTTAAAACGTTTTCGCAAAGAACTGACCAACTTGCTTTCTTCATGTAAATCAAAAAATTAGTTATAAGTCCGTTAAAAACCGAACTCTCTTACCCAAGATCCATTAAAGATTTACTTGATGTCATTCTTAAATGATAAATCCCTGTAAAGGATGACAATGGAAGTAACAGCCATTACAATCACTGGCCATGTAAAATAGTCATGGGGAAGTGGTCTGCCCGTATGCACACTCTAACAGTCTATCTGCCATCTTAGTAATGAGGCATTTTATCAATATAGCAAGTAACGGAATAGGGCACAGGGAGCAGGGGATTCATAACTCTCCAGGAGTGGGGGCATTAGTGAGAAATGAGTATTAAAATTGCCTCTACCAGGATTTGAACTCGCTCTGCCGATTCCATTTTTGTGATGACTGTCACGGTATCTGCATCTTCTAATCATTCTTTTCGGAAGATTATTTCAAGCAGTATTGACATGGAAGGTACGAATAGATATTGGGAGTATATAGAATACGAGGTATGTCCGGAAAGTATCCAGCTATTTAATAATAGCGAAAATAGCCTACGATGGTGACTTAGTTTTCCTTCGAAGTACAGCCCTTCGTTCTTCACACCCTTATCCAAGCGTCTTCAGAGTCTTCTTTCGAGATTGCCACCCATTGCATCGTAGCCTTCTCCTTAATCTTATCCAAGGTCTGAAATCAACTCTACAATTGATTCTCTAGATATCAAAAATGGCTGAAAATTTTCAGAACAGACTTTGTAATCTACTCCCAAAACATCACGGAATTTCTTTCTTTCTTTTGCTGTTCCGTTTGGAAAAATGGTGTCTGGTTCATACAAAAATTTTTGCATTCCCCTGACCAAAGTTTGCATTCATATAAATTCCGATCATCATTATTCAGGCATGGATATATTTCCCCTACTGTTCTGTGACCTTACGCTACCTTTCAGCTAAAATATGCATTTCTTCATAAAATAACGATTCTGGGTTCGATTTGGTGAATTTTTCGATGAATTTTTCGATATCTTGAATTCGTTGGAACTGTTTACCAGACGAAGAGTGTTGCCTGAGACAAAAGTGATATTCTGAATTTGATGGGTCTGGAGAATATGCCACTTCTGGTAGAATTTCCAATTCCACAGCTTCGAGCGTTGGATGCTTCGCATTCCCCTACTCGAAGATGGTCGCTGCCACGTAGCAAAATCACAGGTCGAATTCCTTCTCCCCCCCCCCCAAGTATTTTCTTTTCTGGTATGTCATCGAAACGGTCTGGAACTAAGCCATAACAAGGGGAGGATCGAACTCACTGCAGTAATAATGATATTTTCAGATCACTAATCTACAACCTGTATTGGTATTTACTAAACCTTAATTAGTTTTGGATAAGGTCACGCGTGTAGGACACCCAGTTGAAGTCGAAATCACTATAAGGTTTACTAGACTGGTCTGCTAACGATTACTCCCACAGCGAGCCTCTCCATGAAGAAAAAAGAGTATCTTCAGTTTAAAATATAGTTAGTTAAGACAAGTTCTGAATTTGAAATGCTGGCTTATTCCTTTAGAATTTAGAGTTACCAACTAACAAAGTGTTGAAGCAAGTATTTAATCTTGCTGCTACCAACTGGCAAGAAGATAAGATACAGAGAGAAAATAATTTTCCCTCGCTGTGTTTAGGAAGAAAATGAGATCATATCAACCTGTAAATCTTCAAAGACGTTATTTAGAGCAGGAAACGACTGAACATTGGCTGAAGAGATCAACGAATGATAGGTGGTTGTTTCTTGCGGCTTTTATAGCAAGGAAAGACGGCTGGGATTCTATTAGGCAGACCTACGCATGTGAACTTTCAAATCATTCCCGGCAATGTCTTTTGTTTAGATAATGCATCTCATATGCACAATGAATTGTTAAAGTGGCCTCTGCAACATCGATCTCTTTTCAAAAACTTTGGCATCTGTATCGATTTTCATTGAGAAGCCGGTCTAAAATGATTTTTATTTTTCATTAAAAATGTTTTCAAAAGATGTCCTACGGTAAGGAAATATGCAGCTGATAGCCTCCCCCTGTCTCGGACGACGATGGAGCGTGTGCCAAGGATTATATGCTTCATAATATGATTGATTTGGAACACCAGCTGTTACTGTGCAGCCCAGTTCACTTGCGACAAGCTTCGTTGCAGGTTTTGCAAATGTAGTCTGCAGCCGACAACGCAGGTGCAGAACTGCCCACTGCCGTCTGCTCTCTCTCTGTCCACTCTCCTCTCCTCTTCTCCTCTCACTAGTCTGGATACCTGCTCTGATCGACCGGTACCTATATAAAAAGGATATCGTGGGCGAACCAAGTGGTCATTCGTCGACATATCTTGAGATCATCCGGAGGCTGGTAGAATTGGAGTCTCTGGTCTCGATTTCACCTCAGTTTCTATCTTTGAAAATTCATTAAAAACATTACTCTATTTTAGATTTGAATTGAAAGTTTCTTCTAAATCACCGCTGTCAGCGCCACCTAATGTTCAGGAACGAACAAAAGAAAGTTAATTCACTTTAATGAATGCCAGTCTTTGCTCAATTACAAAAGGGAAACAAATCTTCCGTTGGGGATTTTAGAAATACAAATCGAAAGAGAACAAAATATCGTAACAAAAAAATTCGAGCAAAATATGCCTTAAAATTTGATTTCATTGTTTCTTCAATAGGTACTTGGTTTGAGAAAATAGGGGCTACTTGGACTTCCAGCTAAGTCGGGCTAGAGGCTTTTATTTGAAGCTTTCCAGTTTTCAGTCATTTTGGTCAAATAGCTAAGTCACATGATTGCTTGCCTCCTTGCGCTGGAAATCTGGTGCATACGTGTGGTAGACTGGTGAGGTGAGTGATAAAAATTTATTTTGATACTTAGAAACGTTTTCTTTTCATTGAAAACGAGGGGGTGTATTGGCCCATACATGGGGCAAGTTGTTCCATGTGCCACTAAATCAACTATGAGTCAAACTGTGAGTTGCATTACATTAGTTTAGTCATTTATTGATATCATCAATTTAGACAAGATATTGACACTCATTTTGAACCATGAATGGTTCTTATATCTCTATCGAACTTTTCTCCTCACTCCTTTGAGTGCGAAGAGGGACTGACAATCCCCGGTCTCTCCTATATTAGTTTGTCCCTTAATTACAAGTCTAGAATATAACAATTAAGATTGTTTCACTTGATAACGAAGCTTTGAAAGTTCATTATTCAACATGGAAAAGTAGAGCTGTTATTATGATGATGATTACTGTTTTCACACCAACACTAACAGCAAGTCTCTTCTCTACTCTAGGTATACCTCAAGTCAATTTTAATAGTGCTGTTGTCTGCACTATCTCAGTCCTTCACTGGGTTTCCACTTTCCCCAGCCGCTTTGCTAGGTTCTTCAGGTCTGTTCCTAGGGCCCCTACCACCACTGGCACTACCGCCACGTTCTCGTTTCACGGCTTCTCCAGTTCTCTAGCAAAGTCGAGGTGCTAATACAATTTTTCATCTTATATCTTCACCCTGTGGCCTGCCAGAACAACGAAATCCCGCTGACACCTGTCTTATATCGGGGGATTTTCGATTTTAGGCCTCCTTAGTCAATTTGTGCGTGCAGGGTGCACTGTTTATATTAAAAAAAACTATTAGATTGTATACATATTTTGTGACCACCTAAAAATGACGTAAATAAGTACGTGTATAATGATCTCTAAATACGTATATATATATATATATATATATATATATATATATATATATATATATATATATGTATATGTATATATATATATATATATATATATATATATATATATATATATATATAGAGAGAGAGAGAGAGAGAGAGAGAGAGAGAGAGAGAGAGAGAGAGAGAGGGGGGAATTTTTATGAGTGAGTGAAAGGAAGAGAATTGAAGCTTTCAAAACAATTCATTGAGAACTCAGGCTATTTCTCCATTCACAAAATAAATGTGTTTGCTTGAAGAATTAGGTAACTCAACCCTAAAAAAATAATAACAATTTTCTGTATTTCATAGATATTCTACCTAGATATTCGCAATGCCCTTTTCAGTGATCTTACGGGCTCCTTTAATAACAGGTATTGTTTCTCTCCCGAGTTGCCATATTTTTGTGATCTCACTTTACAGGTCTTTGTCTTTGGACAGTAATTCAAAATCATTTACAAGTATGTTTTTGTCTGATGGAATGGTCATATCTACTAATAGGCAACCCTTTTTCCTTCCTCTCCTCATTTCTCATGTCAGGATGGTTGGATTCAATGGTACGATCCGTGTGTACTGGGTGATTCCACAATATTGCTACATCTTGTGTTTCAGTTTCCGGCTTTGGGTGTTGTTCATAGCAATGTGTAGCCCGTGGTGCACTATAGTGCTTATAAACTATCCAGTGGGTGTAATGCCTTGCTCCATCGAGTCAGAGTTTGTATTCATTGTGAGCCATAACAGGCCATCCAGATATGATGTGGTCGATAGTTTCAGCTGCGTTATCATGGAACCAGCAGTTGAGGTTAGCATTGTTCTTTATAACATGCACCAAGTACTTCCTGGTATGAAAAACTTGGGCAGCAAAGATGAAAACCTCTGTATCGGCTTTTAACCCTGATCTTCGTAGCCTCTAATAGATGTGAAGTTGATATTGGCCGTGCAGTGTTTTTTTTTTGTTCCCAGCGTTTTTTCAACACTGTCGTTTTTATATTTTTTTTCAAATTCTTCTTCTTCTTCTTCTTCTTCTTCTTCTTCTTCTTCTTCTTCTTCTTCTTCTTCTTCTTCTTCTTGTTGTTATTATTATTATTATTATTATTATTATTATTATTATTATTATTATTATTATTATGGAATCTCACACCAGTTACCTGGTGGTAACCGCTGGAGTTTGAGTGACAGCAAGTCTCCTCAAGTCTCCAGCCCTCCTCTCCTAGTACTCATAGGTCGCAGTAATTCTCCGATTTACAGTTTCACACCGGTTGCCCAGTGGTTATCGCTGAAGGCTGAGTGACAATAAGTCTCCTCAGGTCTTCAGCTAATGTCTCCTCCCTCTTTTGCATATCATGACAGAGCTACTATTCGTTGCAGTACTTATATCTCTAGCACCTTCCTCAGTATCCGTGCAGTTCCAAGTAGCGCTGTGGTCTGTACGGTCTCTATCCTCCCCCTAATCCTGATCTCCTCCAGTCTCTCCCTCAGCGTTTGGGGGACAGTTCCTAGTGCTCCCACTATGACCGGTACTACCCTGGTTTTCATGTTCCACATTTTCCTTAACTCCCTTGCTAGGTCCTGGTATTTTTCCCTTTTTTCACCCTCCTTCTTTTTTACTCTATGGTCTGCAGGCACAGCAACATCTACTATTTGGCAGGCCTTCCTTTTTTTGTCTACTATTACTAAGTCCGGCCTTCTTGCCTGGATGAGGTGGTCAGTTTGGATGTCAAAGTCCCACAGTAGTTTGTGGTTGTCATTCTCCAAAACTGCCTCTGGCTTGTGCTGATACCACTATTTTGCATTTTCATACCAGATGCCTGGTGATAAACAGCTGGAGACTTAGGGACAGTAAGTCTCCTCAAGTCTCCACCCCCCCTCTTCAATCTCTCACAGCCCATAGCAATGCTATGGTTTGCAGTTTTACCTCCACCATTTTTTTTATCAACATCAACAACAACAACAACAACAACAACAACAACAACAACAACAACATACATATGCTGGTAGTTATTGCTGGGGTTTCAGTGACAGCAACTTTCTCAATGTCCTCTCATTCATCTAATCTCTATTTTAGAGTTTTGGCAAGGTTCTAAAGGAACCAATTATTTTGGGCACAGCCCAAATTTTTTGCTACCAGGCCAGATCCTATTATTTTACGAATGTTTCACTTTCTTTCGTTTTCAATCTCCAATCTGGCAGGTACTCTTTTCCTTGCTCACAATCATCATCATCATCATCATCATCATCATCATCATCATCATCATCATCATCATCATCATCATCCTTTTATCGTCCGTCGTTGGATATGAACATTTCACATCATAGACATACTTTCTGAATTTATCTCGCTCGTCACATCATCTTACTTTCTGTCAGTCACAATTTCGCTTATGATCTCTCGGGATCCATGATAAGAGACGTGATGTCCAACGATTGTCTTATATTCTTGCAATATATCTAGCCCATGGCCATTTGAGTTTTCTAAATGTTTTTATGATATCTCAATCTCCTATCTCTTCTCTAATATACTGTTGTCTTATAATCTCTCCAAGTAAGGTTGAGCATGATTCTCTAATGTGCACGTTGTATCGTTCTCAGTCTGAGGATCAATCTTTCGGCTAAGTTCCATGTTTCTGCTACATAAGTGACTATTGGGAGGATACATTGGTTGTATACCCTTAGGACTTGCAGGATTTTTTGTTCTTGAAAGTCGAGCTTGCTATACCGAAAACTTGACAACCTGGTGTGACCCTTCGCTTTAAGATTCAGTCATTTTTATGGGATTAGGTTGTCAGTCTGGATCTGAAACTTACTGAGTATCTGATTATTTTTCCCTTAATACGACAGAATCTGGTTCGTGGTGATATAATTTTTTTACACGATCGATTCCAAGTCGTCGCAGAGTTCCAAGTGTGCCTTTAAACAATTAGCGCAGTTGGAACCGTCCTGAACAGCCTCGCAAGGAGTGAGGAAAGATCAGAAATCCAAGGGAGAATAGATCCTATCCAGACATCATAGAAATCAGCAACAATACCGTGGAGAGTCCTGTAGTTGAATGCATTGGGGGAGGGTCAAGACTGTCCAGACAACGGGGGCGTGCGGATATATTGCGAAAGATGCTGCGGATTCGAAGATACTCGTTGTCACACACACCAATGTAATAACGACCTATATCGAATGCTACGCGCACACACACACACACACACACACACACACAAACATACATGCACATACACATGCACGCCTGCACATATAGACATAAAATCTGGTATCAGTAAAAGATTTCCTAACACTTCCCATCTCCAGTTCCATAGACGCAGAATAAGTGTTAAATAATGGCTAGGCAAGTTTTATAAAGGATTTGAAAAAAATATACAGGTATATATTGTGCTTTTTTGAATGAACCATTCCAAGGCTCAGGTGATCAGACACTTTCGGCGATGGGCATTGCTTAGCATCGGTACACTGGCTTGTGGCTATGCAGCCCACATGTAATAAGGATCGACGTACTGTGTGTTGTGACACATTATTTCCTTCATTTTGATTAGAGCTATCAGCAGTTTTTACCACAGTAGTCCTTCGCTTTTCTCCTTCTGTTCACTCATCTCGGCCACCCAAAGCCGTGCGGCCATCTTTGATTTCCTTCCTTGGATTACTGCTGATTGGCACTCACCGAGACTGAAAATGAGTATCCCCAAGCCATGCCGTATCGGAAATACTCTGACCTAGTATTCTGATCATGATGATTTGGCTTTTAAGAAAATGACTCAAATCTATCTTTATCTCCAAAAATGCTGTTTTCAACACATCAAAATGAAGTAGTCGTGGTCGGCTTACCAACTTATACAGCTCTGACCCTAATATGCGCAGTGGTATCCAGCAGAAATACCAACAACAATTCAACAACATTTTACCCGTTACGATTACCTGATAACAATTCAACGAGATGTGCAATTTATTGAGATATAAAAATTACTGAAGAGTTCAAAATGGAATATTTTCAATATGAAATAAAGCAAAAGAAATTTAACTAACAATTTTGTTTTTTTTTTAATTTTCGTTAAAAAAAACGTCGTATGTATTTGATATTATGGGTATCTTGCAGTTTAAATTGGTTTTTCGTCAGCTGATTTTTCACACAGCAGTTCGGCGTCATTTCTGAATTCAAATGTTTTAAATTCAATTTTAGATTCCTATATTTACTTCTTTGATGATGGAGTATTGTAAATCATTGTTTAATTTTTGACTGCAATTTTCTATACACCTTCATCTTGATTTTTTTTCTGAAATTAGAAATTACGTAGAAGGTAAATTATTCATTAATTATTCATCCATTCATAGCCGATCCCATTCTTCAGTGAGTGAATTCAATGCTCAAAAAATGGAGCGTCTAAAATATGTGACAAAAGCAGCAAAAAGAAATGAAGAAAAGTATAACTCGTAAGAAATGTGTTACATAATGAATAATCCCTTTGAGTTACTTGTAAATCATTACAGTTAATCTGACTTAAGGTCTTTAGTGTGTAAACTTGTATACTTATTCTTAGTTTTTTAGTACTAACTGCATTTGTCTTTTATCAATCAGCAACTGAAGTCCTTCATGTATGCCCTCACAACTGGTGTGATAATTTGGGCCTTTAAACTACGACGTGAATAAACGTCTGTTTAAACTGTATGATACCGAATTTATTTTGGGGGCATAAATTGTATTGATGATAATAAAGGTTTTGAAAATGAATTTCTCAAATAAACATTTGTGCTAAAACAGTTAAGATTTTTTTTCAAATCTAAGTTTCTGGTGTAAGTTACAATTATTTTATTTACTTTTTAAAAAATAGAATTAATATATCTTTCAGTAAAAATAAATCATGTTCAAATTTTTAATTTCTTTTCTTGTCTTGAATCGCTTTTACATCAAAAGTAAAGGAAGTACCTGGATAGCTGGAAACGACATGGGACCTCTACCAAACAATTGCCAATTTTAAAAATATATTTTTGTTCTTATGAATTCAAAACCTAGTCTTAATTTTAAATATTTTGGTGAATTATACATTTCCGTAAATTGTATCTCGATGAATTGTACATCTCGATAATTGTTGATAATTTGCTGTCGGTTACTTATTGTCGGTGAATCATTCTTGGTATGTTTTCTGCGATCAAATGCGTAGTCGTTACAAGACAGTAGATGTCATTGTTGACACATTTCGCTGGTCATATTTTAGCTCCGTGAGCAGCACCCTTTCTCAAGATGCTGACGGTAAAAAAATGGATGTTACAGTATTTTCTTTATCATGGTCAAATTCCCTAAACTTTTGGGAAAGCAACATGATAAGATGGCTGAATTCGTTGGATAGACTTAAATTAAAATTTGTATTGTAAATGAAAAAAAAAAACCCTTTTTGACATGCACTTTATTTCCAAATAGGTTCCATTTGTGATATTGGATTTAAACCGAAAAAATATAATACAGTTCCTGTATGTGTTATTATCTAACAAACGGAGCAAGATTTCTCGCAGTTAATCAACATCCATTCTGAATTTCTTTTACATTCGCCAGATTTTGTCCAATACTGACACTTTCGTGTATCGTAACTGTCAGTACAAGGAGCTGAGTCTAAAGAAAAAAGAAAATAAGAACGTTTATTTTTCACGCTATGCTTTTGTAAATGGTACGTGCCTATTTTTCAGAATAAATATTCAGACAACATGTCCTTTATATGATGACATTTAGTTCAGAAAATGCCGATTGGCCTCTCTAGCCCCTACACTTGGAACAAAATGCAAGTAAAACTGAAGTAAGGGAGGTTAGTCATGACGACTTGATAGACAAGACAACAACAAAAATTCTCTGAAGTCATCTACAATAATAATGAACAGTGTAATTTCACAGTCCGTAACAATAGACCCATCAACTTGAAAGTAAAAAATAATGTTGTTGAAAATTCCGCTAAGACTCAATTAGATTTCAATTACTTTTAAATAAAACTTCAAATGAAACCCAAAGGCAGCAATAAAACATAGACACTATTTAAATCCGGGTGACCACATGAGATCTCCGAAATTAAACATCCACACTTTTCCCTAATCTTGATGGTAGTCAAATGTATGATTCTATCGATTCTGCAATAGATACTACATCATTTGAGTAATATATTAGTTTGTTCTTGAATGACCGGTCAATTAAAGTAGATTTATCCAATTGTGGAGAAACTTTAAAAATTCATAATGCAATAAGAAATAACAGTATCTTATTACTCATCACTACCAGTGCCATCTGGATATGTAAAAAAAAAAAAAACCCAAAAAACAACGTCAAAGTACTGAATTCACTTCACTGTAAATCTGCATTTGTTTAATTACAGAAAGGAAAGATAAATCCCTCCAAATTAATCGATTGATAATAATTGAACAGACCCTATTTTTGAAGTGGGTTAATTTGTTTATATTATGTCGGTTTCGCTCTTTACTGTGCAATTCTCAAGGAAAATCGGTAGCATCAAAAATCAGGGTGAAAAGGAATATCAGTAGCTAAGGATAAATGCAAAAATTACGACAGAATAGTGCTATTACATATATGATGTAAATGTATTGTTAACGATTTTCTATAGAAATCCCTCGCAAATATCTTTTGCCCAATGGAACAGCAGGGTTTTTGTTGTTGTTATTATTATTATCATTATTATTATTATTATTATTATTAGTAGTAGTAGTAGTAGTAGTAGTAGTAGTAGTAGTAGTAGTAGTAGATTTTGAATTATGTTCTTTTGTTGCGTTGTATCAGAACTCGCTCTTCGATCGTTAAAGTAAACAGCGTGAAATCGGGATAAAGGGGTAGCTTCCGACGAGACTTGGATTTGGAAGCTGCTGGTTAAGAATTAAGGCAATCATTATTGACAGAATATGGCTACTACATTTAGATAAATAAATAAACGCATTGCTACCGATTTTACTAGAGAAATGCACTGTAAATTATTTCAATATAGGAACGCGTTGAAAATTAATTTCCGGTGTAATTGGATCATGAAAGATCTTTCTATAGAAATGCATTATAAACTATTTTATTACAGAAATGCATCGAAAATTAGGGTGTAAAAGAATATCAGTGATCAGGAATTAATGCAAGTGCTAGTGAGAGAAGGGTGCTGTTATTTGTTTGATGTAAATATATAGCTAATGCATTCAAATTATTTCACTCAAGAAATCCATTGGGAGTAATTTTACTATAAAAATCCGATGTGAATGATTTTACTGTGGAATTAAATTATTATAGAAATGCTTGCAAATGATTTTGGGAACTAACGCGATAAATCGGTTTAAAAGCACTTTCAGATTCCTTCCTTCCAATAAACAAATCGAACAAAATGACAAATTGGCATCAATAAGATCTTCTACATCTTGGTTTGGGACATGAATACTGAGACATCCGAAGAAAACTGCTTAGTATTTTAAAAAGTTTAGGGACTTTTGCATTAACAGTGGGTTCGTATCAAATGACACCATGGAATGAAAACGGTATAATTAAGTTAGCTATTTTCTACGGATATCTGAACTCCTTAAAATCACTAGCCCTTTGCTAAGTGCTCATGTGTACGTAAGAACTTCGTACGTATTGAGTTGATGCAAAAATTCCAGATCCATCATTTTCACAATGTCATAGGAATCTTTAAAGTATCTTTGAAGCTTACTCAGCCTGTTGCTTCTTGTTCAATCAGCTACAAAGTCTGATTAATTTGAAGCAACACATATAGACAAATGGAAAAAAAAGGAAAAAGGCGATGTGCGTGGATTTTAATAGAATGAAGTGATACAATGAAGAGAAATCACTTACAATCAACGCAGAGTCCATTTTCGCATGAAGCATCTTTTGGACATTTAGAGCAAGGTGAACCAGGAGTGTAAATGTCGTTTCCCACGTTCCCCCTAAGCGAGAAATGAATTCGAAAATAGAGATAGGCACATTAGATAAAGAAATATCACACACACACACACACACACACACACACACACACACACACACACACACACATAAATACATGCATACACACATACACACACACACATAAACACGTACATAAACACTCACTATCACTATCATCATTCCTACTTCCATCATCATCACACTCATCAATATCACCATTATCAATGTCATCACCACCACCATCATCACCAGTATAATCAACACAATGAATTTCAGCATCACCACTACCATCATCAATATCACCACCATCACCACCACTATCATCATCATCACAATATGAATATCACCACCATCAACAATATCAACAGCATCACCACCGTAACCACCATCAAAGAATGGTAGCCAAATTAATGTTAGGCTGGATCTATGGGACAACGATTAGTATTTCAAGCTTATCTTGCAGAATATTATCCTCACAAATGAGCTTGGAGATTCCCAAGAATGGAAAGTAAAACCAAGAATAGATCCATTGTATATGGTTGCAGTAAACGGATTTATTTATGAGCAAGCTCTAATGAATTGCTATTAAGTACTCTACTCACAGAAGAAGAAAGAATTGCTACTATGGGTGACATATTCATAATTCGTTGGGGCTCAATATCCATTTTTTAGAATACTTTTGGCTATAAGGGAGCCAAAGTGTGCTTTTATCAGCTTAGTTGCCCCACTATATATATATATATATATATATATATATATATATATATATATATATATATATATATATATATATATGTGTGTGTGTGTGGGTGTGTGTGTGTGTGTTTGTGTGTGTGTGTGTGTGAATGTGTGCGTATGTGTGTGTGTATGTATGTGTATGTATGAATGTGTGTATGTGTATGTGTGTGTGTGTGTGAATGTGTCTGTGAATGTGTCTGTGAATGTGTGTGTAAATGTGTGTGTGTGTATTGGTTGTCGCTGAACAGAAACTGTCACGTGACCAATGTCTCGTCATGCCGTGTTGAGGGTGGTTAATTTTTTTAGAAATTGAAAAAAATCACACACACACACACACACACACACACACACACATATATATATATATATATATATATATATATATATATATATATATGTATATATATATATATATATATATATATATAAAGTCATTATAAGTCTGCTACTGGACAAAGGCCCCAACCAACTCCTTTCATGACGATAATGCTTGCGCTACTATGTCTTACTGGCAAACCTTTCTATTGCATGTTGTGTCTGGTCTTTCCCTACCGCATTAACTGTCTCATTGACACCGGTTGTCTACCTTTTTGCTCCATCTAATATTACGCGCACACACACACACACACACACACACACACATATATATATATATATATATATATATATATATATATATATATATATATAGAGAGAGAGAGAGAGAGAGAGAGAGAGAGAGAGAGAGAGAGTCGTATGTACCTGAGAGTGTGCGATCAGTTCCAGTGAAAATGTTTCAATAAAGTAAACTTACTTTGGATGATAGAAGCAAGCAAAATACAAAGCGTTATTGACGTTCCTTCCAAAAGCAGACAAGTAAGGACATCTCTCAACGGCACATCCAACTTCAGTTGTCTTTGCCCAAACAATCTGTGGAGATGTGAGAATATTATACAAGGATGAAATGAGAGAGATATTTATGCAGGAATTATACATTTCGAGGCTCTATTCTGTCAGTAATGCTTGAATTTATTTCTGACAACTGACAATCGTTTTGTTCTTGATTTTTGTGGCATTTATATCGGAAAATCATTTTATATGTATGCCCATTGTATAGCAATGCAATTATATCAAACCTCTAAGATCCTTATTTTACTAGTAACGGTTGCATTAATTCTTGATCTCTGATTTTCAATGATTTTTTTTTGTAATAAAATAGTTTTAGAGTAAAATCATTAGCAGTGCATTTCTATAATCGAATAATTTGCAATACATTTCTCTAGTAAAATCATCTTCAATGTATTTCAGTTGTGAAATTAT
This sequence comes from Thysanoteuthis rhombus, assembly GCA_963457665.1. Classification (NCBI taxonomy): domain Eukaryota; kingdom Metazoa; phylum Mollusca; class Cephalopoda; order Oegopsida; family Thysanoteuthidae; genus Thysanoteuthis; species Thysanoteuthis major. The sequence goes on from OY735217.1 coordinate 28,468,185, forward strand.
GATCATGCATCTTCATCATTCATATAATATGATTTATGTGATATAACTTTCACTTGAAACACTTCCCTTACAGATTTTCTATGCAATTTATCGTAAGGTATTTTATAGTAATTCACCCACAAGGCTTTCCTGTTATAACATCATTTACAACGCATTCGTTATAGGAAATACATTTACAATTCTTTTGAATAAAACCATTAGCATTATATAGAAATGCAATACATTTATTTTATCAGTAACGTTTACATTTCTGATCACTGATTCAGGATTTTCAAAATATTTTCATAGTAAGATGATTCATAGCAAAATCACTTATAATGCATTTCTATGTGATATAATTAGCAATGCCATCCTATGTACTATGCACATCAATTGCAAAATTATTCACAATACATTTCTGCAGTAAAAACATTCACAGTGCATTTCTATAGTTAAGATATTCACAAAGCAAATCTTTATTAAAATAATGCACAATGCATCCCTGCAGCAAAATCATTTACAATACATTTGTATAGTAAAATAATTAGCAATGCATTTACATTAAACATATACTTGTCTTATGATATCAGTAACGCTTGCCATTAATTCTTGTCCTCTGATAGCTGATTTTCAATGTGGTTAAAGTAAAATAATTTTAGTGTAATATAATTAGAAATTTATTATACACACACACACACACACACACACATATATATATATATATATATATATATACATATATATATATATATATACATACATATATGTATATACATACATATATACATATATATATATATACACACACACACACTTATATATATATATATATATATATATAAATATATATACATATATATATATATATGCGTGTGTATATGTGTGTGTGTGTGTGTGTGTGTGTGTGTGTGTGTGTGTGTGTGGAAAACTAAAGCTTTAAAAGCTAAAAATGTAAAATATTTCTTAAATTTATGTCATTTCAGTCAATTATTTCCTAATATCTGTTAATGCAATTGATATGAGATTTCCAAAGGGTTTTATCTTTTAGACAGAATTATACATTTTAGTACTGTACGTGAATTTCTCTTGTAGGGGTTATCAGTTCTTTTTTTTGGCGGGGGGGGGCACCATGAAACCGTTCCAGGGATTTAAAAACAAAACAGCTATCTTAACATGGCTCCCCAGCAGTGTTGATCAAACACCACCGCTTCCAAATCTTTGATTTAGATATTAAGTTTGCAAAATTATTTTTAAGACTGTCAAAATACGCTTAGTTTGTAATTTTACATAGAGAATTATCATGGTGTAATGTACATGGATCTTTCTTTGATTATACTACACATCATTGAATTTTTGAAACAAATGGCTTACTTACATAGGCTACCTCCAAACCAAACGTATAAATTTTACGATGAAAGATCTGTAAATATAACAATACATGTGACTCGTTGTGTTCATGTCACTTCTGTTGGGTTTCTACGTATGTTAACCTGTTCTGAAGAGTAGCATGATACTTACTTGCGTGTAATGGCAGGATTTATAGCAGACAGCCTCTTGGTGGGAATAATTCTTTCCAGATATCCAATTGTCGATCACTTTTTTAAAAAGAGTGTTTAGTTCACCGGATTCGTTATCAAATGCCAAGTTCTCACCTCGGCCTTTCCGTTGATGAACGAAGTTACATTCCTTGATCCAGGCAGCCGCTTCTCTGGCCAGCTGATCATTCCACTTCTGGGACAAGATAAAAAAAAAAAAAAAAATGAGTAAATAAAAAAAATCAGTGCCCTCACGCTGGCTACGGTTTCAGTCGACCCTGCCTGGGCCCCCACATTCCATATTTCTATTTACTCGGCCCGTTTGAGATATGGGAAATAGACTTAGAAGCGACGAGCACCCGAAATGGCGTCACTCATTCCCCTTGGGTGCTATTTCACCCGTAGTTAGGGGAAAAATGGATTAATGCCAAGGACATTCTTACGTAATGAACACATTCTCACTTGGACAGAGTTTGAACTCAAATCGCAGATTCCATTCTCCACTCTGTTACCGACTGGGCCACCTCCTGATTAGTTGATTAATAAACGAATAAATTCATGAAAATATAAGCATAGATATAAGTAAGAAAACACCTAGTGAGTAGACAATTCTGCCAACGCCATATACTAACTGAAAACTGAATAAAACCCGGTTCATATTCATCTACGATGAAGAGGATATAACTGTGCTTCGACATTCTATATCCCAAACTATTGTTTACTTCTTGACTCATCAATAAGCTCTTTTTCTCAATCGAAAACTCCAAGATCCATCTAAAAATTTAATGAATTGTTTCTTGGCTACCCTTCCCGGAAGGGTCATTGAAATTCATGGGGAACCTTTCCAGATATTGTGCTGCCAAAAAGGCAGACATAATTGAGTGAATACATATACCTCCTCTAACTTCGTTCGCAGAGTTAATAACTTGGCCAGGTATTCCAGTACATTGTCTTGTATATTTTCTTATCGCAGAAATTTGTTTCTAATTGGCAATAAATAGCTTAAGACTGGAATTATCGATGTCCAACCGAGTTTCACTAAACCATCAACCCCGCGCACACATACAAATATACATGTTTATACGGGGTTGGTCAGTATTTCCGTAGCCTGACACGTAGTTATTAGTAGAAATCTGATCAGAAATTTTACTTGTATGATTAGATCAATATTCACCTATGAATTAAGTACATTGACAAGGAAGGAGATCATGCTGGAAAAATATTTGCGGTGAATATGTTTTTCATCATTAGGCTGCAGACTCTTCGATGTGTCTGCTTATATCATAGAAATGAATTTCACTCTCAATGTGATTACAACGCGCAACACAATTTTTACTCCTGTGTAGTGAGTGTCATTTTATAATGGCTTATTTGTAAAAATCATAGTAAATGGCTTAAGACTCGAATCGTCGATGTCCAACTGAGTTTCACTGAACCATTAACTCTGCACACACATACAAACTCAAGAGGAGGCAACTCGGAAGTGCCCCGATAACACAAGCTAGATATGCAAAAATAAACGGACATGACTTGTCCAGTCTAATTGAGCATGTGCTCTGAATAGAAAGTCCATATTCTAGAACCAACAACACCCGACAAAGATTGGAGGGTACACGGCCAAAATGTTGTGAATAAATGGACTCTTAGACGAGGAAAGTAGTCCGACCGTATTACACATAATGATGAATACATCTAGTCTAAAAAAAATTAGACAAGAAAAAAATCATATTTATGACATCATTGGCGTTTTCCAGTGGGAAACATCTAAAATAGAGTTTTAAAAAAACATCTAGCTGCATGTAGATCATGGAGAGTCTAAATGTTATTTGTAAAACCGTCAAAATAAAGCCTAAAAAAGGCAAACAAGCTTTTTTTTAGAAAAAAAGAAATGGAGGAGTATAGTGGAGTACTGATGCTAATTATTAAAATCTGCAGACAAAACGATGTGGTCAGGATCGCTGGAACCCAGAAACACATGCCCAAATAAAAAGGGATAGAATCTTTTGCCAACTTTGGTGGCTACGATCTTTCAATACATACATTATAAAAGAAAATGATAGACAAATCCAAATTTGAACATTTTCTTAAGTATACTCCAAGAAATGTGAATTTTTTCCATTTCTCTTTTCAGCAGATTTGTACTTGGGCCTTTAAATTATCCTTTAGGTCTACACTCTAGAGAAAAGAAATATAAGAGGGAGAGCTGTGTATGATTTAGTTTCCTAGTAAAAAAAAATGTCCAGTTTCAAAGGTATTCTAAACAAAATAGTAGTAGTAGGAGGAGGGGGAGGAGGAAAAAGAAGCGGAAGAAGAGGGAAAGAAAAAGGAAGATGAGGATAGTTCACCCGAAGGTCAAGACCAAGTTAGGGACCAACAGACCGACTGATCGATGGAAAAATGTCTGATCGAGATACGGGCACATCTAAAAAGACGAAACATGTGAGGCATTGAATATTAGATACCAAAAAAATCTATTTGTGCATACAGCAACATTCAAGGACACTGGTCTAATGAATCGATTCATCGGTATGACGTAAAACGTTGCCCTGCAATCGAAATTCGGGATATGCGAACAACAATTTTTTTTTTTTTTGTGAGACTTATCAATAACACGTATATCACAATCTGATCCTTGGCAGAGGTGCCAGGGGCGATGATTTTATCACAAAGATTCTCGACAGAAGTGCCAATTCACACGTTCCCGATGGGTACTAAGCTGATCGCAATTGATACATTACATGACGTAATAACGAATTGGCCAAAACGTTTATTCTGTATTTTTTCATCAGCTAGCATACCAAGCCATTTGTTTACTTAAACTTCATTAAAAAAAATCACTTTCAATTTTACTGCGACGGCTTTCATATCAATGCGTGGTTTAAAAAAAAAAAACACAATTGGCGTATTTTTGTTTAGTAATTCAAACATCGAATACGGAAAAAATAATACTACATTTTTTTAAATACAAAACAAACGATCAATAAAAAAACTTTTCAAGTAAGCAAGAGATCTCATAGCAAGCGAAACAAACCATTGCTAGCCGTATCAAAGGCCGGGTTCATCCAAAGAATGTAATAGTGCGTATATGGTGGGATAGGAAAGAACAAAACGATTATATTGAACAAGTACTGCACTCAATTACACCAATTGAAGGCAGCAATCGATGGTGAAACATCCGTTCGGAATTAGTTCGGTGAAAGAGCATAATATTCTGTCAAGATAACTCTAGATCACATATTTCTCCAGCGACCAAGAAATGTTACAGCTTAGATACGAAGTTTTATCCAATTCAACGTATTCGGCAGATATTACATCTTTGGATTACCATTCACCCCGGTCTTTACAGAATTCTTTTGGTGAAATGTTCAATTCCCTGGAGGGCAAGATTAAGGCACTTAGAGCAAATTTTTTGCTGAGAAAAAAATCTAGGAACATGGAACTATAAATTTATCTGAAAGGATAACAGAAGATAGTGGAACAAGACAGTAAATATCCTTTCTGATTGAGTTAACATAGAAATGAATGATACATATCGTACTTTTACTCATTAAACTGACCGAGGTTTTTTACCACTCAGTCAATAGATTATGTTGAGTATAATTTACCATTTTCATCATATCAGCAGCACCTTCTCTCCTCCTCAATTTATTGTGGTAATCCAGGATGAATTTCTTAACTTCGCCCAAGGGGACGTGGTTCGTTTGAATGAAATCCACGGCACACAACATTAGACAAAGGGTAATAACCATCATTGGTCTGTTGAGAATCAGGGCTGGAAGACACAAAAGATAAATTGATATTTGAATAAATAAATTCAAATTTATTCTCAGTTGAATCTTATTTAAAAATTGTTTCTGGACGGTAGTCACAGACAACGAATATAATGCATCTGTTTTTTTAGTTGCTTTTTTTTTTAACAATTTAAAACATTATCGCTGAACAAACCTATAACCTATCTACCTCTCCAGGGTATATACGAGTAAATCTGAAATTTCAAAGTCGTGCGTAAAAATGGTCCATTAGGAACTTGGTTGATGGAATTTTAACGAAAAAAAAGCCTACCTACGGCCAATGGTGCCTTAGTTAAAAGGGATTATTTCGAAGGCTTGGAGCTTAGAGCAGTATCCACTCTTTTTTACAAAACACTTTGCAAAGTCTCTTTTCTGAAATCTCCTTGGGGAAAGCTAAAAGCTACAAGGAGCCAAATCTAGACTGTATGGGGAGCTTTTGGGGGCAAAAAACTGCAGAAGAAGAAGAATTGGTAGGCTCGGTTATTGAGAATGCAACAGTCACACCGTGCATAAGCTCACTCAATAGCGTCTAACTGCCGACTATGTGATACCACGGAGGAGTTTCTGTTCAGGCATGGACCGTAATGTCCCTACTGATTTGTTGACAAGTTACGCCCAGGCCGTATAACTGGTTCTCGGGATGACTTGATACTTAGCAAGTTGTTCCAAATCTTCCTCTCATTTTCTTCAAAAAACTCTGCGTCACAGAATCTCTTCTTTGTGTGTTTGACAGCGAACTTTTTTGATTGACATTGTACAGTGGCGAAAAAGAGCTTGATTTAAACGACCCACTTTGTCTTTTGCTGTCCCATTTGGAAAAAAAATTGTTTCATGTTGATGCAGAAGTTTCCAGCATTCTTGGGACAAAGTTTTCATTCATATCAATTCTCATCATCATTATCCAGTCGTCAAAATATTTCCTTTGCTTTCTCTGATCTCATATCATCTTCAGCTGAATTGTGTATTTCATCATGAGAAGAAAACGATCCCAAGTGTGATTCGACGAATTCTTCGATGTATTTTTCGATGTCTTGAATATCGTGACAGGTCTTGTGAATATGGAACATGTGGAAGAACTTCCCACCCCAGCTCTATGATCATCAGCTGCTTCGAGTTTTTGAATTTGAGGATGGACATCGTCATCGAGGAAAATCACTAGCCGAATTCCTCTCCCAGAAAAAAACCCAAAAAACTTTTCTTTCCTAACGAGTCATTCGAAAGATCTGACACAAAGCAAAAAGTGTACGGAACCCAGAGAGGATCAAACTTTAGTAGTAATGATCTTTGCTTTCAAATCAATACTATGCAGGCAGTCTCTATGAATTTACTAGGCATAGCTTTGTTTTGTAAAAAGTCACAACTATGGGGCACCCTGTGAAGATCTTATTCATTGTATTAGTAGTATTGGTCTTTGAGACAAGCTTTCAAGTCACTACTTCGCAAGAAGGTAACCTGTATAGGTACTTATTTTACGTAAATTAGTCTTGCATCAGGCCACGATGTGCGATACCTGGTGGGAATCGAACTCACCATACAGTAATAACGATTTACTTGACTAGATCTCCAACCATTACTCTCACAACGATCCTCTCTATAAAGAAAGAGAGTATCTTAAATTAAAGAATATACTATACATAGTAATTTATAACAAGGGAAGATAACCTGGATTTTATTCAGCTGCCGTACGCTCGCAAAACTTTCAAATTATCTTCGACAATTTCTTTTGTTTATGTAATGCATCTTATAAACACCATGAAAATTATCGGGTTGCATCTGCGGCCTTATTGTCTCTTCTAATTTCCTACAGCATCGAAGCATGTATTTCTAATCGGCAAATCATTAGAATCTTTTGATAAAATAAAAGAATAATGACAGCTGGTGTTGATGTTACCACATTCAGATCTTAAAAATGGACAATAATTACCTTGAGGTCGAATTTCTCCTCCTCGTTCCTGTCAGGTTAGCAACCACAGTCGAGTGATATCAGTGAATTTCTCTTTTTAAACACATGGAGATTTGTATCGATTTTCATGAAGATGTGTGTTCTAAAAAGATATCCAACGGTTAGGTATTGTGCAGTTGATGGCCTATCCCTACCTCAGGAGACAATGGAGCGTGCTCCAAGGATTAGTCTATGATTGAACTACAACGCCAGCTGTGGCTGTGCTGCCCGATTCGCATGTGGCTAACTCCGTTACAGCTTTTTCAAATGTAGCCTTCACCCGGATCTGTTTGTGCTGTCACTACACCCTTTTCACTCTTCACACCGGTCTTCTCTCCCCCTTTAGCTCATCAGGATTACCTGTCTTGATAATCCGGTACCTGTATGAAGACACCTTCGGCAAACCGTACGTTCATTTGTCAACTTGTTTCGAGAACGACCGGAAACTGATTCAAATGGAATCTCTAGTCACGATTTTGCCTTAGGTTCTATTTATGATAATATATTCAAAACATTACTTCATTTTACATCATTTGAATTTTTGTAGGTACTTAATCATTTGAGTAAATATATCAGTTTGCGAGCAAGAATTGTAGGGCATTGACATTGAAATCGAGTTTTGGGGAAGTGGAAATAAGAGGAAGGATTGAGACTATGCAAACTGCAGCACCACTTGAAACTGCAAGAATATTGAAGAGGGTACCGGAAATAAGGGATTTACGACCCCCAGTCGTCAGCAATAGCTTGGCAGATAAAAAGAATGTTGTATGTGTTAGAAAAGCGTGGACGGGAGAATACAAGCCAGAGAGGAGGGCTGGATATCTGAGGAGATTTGCTCTTACTCAGCCTTCAGTGATGACCACCAGACACTTTAAAAATTGCAAACCAGAGCACTGACGTGGACAGCAGGGATCCTGAGAAGAGGCAGGGGATTTTGGAAAACCTAATATCCAGCGATGACCATCAGACACTTGGTGTAGACAAGAATGATATGCGTGATGCAAGAAGAAGAAGAAGAAGAAGAAGAAGAAGAAGAAGAAGAAGAAGAAGAAGAAGAAGAAGAAGAAATTCTATACGTCGAAACATTTTTACATGGAAAATACAAGACTGCCGTAATTAGCAGATGCATAGTGTTATAATGAGAAAGTTGAAGAATAAGTTCAATATTATCTGTTTTAGTTGTTTTTATTGTTGAAATAATTCCTAGAGGCTTTTTCGTCAGACACTTATCAAAAGAAATTCGTCAGAAAATGTTTAAATGTATTAGTGTGCCGTGTATGAATGTTTGGGACGAGTTTGAAATGTTTGAACTGGCAAAATAAGAACAACTTGAATTGCGTGTATGATGATTGGAGATCACGCTCGAACATGAGTTATATTCAGTTCAAGAGCGAACACAAAGTCTTTCCGTTTGCCAAGTTCAGGCTTCCTATTTTTTATGTACAGCGACTCCAAAATGTCAAGATGAAAAGCAGATCTGGCAAAACTTAGGGCTGCGAAGTATTCATCCTTAAAGCCTAAACTTTCTCATTATTTTACTATGCATCCACTAATTATGGCAGTGCTAAAATTCTGTACCACTAAAAGGCTTGAAATGTAACTTAATAAGTAAACTGAAAAAATACTGTATCTGTCAGACTATTTAAAAGTGCATTTGCGTGACTTCTGCTTGCTGCAACTGATTCGATATTTGATTTGAGCTTTGGTAGACGACTCCCTGGTTATAGTGCTCGATGCATTGAATGCAGTGTAATGTTTACATGGTTTTACTTGGATGTGCGTCTTACATACTGGCAAATACAGAGTCTCAAATATTTCATCTAAACCAAATAATTTCATTCGCAGATACATAAATACGAAAACATACTTTCCATCGATTCTTTGGGTATGGTTCCTAGACGTTAACAGCAAGTCCTTTAACTCATGCAGGTTATGCGTTTGGGGCTCTTCAGAGCGAACATAGTTCCAACACATCCTGTAAGCGCTCAATGGAATTGAGATCTTGGTGGCAAGGGCGACACTGTGAAGTTTTTTTCTCGTAGTCCTGAAACAATCAATGTATAACTTGTGTAAAGTGGCAGGGTGCATTTTCCTGTCGACAGAGGGTAATGGTATAGGCTCCTTTCAGCCAATGCTATCAGAGAAGACTGTTGTCATGAAATGGGTGTGTCTGGTCCCAAATGATGCTAAGGTAAGTGATGCACAACAGAACACCTTCCAAATGAATAATAAGACCGAGCGTTTCCCAGAAGAACGTCCAAACCATTGCACCAACAAGCTCGTTGCTCCAACATAGTGCATTCTTGTGCCATCGCCCCACCCAGGTTAACTTGTACATGTACCGTTCTATCCATCAAATCTAGAAGTGAGACTCGTTGGACCAGGTGACCTTCCATTGATGCAATGTCCAGTTCCGACATTCATGTGCGATGACCATTGCTTAGCATAAGTACATTGATTGACCTATGACTATGCAGCCCCATACGCAATAAAGGTCGATGTACTGCGTGTAGCGACACATTCTTCCTTACATCTCGAGTAAGCTTTCTGCAGTATGTGACATAGTAGCCCCTCGGTTTGCTCGTGCTGGGCAGGATAGCCTGTGGTCACTTACTTCACCGATAAGTCTTCACCACTTAATACCCTGCCGGTGATCGATTTTCCTTCCTCAGTCCTGTGCCGATAGGTACTTACCACAACTGGAAGTGAACATCCCACTACACATGCCGTATCGAAAATGCTCTGGCCTATTTTCTGCCCATAACATGTTGGTCTTTAAAAAAATCACTTGAATATTTCTTGTCAATAAATGCGGTATTCGCTCATAAATATGAAGTGCTGGTGGCCGGCTTATCTACTTACGTAGCTCTGATCCTGACATACGCACTTGTTACGAGACAATAGCTGCCATTCATACCACATGTCGCAAGTAATAATCTCTCTCTCTCTTTCATATATGTATATTGGGAAATAGGTGATTGAAATGACATACATTTTGTGAAATAAGTTTTTCTTGTAAATATTCAGTATTAAAAACTGTGAAGCTTTCTAGAATATATTCATAAGAGAGAGAGATAGAAGGAGAGGGGGAGATATTTTATTTTCTGCATCCATTGGCTGTGAAACCCCTGAATGTAAAGTGTGTGCAGCTTAATGGTGGAAACAAAGGGTCGAAGCCGAATCGAAAATCAGATCAGATTTCTAGCAACTGAAATTCCATCTTTCCTACTAATTAAAAAACTCAGCTTCAAATTCAAGTGAAATTCAGTGTTTGGACAATTGAAGGGGCTTATACTGAACTAAGATTAGGTTAGTACCCAAATGTTTGAGGAATTTGAGCTGTGCGCTTGTACGGTAGGTACTACGGACTTTTGCCACTGTCTTTAGGGAGTAGGACCCTTCCAGAAGATTCTGACGGTGGGAACTAGATGTTACGATAAGTATTTTTTTTTTCATCATGGTCAAATTCTCTAAACTTTTGTGCAAGAAATCCGGATAGATGGTCAAATTTGTTGGATAGACTTAAAGTCAGATTTGAATAATAAAAGAGAAAGAAAAAAGATTGGAACCTTGTTAATATCCAGTTTATTTTCAGAGAGGTTCCATTTTTTTTAAATTATTCTTTAAACATTTGGAAAAAAAGTGTACCAACCTACCTCGACAGTGTGTGTGTAAGTGAGTGTGTGGGGGGTAATTGGCATAATCTGATTGAGCAAATTGGTTCCTATGCTAGTAACTACAGACATGATGAATATCCAGCTATAATTGAGAATTATAACATTATCAACCTGACAGAAGTGTTAACAGCTAATGGAAACTGTATTTTAGTTTTAGAAAAAAAAAAGAAAAGGATTTTAGGAATATTTTGACCCCATGGATTCATCATTGTTATTGATTTTTCCTTTTCTTTTGTTTCTGTCCCCTTTTCTACTTTTATTTTTTCTCTGTTGGGAACTTCTTGTCGACAAGTAACTAAAATAGATAGATGGTCAAATCTGTTGGATAGACTTAAATTCAAATTTGAATAATAAAAAGAGAAAGAAAAAAGATTGTAGCCTTGTTAATATGCCGTTTATTTTCGAAGAGGTTCCATTTTTTTTAATATTAAACTTAAACTGCGAAAATACAATACAGTTTCTGTATGTTTCATTCTCTAACAAACATGGCAAGATTTCTTGCAGTTAATCAACATCCATCCGGGATTTCTTTTGCATTCGCCATATTTTGCCCATTCTTGACACTGTTGTGCACCGTAATCGTCTTTGCAAGGACCTTGTTCTAAAGAAGAAAGAAAATACGAACATTTATTTTTCACTCCTTTTTTTTTTTTTTGTAAATTGTATGCTCATATTACGGAATATCAAAACATATATGATGAAGCTTATTGTTCAGAATGAATATTCAGACCACACACCCTTTCTTAGATGACGTTTAGTTCAGAGATTGTCGATAAGCAGTCAATCGCTAGCCCCAGGCTAAGAAAGAAAATGATGTTCTATAGAGACTGCATGAAATATAAAAAAAATACTCGGTTGAATTTGTTGAAAATTTACTTGCCATCCCAATTTGGCGAAAAATTACTTATCTACCTTAGATTTGGGCGTATGGAAATACGATAATTTGGACCCTAAATTGCTCTGACCAAAAATTAAATTTTAGTGACCACAAGAGTCAGCATCGTCTGTCCAATATTAATCCTGCGATTAAGTCAGCTCAATAGATAAAATTGCAGCCCCCGTTGTGTCGCCTATAAAAACAATAAAACATTCGTCGAATTTGTAGTATCATATATATATAGCCTTGTCTTAAAAAAATTACTTCATAGAAATCCGTGAGATTATCCACCGAGAATTACTCGTTGAACAATAAAAACAACGTATCATAACATTCCAGGCAAAAACTGGTAAGCGACTCCCACAAGTGATTGTAAAGATAAACTGAAAGGAAATTCTTAAATTTCAAACCTGCAGTGGCTCGTTTGAGAAGAGACATGAACCTATGAAGATCACAGAGAAACTTTTGCATTGCCTTTATAATTACTATTTCATTGTATGATATAAGGGCTGTGCAAAGTATTTATTCACGCTATGTTTAATTCTCGGCCAAATGTGGCAAGATTTTTTTGCCGTTTGTTTTTTCTGTTTCCGTCATTTTTCGTAAATGAATACAACAAATTATTTCTAACTCACACTCAGCTATATTGGCGCTTGCTGTAGAGAGAGGGTCGCTAGTATACTACGTGGACTATTTTTTTGTCATTTGGTGCCTATACTTATGGGCCTGTGCCAAACTAAGCTCGGGTCTACTTCCCAGAATAACAGCCAACAAAATCTGTACTAATTGCAATGTACTTAAGCGTCAAGTTAAGAAATGTTGAAAATGATAAAAAGTTTACTTACGGTCAGCTTGTGGTCGATCAACGGCTGGAATTTGAAAGTAAAAAAAATCTTTTAAAGTCATCAAGGAAGTATCGCCTTTCCAAATACATACAGAAATAAATGAAATTTACTTGAATGAATGAAAAATAGTAAAACATTGTGCATTTTCCACCTTCTCTCTTTGTTGGTGTGGGAACTCAGGAGACCACCCACCCACAAAAAAAAACAAAAAAACTAGTGTCTCGAATAATATTTTCAATGCTAACAGGCTCTCCCCACTTGATGCAACAAAATTCTCCTACCAACTTACCGTGTTATTTTCTCCTGTAATGCACGAAGTGAAACTAGGTAACAATCAAGGCACTAGGTGGAGAGGACTGCTTTGAATACTTTTAAAATCGCCATTACAGCGTTTGTCATTTGTGCGTTTTTATGGCGTCATGCACGAGTCGGCTCACAAGCAAAATTCTCCTCTGGACTAAATGTATCAATTAGTTGTTAAATAAATTTGAAATTCCAATTTCCTTACAAAAACTAAAATCATACATAGTTTCTCCTGTTCTCGATTATGGCCAACAGTATGACTGAAAGCGTTCGCCCCAATCGTTTGGATGATACTTATATTTATTGAATCCAGACGTACGTTCTCTCGCCCGTAGACATGAATTATATGAGAAATTTTTAAAAAGTTTTTATTTATAGTCTTTAATCAAAGTATTGTTCATGAAGAACTATTGCTTAAAAACATACTTTATATACAGATACCAGACCATTTATCCGACTTAAACCAGAATTACCGGAAAACCGGTATGACCAGAAATCTGGCTAGTTTTGAAACTGACTTCGAAGTAGGGATGACTACGGGCTTGTTGCAAAATTGAAATCCTTGACAAAACTATTCAATCATATAGAACAGTTTAATCATTTTTATGAAATTTATATCATTAAAAAGAAGTTGAATTCGAGAAAAATATGATAAAAATACATTTTCATCCAGTATATGGAAACGTGGCGATTTCTTTTTGAAATTTGTGTTTACATTTGGATTGAAAAAAAAAATTGTAGAGAATACATTGGAAATGTTTCAATGCCAAATATGAACACACATTTGAAAAAATGCTGATATTATACTGATCACTTATTGTGAAAAGATCGAAGTAGTGAGAATATGTTCTCAATGTAAATACAACCCGCTCATTGAATTTTACGGCATAACAGTAAATAGCATTCCGAACCAGAAAAAAAAAATAACATAAAAAAATAAATCCCTGAAGATTAGTGAATTAATATCAATTAAACAGACCCTGTCTTTGAAGTGGGTTCATTTTTATGTTGAGACAGTCTGGCTTTTTACTTCTCTTCATGTACTTTTCATCGTATATTTCTATCTTATGTTCAATCTATCTATATACACCAGTGAGAAAAATGTGTACCTGTACTAAAATACAGAACAAGAATATTACAACGTAAAATGGACGAATAGATATCAATGCAGTGGCATAAAATAGCTATTTATAAAGGCATGTACCCACATGTAATTGAACTTTGTAAAATAAGATCATTCAATTTTGCCACTGCATTAATATTTTTTGTCTATTTTTTGTTACTATATGCTTGTTTTTGAATCTATATTAACACATCGCACAGGTATGCATTATTCTTACAGGTCCTGTTTTCTTTATAATTATGATGTACACTCAACGTTCCCAACTATAACTACTATTGTTTTAAAAAAAAGGAGTCCCCAGATGGATTCGGATCACCAATCTCTCGATTAAAGAATAAATACAATAGACAGCTGCGCCACATAGATATATATACTATAAATTTATATTTGGATATAAATCTTTCGAGCCTGATGTTCGAAATCCTCCTCATTTTCAACATCAAAACTCTTGCTACATGTTCACAAATTGGAGAAACCTGGTTTCTTTCATCTTTTTTTTTTCTAGAAAGAAAACAACATATGATTTGTCAAATTAACAGTATATAGGAAGTTTTACTTAATTCAATCCTGCAGTTTAGACGTGAATTGTGTTGTATCGGATTTGAAGTAAAAATTCCCTAAAAACAATTCATCTAGTGATTTTCAGAAGGATTTTCGCGAGTCGATAAAATTAAAAAAACGTTACTTGCTATAGAAGTCTCTATCAAATGATATAGATTTTTACTAAACTTGGTTGAGTCTTATAAAAGTTAAAGTCGTTGATTTGTGTAAAAACTCAACTTACTCACATTAGGGGTAGGGTGTTAAACGTGCCTGCTGATATATAAGCCAATCCCCGTTACTATATAGCGCTCAGTGCATATCATGTAATGTTTTTCGTTCATGTCTAAGAGTCTACACCTTATAACAATCCCCAAATATATCCATCTAAAAATGAGATAATTTATACGTTGCTCACCTGAACTGGGTAGATACCAAGACCATTACAAATTGAGGCAACGATCACGGACTTTTTCAAAAGAATGTTAAAACATATTGCAATAACTTGGATATTTTCTTTGAAATTTTAATTTTGGCTTCGATTGAAAGAAAATGGTTTATGGTTCGTTGTAAAAAATATTTTGCGTTCCTAAAGCAGGTTTTGAACTCTTTTAATGTCAATTTTTGTTATAAAAAAATTGACTTCTTTTATGCTATAGTTGATGCCTATCGTCAAAAATATTACACCCTGCATTTAAAAATCTCCCGAGAATAAAGTTATAGAAATAAAGGTTTGGAGGAAAATCAGTTGATATAATGATTACTTAAATGGATTTTGAGAAATCATGACTCATCTTTTACTCATAATACAGAGAAAAACATTTGAATCACAGAAGGGGTCTGTTACCTGTCAACTCAGTTCAAAGATCAAGTGGATATTCAGTCAGCCGATGTATGGATGATCAAAAACGACAAAACCTCATTTTACCCACAATTTCAAAAGTATATTTGTAACATTATAACCCATGTAACAGGCAACACTGATATATGCAGAATGTTTTGTGGATTAATAAAGATCAAACCGACTCTGCTGTCGTTCTTTACTTTTTATCGTTTATTCTATATTGAAAGTATGTTTTAAGCCTTGTTCCGGGAATTGGAAAATCTAGAACTAGCTTTTTTGATAAATGGTTCGGTATCCGCTCAAAGACACCGTAAGCGTTCTGAGAATAGCTGGAAGTTGATACAAACGGAGTGTCTAGTCTCAATTTCACCTTAAACATATGATAATTATTCCGAAACAATATTTCATCTTGGATCATTTGCATTTTTATCAAATACTCGTATTTGATTTGAAAAGGTTTTTTACTCACCAATTCTAGCGCCACCTGGATGTTAAGGAAAAAAATAGAAAATAGAAATGAGAAGAGAACAAAGTGTCGAAAATCTTTCACGGACTAAACATTTCGTTAGACATTTATTTTCAAATAAATCTTATCGACACAACAATGGGGACTCAATTTTTTTGAATAATGGATTAGTTTGTTCTAGAATGCTACTGAATTACAGGTATAGGACATAACAATTAGAGGAGATTTACTTAATGGAGGAGTAGCTTTAAAAATTCATTGAGCAATACAGAAGAACAATTTCTTTTCACTTACCATTGCTACTGCCGCCACCACCGCTTCCTGGATGTCCAGAAAAAGAAAAGGAAGAAAGTTAATTCACTTTCATGAACGCCGTTCTTTGTTTATTTGTAAGAGGAAACAAAAGAGTCTTTCATGATTAATTTTAGAAATACATATGGGAAAAAAACTAAATATCGAGTCTCTTTTTCTCGTACAAAACATGACATCAAAAATTTATTTCCTAACAAATTTTATTGGTTTTATATTAGGCACTTAGCCATTTGAGTGAATATATTAGTTTGTTCCGAAATCTCCCCGAATGACTGATCTAGAATATAACAATTAGAGTAGTTTTATTTAATAATGGAGAAACTTGAAGCTCATTAGCCAATACGGGATTGCATGTTTGTTATCATAATTGTTTTTCAATTATGTTTTTTTGTTGCATTTTACAATTTTCTCTGTCAACTCACTCTGATATCGTTTAAGTGAACAACGTGAAATCGGAATAGAGAAATAGCTTCCGACAATACTTGAACTTGAAAGCTACCGACCATAAATAGGCAAGCATTACTGACATAGAACTGTTGTATGTACTGAAAAAATGAATGCAGAAATACATCGAATATCAGGGAGAAAAGGAAAGTCAGCTACCGGGGATTAATGCAAGCATTACTTCTAGAAGTAAATGTAGTCAATGAATTATTATAGAAATGCATCCAAATTATTTCACTATGGAAAGGCATTGTAGATGATTTCACTATGGAATTTCATTGGAAATGATTTCATTATAGAAATGCATTACAGATGATTTCACAGTGGGATTACTTCGGAAATGATTTTATTATAGAAATGCTTAGCGAATTATTTTTATCTAACGCAACAAAATGGAACCATAAATCTGTTTAGAAGCATTTTTCAGATTTACTCCTCTCAATCGAACGAATTAAACAAAATGACCAAAATTTGGCAGTTGGATGAAATTTGTCAAATTTTAGTTTTAGGCAAATATTGAAATCTCCAGGGAAAAAAAAACTGGTAAAAATTCAAAAGGTTCATGGACTTTAGTCAGAACAGTGGGTTTGTGTCAAATAACACAGTGGATAAAACTAGATAAGTATGTCCGCAATTAATTTCAGAACTCCTCCAGACACCTATTCTCATGTCAACTACGCATGTGCGTGTAATATCTTCCTTTGTGTTAGTTTGAAGAAGAATCCATCATTTGAGAGCACCATCATTTGAACAATGTTAGAAATATCTTAAGAGCATTTTTGAAGTTGACGCAGCTTTCTGCTACTTGTTCAATCAATCACAAGGGCCTTTATCTTGAAATGATAATGTCTAATTATCTTAAGGTAATGCAATTATCTAGACATAGAAAAAAGAATAAAAAGCATGTATGTACGTTGCAATACTTCAATGAACATAATTAAGAGAAATCACTTACCAGCAGCACAGAGTGCATTATCGCATGAAGTGTTACTCGGGCATTTAGAGCAAGGAGTACCAGGAGTATAAATGTCGGTTCCGATGTTACCCCTAAGCGAGAAAAAGGCACAGATAAGTATATTAGAACAATCTCTCTCTCTCTCTCTCTCTTTCTCTCTCTCTCTCTCTCTCTTTCTCTCTGACGTTAACCTAAAGGGCAAAATTCTCGTTATTTGAACTTAACATTGCAAGGTCGATGATCCCTTCTTTTAGTTGTGCGTTTTCGAAAGTTGGGTTCCGTTGATGATCACCCACCAACTTATTCAAATTTCAATTTCATCTAAAAAACGATAGTTTTGAAATTAAGGTTTATAGGAACCAACCTAAGATATCATATGAAGCAAGGGAAGTAACGAGCCCTTCCTAACGCTAACCCTAAATACTAACCTTAAACCATACCCATTCTAATTGAATTTATTAAGATACAGTTTCAAATGTTCATAATTTTTTGCTTTTTTTCCTTTCGTAAAATTTCTTGAAAATCTATCTACTCTTAGGAATTTGTTAGGAGAAAATTTTACAAATCTAGCCACTTTTAGCCATTAAAAATGGACAGTTTGAAGATTATCTCCCTTGCCAAATATCAGCATTCCGAAAGAAAATCACAGGAAACGAATCATTCGATGCAGAACCATACCACGGGGCAGACCGACCCGGAGGAAATGTGGATCCGCGACACCTAGCAGAGCAATGTGCAACTACGTCTACTTCGTGCACAGCACCCGAATTCTGTTTTTTTTTTGTATCCCATGTTTATCTATCCATCTATATAAGAATACATAAATATGTGTGTGTATATATATATATATATATATATATATATATATATATATATATATATATATATATATATGCTCTTCCATAGGAATAGAGCATTATGGTGGACGGGGAATTTAAACTAAATAAATATATCGCTTAAATTCAGCCCGACTGATCGTCCAGTTCCCGAGCGCAGAGGTAGGATATCGGTCTCCGGATCTGAAGCGAACGTTTCAATCCTGCCTCGTGGTACTGGATGGGATAACGGATAGTCTACAGCCGCACTGAAGAGTTGTAACAGAACAAAACAGCTGTCTGTGGATGACACACATATATATAAATATATATATATGTATTGAATGCCAAATTATATATCTATTATAAAAAAAACAGCACATTTATAATTAACTCAATTTTTGAAATAATTTATTATATAGTCACTGACTAGAATCTTTTTTTAATTAATAAAATGTACAGTTACCGAAAAAAAGTTTTAGTTGCTTGTTTTATACTGAATTTAATTTTTGACTGACCCAGAAATATATAATTTCGACATATTCGATTAATTGTGCAGTTTTTTGTTGTTTTTTTGTTTTTGTTTTTTATTAAAGGGCGATTTTTCCGACTCGATCAGCAAGTCCAAGATACATTTCAAGTAACGCTTTTTTCTGGTAATATAAGTAGTCTTTCGTTGTGCATACAGGCTGACACTCTGGTGCAAAAGGTTTGACCATGGAATTGGTATCGAACTTAGCATGTTCTGGTATGAGTCAGCGCGATATAACAGCACACGTGAAGGTTGGTCAGTTTTGTATCTCAAAAGTTCTAAAAAGTACGAAGGGTGAAGTGACATTTGAAACTAAACGGCAGACGACATCCACGCTTGAGCATCTATTTACAAGATCGCTACTTGCTAGATATCTAAAGGGAAAATGAAGACACCTCTTTGGCGAGTTTGGAAGTGAGGTATACAATGCATCAGGTCAACTATCAGGCGAAGATTAAAATAATCTAGACTAGTGAGCGCTTGTAAGATTAAGAAGCCTCTTACTAAAAAAATAAATAAATAACATGTAAAAGCCTGATCAGACCTTTGTAATAAATACAAGTCATGGACTGTGAAAGGTCATCTTTAGCGTTGAGCGCAATAATCAATATGGTTTCACCTGTGGAAACTCGAATATTTGGAAAAGGTCCGATAGATTTGCATTTGTATCTGTGATCGGTTTCATTGAAATCGTTTCAATACAGAAAAGTTCACTTACCTTGGGTTATAGAAGCAAACAAAATACAAAGCGTTCTTGACGTTCCTTCCAAACGCAGCCAAGGAAGGACATCTCTCAACGGCACATCCAACTTCAGTCGTGTTTGCCCAAACAAGCTGAGGAGAAATAGACGAGAGAATATTATAAAAGGATAAAGACGAGAATGGCATTCGTGTTGGATTTATACAAATAATGGTCTTATTCTGTCAGTTACGCTCAATTTATTTCGGATTTTAGTGATATTTCTATAGGAAAATCATTACAATACATTTTTTATCATAAAACTGTTGCAATGTGATCAAATTATATATATAAGGTCCGATTTTGTCATTAATGCTTGCATTAATTTTCTGTGATTTTTTTATAGTAAATTAGTTTTTATTGTAAAATCATTAGTATTGCATTTCTATAATAGAATAATCTGCAATGCATTTCTATAACAAAATCATTTTCAAAGCATTTCTATAATGAAATTATTAACAATGAATCTACACTATACATACATTCGTTACCAAATAAAATGGGTCTAATGGTCATGTTCTTTGATTAAGAAACAACCTAATATATTCACTAACGTGTTCAAGTACCTAATTGCAGTTTTCAATTTTCACCGAACCCAGGATTCAAGTAAACTCTGGAAGCAATCTTCCCTCTTAACCCATCACCAGGATCTACATGATACTTACTTGTGTGTAATGGCAGGACATATAGCAGCCATTAGCATTTCGGTTGAAATCTTTCTTCTCGTCAAACCAAGAATCCATCGCGCTTTTGAGAATATCTTGCAGTTCCCCAGGGTTGCTGTCAAATGCCAAGTTCTCACCTCGGCCTTTCATTTGATGTTCGAAGTTGCATCCTCTGGCCCAGGCGCCTGCTTCACTTGCCAGTTGGTCACTCCAAGTCTGAGTGAGGCAAAAAAAAAAATGAAAAAATAAGTACTGCCTTTATGCTGGGTACGACAACAAATTTCTACCAATCAAAAACTAATTCTTTCATTATCCGAAGATTTAATCAATTGTTCCTTGAACTATGGCCAACCTTTCCATGGAATGTCATTGAAAATCATTTCAAATATTTGGAGATATTTTATTGGAAAACAGGCTGGAGTGTATGCATGTACCTATTCTAACTTCGTTGTCAGAGGTATATAAGTGGGCCTGGTATTCCTGTATATTTCCTTAGAAATAAATCTGTTTCTATTGGTAATTCAATTGGCAGTAAATAGCCTAAGAGTGAATGGTCGATGTCCAACCGAGTTTCACCAAACCATTAAAGAATCCCCCCCTACACCCACATACACTCATCTGTAAGTATATTCGGCGTGAATCAGTAGTTGCGTCATCTGACAAATAGTTATCAGCTGAACTTTAATCCGGTAAGTGTGAATCCGTCACCCGAAGAGTAGTTATTAGCTGAAAGTTTAACTGGATTTTTCCCTGTATAATGTTCGATCTACATAATCAATATTCATCAAGTAATTAAGTGCATTGGCAAGGAAATAGATCATGCTGAAAAATGAATATTTGCTGCGTAAAAAAATTTTTTCACCATGAAGTTACGGACTTAAGGATGTATCTGCGTATACTATAGAAGTGCACTGTAAATGATCATATATACATAATCATCAATACAGTAAACCGTTTGCAATGTATTTCTAAAGCATATATATATATATATATATATATATATATATATATATATATATATATATATATATATACGTTTAGCATTTGCTGTATCATTAAGAGTAAATAAGAATTTTACCGCACTTGCAAAGAGAATCCTACCCGTGGTATCAACAGCTGCATAAAAAGCCGACGAACAAATAATAGAGCAACCGGGACATTTTTTTCGTTTGAAAGAAGCTGACTTAAATTGATGAAAATCTAAAATTATTTTTGCAGACTGAAAGTCTGTGTCCTTGAGTACATGAAATCTGTTATGTGTAACTCATTCTCAAAGTTTGATAAAACAAAATGAAATTTTCAAAAAACTCAGATTAAAATTGAAATTTTAGAAAATCTAAAAAAATGAATATTTTTCAAAAAGTAAAAAAAATACATAGAAAAAAAATAGAAATCGAATAACTTAACAAATTGAATTTTATATCAAAATAAAACCAAAAAAACTGAAATTTGAATAGGAATTCTAAAAGCTTTGATAAGAAAGAAAAGATAGACATTACTAGAAAAAAAACCCCCAAAAAACCCTAAAACAATGGAAAACATGAAATAAAGAAAACTATCTGCGCATACAGCCTCATGTAAGGATACTTTTCTGATGAATTGATATGACGTGGTGTGCTGCTCCCCAGAGACTGGACTATTTTTTTAGTAAGCCATCATTAGCCACGTCATTGCCCTGGTGCAAAGCAACCGAAGCGTGTACTACAAACAGATATACGCTCTGACCTCGGGTGGAGTACTGGGGGCGATATTTTGATTGCAGATAGATGGCACAGATACTCTGATCCAAGGTAGAAGTGCCAATCCATACGTAAATGACGCAGACATTCTTGACAGGTAGTATGCTAGTTACAACTGATACATCATGTGCCATAATATTGGGATGGCCAAAAAGTTCGTTCTGTAAATCACATCAAATAGCATTAGGAGTTTTTTTTTGTTCCAACTAAATTCATTCAAAAAGATCATTTTTGATTTTACTGTGACAGCTTCCATATCAACCTGTATTCAAAAATGTCAAAATTAGCACATTTTTGTTTGGTGATACTGATGATAAAAGAAGCAACCATTTTTGACGTATTACACTTTTGTTCGTTAAAAAAAAAAATTGGAAGACACCGCGATGATGAATGAAAAGTAAATATCTTACTACTACGTTGGACGCAAGAGATAGTGGTGCACGTAAAATGAACCACCATTAGCCGTGCCAAAGGTCCAGTCTTCATCGAAAGAACGTGGAGGTGTGTATATTGTGAGATTTTAAGTGAATCCTCGACTTCTGGAGAACTAAACGAATAATTCGAACAAGTGCTGCATCCAGTTACCCCAAAATTGAAGGCAGCAATCAACGAAAAACGCTTGAAATTAATTCAGAGAAAGAGAATAATATTCCATCTGGATAATGCTAGAGTGCATCTTCCTTGAGTTACCCGGAAAAAATTGTTACAGCTTGGAAAAGAAGTTTTCACTCATCCACCGTATTCTGCAAATATTGCATCTTTGGATTGCGATTTATTCTGGTATTTACAGAAATATTTTAATAAAAAGATTCAACTCCCAGAAAGGCACCTAAACCGTATGCTTGCTGAGAAAAAAATAAAATTTCTTGAAGGATAGAATTATGAAGTTACCCAAATATTTCAGTTAATTTCATAATTCCGACGCCCAGAAAACAGTTGAACAAAACGGTAAATACGTTTTCCAATAACATCGAAAATGAAGATAAATTTGACTTTCAGTTTTACTTAATAAACCGGAGAAGCATTTTTTACCCCTCAGTCAATAAATTATGTAAAAAATGAGTTACCAATTTCATCATATTAGCGGCATGTTCTCCTCTTCTCAAGTCATTGTGGTAATCCAGGACAAATTTCTGAACATTGCCCAAGGGGACGCTACTCGTGCGGATAGAACCCACGGCACACAACATCAGACACAGGGAGAAAATCATCTTCGGGCTGTTGAGATTCAGGGCTGGAAGATACAAGAGACAAATTAATACTTGAATTAATAAATTCAAATTTTTCTTTTTTCCCGAAAGTAAATGAAATGCATTTGAGGTTTTTTTTTTTCAATTTTGTTCTCAATTTTTAAAACTTCATTGCAAAGAAATAACCTAGCTGGCCTGCCTTTTCCGTGTACATACAAGCCAGTAAACCGAAAAGAAAGTTTCAAATCGGTTTGAAAAAAAAGCGGTCCCTCTTAACCAATCTCCGTGAATAATCTAGGTGATGGAAGTTTCAAGTGGTTAGACCATCTCAAGGTTGAATATTGGAGTAAGAGCTCTTTCATTCACTGGGCTTGTTTGAATTATGGGAAAGTAGTTTGTTCTAGTGCACACTCACACACTCTTCCAGCTATCGTGACATGTAAGTAAGGAGACATTTTGTCAATAGAGCATGTGATAGTACAGAGCACAAGAAGAAATTGCCTTTCTGGAGTTGGGTAAGAGGTATTAGGAGGAAGAAGAACATGAATTACATCTGCCAGAATTTATATTTTGCTCTGCAGATTTTGTTTTCTTTGGTGATGAAACCCCACAACTTCCAATCTTATTTTCTGTGATAATGGCAAGAAGAATAATATCTGATCAAAGGAATATGCCTGTGTGATTTCTGTCAGGTAAGTATGCAGCCATTTGTTATTGACGAAAAATAGCTTACGTTGGGCAACGGCGCCTTAGTATCTATCAAAGCACTCCCTTTAGACCTTCACACGTAGATTATGACTCACTCGGTCATTGTGAATGTGACAGTCACATAGTACAAAAGCTCTCTCAATTGTGTCTCATCGTCGGATGAGTAATCCCAAGGAAAAGTGTATGCTAATGCATACATAGTGGAATCCCCTTTGATTGGTTGGCAAGTTATATCAAAGACGCATAACTGGTTCTTCAGGTATTCATAATGACTGGATACTTTCAGGACCTGCCAGGCATTTTTTTCTCCGTTTTCCTCTGAAACTCTGCGTCACAGGATCCCTACTAAACTTGACTTTAAGAAAAAAATTGAAACTACCGAAAACCCCAAAGGGTGGCCCATTTTTGTCTTGTGCAGATCCGTTTGGAAGATTATGCTAGGCTGATGCAAAAGCTCCCAATATTCTCTTGGTAAAATTATTCATTCATATAAATTCTGATCACCATTTTTCAGCAATCACAGTATTTTCGTTTCCTTTCTATCACCTTCCAGTTAAATTTGGCATTCTATGATGAAAAGCGATCCCGAGTTTGATTTGATGAATTATTCGATAGATATTCCGATGTCTTTGACTTGTTGGAACTATCTACTAGATTAAGAGTGCTGCATGGAGCAAAACAAGTGATAGTCTGAAGATGATAGGTCTGGAGAATATACCACATGTAGAAGAATTTCTCAACCCACCTCTGTGATTCATAGCTGCTTTGCATTTCCAACACAAAGACGGCTATTGTCATGTAGCAAAATCACAGGTCGAATACTCATGAAAAAAGTATTGTTTTTTTCCTCTCCTAATGTGTCATCCAAATTCAGTCTGGTACGAAGCCACAAGTGTAAGTCGAACTCACATAAAGATATCATAGCTCTCAAACTCCACGATAAGGCAACATGTATGTATGTATGTATATGTGTGTGTGTGTGTGGATTTACAAGGCTTGAGTTATTCTTTAAGAAGGCAACTAGTGTAGATCACAGACAGTAATAATGGTTTATTGGACAAGCTCGCTAAATATTACTCCCACGGCGAGCCAATCTATAAAGAAAGCGGGTACCATCAGTTTAAAATATAGTCAGTAGTTAAGACAAATTTTCAAATTCAAAACGCTGGCTTATCCCTTAGAATTAAGAGTTAACAAATGACACAGTGTTGAAGTAACTATCCAATCTTGCTGCTATCAACTGGCGGAAACATAAAATACTGAAGCAAAATTATCTGTACTTTGTTAAGGAAGGAACTGAGATTATATCCACCTGTAAGTCTTCGAAGATACTATTCAGAGCAGGAAACAACGGAATCTTGTGAGAAGAGAGCAATAAATGATAGACGATTGTCTCTCAAGGCTTTTATACGTAGGGAAGACGGCTGGGATTCTATTCAGCTGGCCTACGCATGAGAACTCCCCCATTCACTTCCATTGAAACAAAATCAATCACTGTCATACTAAATGGCTTTTAGTATCCTATTTACAAATGAAAATTGACAAAAAATATAGCGACAAAGGAATCGATTCGCTGGATTCAACTACTGGTTTCCCTAATGATGGTACGTTTGACTGATTCACCAAAGGTTGTATGTACTCAGTAAGGTTGTCGATTTAAATGTTTTTTTTGTTTTTTTTTAATTTTTCGTATTCAAGAATGAAAATTGAAGTATAATATCTAAATTGGCAACCTTGAGGTTGGGTTGGGGTCCAGGGGAACTTGGATGTACTAGAGGAAATAAAATGATCCACGCTAAAACTATGATGGTTCGCTGTTAAAAACAAAAACTTAATGCTATTTTCGCTTTTGGCTTTTTTTGTAAAAGCCAGAAAGTGGCGTGAAGTGAACTTTCCAAAAGCTTTGAGCACGTGTACTAGTGTAATTCTTTCGTAAAAAAAAAACTTAATGGCTTAACGTGAATTTGAATAGAAAGGGATACCAATACTCCAATAAGAACATGGAAACTTACAAAGTGAGCACTCACATTATAGTAGCCAGTCTAACCGTAACATCGGTAGCCCGTGTTCGGGACAGGATAGAAGTCAGATCTTATAATCAATTTGCAACTCCAGTGAATGCGATACTCACTAGGAGCCACACAAGCGAGACTAAGCAACGCTCAGCTCCAATTATTTTTCTAGTATTCTCTGTTTGCCGTTTATAGTTAAAGAGAGGTTCAGTCCCTTATCAACTCTTTCACAGGGAAGGATATATAGTCAAAAAGACCAGAACTCAATCAGAGTTGGAGGGTGTGTATAAAATAAGGGTCACTATGTTAAAGGACATTATGGTAGGTGCGTTTGATTCTATTTTGATTAGGGCGTTGTGAACCTCAGATAATTATTCTGCTGAGAATCTTCATTACTTCCAGATGATGTTGGACAGACTGAACGAAGAAAGCAAGAAAGTTGGACTCCACATTAGCTCAAGTAAAAAAGGAATCTCATGTACAACAGATATGTTGAAGACAAAGACATAACAATCAAAATCAAAGATGTAGAACTGAAGAAAGTAGACCACTACATCTACCTGGGACAACGAATTTTGATGAAACCCCCAAGAAGAAGGAGAAGAAGAAGAAGAAATCAAGTGAAGAATCACGCTAGGTTGGCAAGCTTTTCGTTGGGCAAGCTCAATCTTCAAGAACAAGAAAATTTTGCTAGTGTTAAGATGACGGGTTTACAACCAATGTATCCTCCTGATAGTCACCTATGGAGCTGAAACATGTAACCTAACTAAGAGACTGACACTCAAACTGAGAACAATGCAACGTGCACAAGAGAGAATCATGCTCAACCTCACATGGAGAGATCACTAGACGGCACAGTGTATCAGAGCAAAGATCATAGATTCCATAAGAAAACTCAGATGGCAATGGGCTGTATAATTGTGACAAATTGAAGCTCGCCTTGAGTTGAAGAGAAGTTCAGTCCCTTGTCACCTCTTTCACTGGCAAGAATCTCCATCATCATCAGTCTTTCCACATCCATCGTTGGACATAGACCTTCCTCAGGATTCGCCACACTTCTCTATCGTGAGCGTCGCGGAGTCAGCACTTTCTGAATTTGTCTAGTCCGTCTCTCTATCTAATATTCTGCCGGTTTCAGTTGCGCATGTGATCCCTGGGGATCCATGTCGTGAGTTGCGATGTCCATCGGTAGTCCACCATTCTTGCAACATGGCTGGCCCACAACCATTTTAGATTTTTAATGACCAGAATTAATCAGAGGCAGGGGAGTGTATAAACGAAAGGTCGCTATATTAAAGGACAGTATGAGAGGGGTGTTTGGTTCTGTTTTGATTCGGGGTCGGGGTTTTGTCTCGTTCTGTTTTGTTGTTTTACTGTAGTATGAACCCTAGCGAGTACATTTTGCAGACTAATTCACTAGCTTAGCGGGTCTGATCCTCACTGAGTGCCCCATTAGAGCAGCATTGCGCCACACTAAGCTAAGTTTAGTAAATAACTATGTAATGTTAACATGATGTTATAATCCTCTCCCACCCCAAAATAAAAATAAAAAAAGAAGCAAAATCCTACTGATTCACTAAATTTACATTAGTCAAGCCGATATCAGATAGGAAGTCGGATGGCAAGCCGTTAGATTCAATTTTTCCAATTGTGTAGGCGACTCGAAATGGCCAATAACTACCATGTAGATTTATTCCATCCAGTCCTTGAACAAAGTACACCCATGTGATATCATTTAATTCGCTTGGTTACGGCCATATCAACATTGGATACAGCAGTTCTCGTACGATTACCAGCCAACCTGCTCAGTACCAAGGTGGTGATCGCTTGGGAATATAGAGTGCCGTAAGCAGCTGCGATCATATAAAAAGTTTCTCGTGGCGACCCCGTTAATCCCTCAAAGAGGAGGAGACCAACTAAGCTAAATAATCCGAGCCATAGGTCCTCTTTCCACCTCCTCTGAGCCCTTTGGCCTGGTTGAAAAATGAAAAAAAATATTTTCGCATCTTAAAAATTGAGAATCCGACACGGAAATCTGTATTGATTTCCATTTATAAGCCCGTATGGATTGATTCTCTTTCTTAAAATTGTTTCAACAGACAAGCTCCGGGAATATACAAGAAATGAATAGTCTTAACCCTTTCTGTCTTGATTTTTTGAATTTTTGAATTTTCAAATTTTCTCATTTATATTTGATGGCCAAATGAAGACAATTGACGTTGACTGATGAACAAAAGTTTGAGTAAACAATATTTTTTTTATTGAAATAAATAAATGTATATAAAAATGACTTACAAGTACCACCAGCGACATGCAAGTCTCAAATTAAACGACAAAACGTGTGGTTCTTGAAATTATCGTTCGTACTAAAAGGGTCGAATTATCTGAAGCTATGAGATGAAGCTATTGTTGTAAAATCTAGTTGATTTTTATTACAACAGTGGTCTTGGTTGATATGTTCTACGACCATTAAAGTAAGTCGTATGAATCAGAATTGAGAAAAAAGTAGCCTCAGTGAAACTTGAAATCGTATCTCATAGATCACCAATAACATGGACGTCACCTAAACCAATTTGAATACAGAGATTCAACGACAATCCAGAGATTTAACGACATTCTTATAGCTACTCCTTTTCCACGCAATTATTCATACTATGTTGTTGTTTTTTTTAATATCTAGAAGTAGTAGTAGCAGTAGTCTTAAATTATCTGAATTGTTTGACGAAATATTTTCACAATGAATATTCGGCAAGTTTTCTTTTGCTGTTTTTAATCACAATGTTCCGTTCATTATATTTTGTGATGATTGAGGTAAGCAGCGTGAATCAGAAAGAAATTAGTCACCTCCGATAAAACTTGTATTCGCATCTCTTTTTCTGGAAGTAGCCCTAACACTAACGTTGCCTTTACCGATTCAGCCTTGGATGCTTAACAGTTAAGTAGAGTAAAATCTACACTCATTTAGTAACTCTATTTTTTTTTCATCAGATTTTTCACGCCATATCGTTTGTTTACTCTCTACCATTAGTAGTAATAGTAGTCTTAAATTATCAGAATTGTTAGATGAACTATTCTTTATTTCCGAAAAGTTTTCCTTTCCTCTTTCTGCTGCTTTTTATCGCTAATACGTCCTAGGTCACTGCACGCAATAACCATTAGAGAAAACGACCGGTATTTGGCGTGGTACTTCTAATATATATATATATATATATATATATATATATATATATATATATATATATATATATATATGAATCCTGTCTTGCTAATTATATATTTGGACTGATAGAGAGAGACAAGGAAGTATAAGTTAGGAGATAGAAACAAAAATCGATCCAAGTCTCAATTCTAGATGGGCATTTTAAGTCAAACATTGAGAAAATTCAAGTTCACCCTACGATCTGAAAGTTGGATGTTCCTATGAAACCTTTCGTAAGTCGAAATTTTGTGAAGCGAAGAAGCGATTACCATTAATTCATATGGAAACATTTTTTAACGTTCCCAGACTCAAAAATTGCCATAATTTTGATGCTTGTCTTAAATCTTTGAATAGCACGTTGAGGGTTGGATTGCAGGATGTTTTGTGTCAACAAAAAAAACAAAACTGTGCGATAGAAAATGCATACAGTCAAGCAGACTGTTGTATTTCTAGCTTCTTTCATCCACCACAGCAATATACAAATCTGAACATTCAACTTAAAGGCAGGTAGACATAGGAGGTCATCTGGGGATGGAGAAACTGGGAACGCTCGAAATTTCTCCATATCGATTAATGGTAATTGCTTCTTCGCTTTAGGCCTTTTCAGATTGCGTGGGAAACCTGAACCAATGTTGGTATTTAATAGAAGTCTTACATGGAGCGAACTTTCGAATGGCGGGGGATACCTAAATGTATAATTTAAGATTTTCTTTCTGTATTTTGGATATAGAAAGCAAACCAAATAAACGAGTAAATAAATACAACAAATTGAGAATATAAGTAAAATGAAGTTATATGATAGTTAATTTGTGTACCCGTCTAGCAGTTGACTCACGTGGCCGAATCGGTCAGATCGTTGTTCATGAAAAACGGGTTCCCTAGTCTCATCAGAAGCTACTTCCTGATTCTCACTTCAAGCTACTTGAACGTTCAGTGGGTTTTCGACTTAGAAAGTTATGATGGAAAAAAAACAATCATAAAATGAAGAAAGATATTAGATAAAATCAATATAAAAAACGATTTATCTCAGAATTCAAATACCACAAAACTATGATTAGGCACTTAAGGACAAACAATATGGCTTGAAGTATCGAGTAGAGTTTTGGAAACATTACTGTAGATCTATACCACTTATAGCTATAGACTTCCGTGGTGGAGTTGGGTAAGGCATTATCAATGGAAAACCAGCTCCTGGATGCCAGATACAAGTTATAATTTTGTTGGAAGCTTCTTTATTCTTACATCGCGCTACTTACTTTAACGCGAAGTGGGTATTGAAATCGTAAATATATGATTTAAAAAGCCACAAAACTAGCCAACAATAGCCAGAAAAGAGTTATGTATTTTTTTCGTGAAAGTCAGTACGTATTTGAAAACAATAGTGGCACTTATCTGAACTAGACTGGAATATTTCTATTTATTTTCTCGAAAGAATGGAACTATTTTTCTCCTCGTTAAAAAGTATAGGCTGGTCTATTCAATTGTCTTTTTACTGGTTGTGGGTAGATTCTCTGCCAATATCGTTTATAATGCCCCTTTCGTCTGATTTTATCTTTTGCAAGACCTGATCGTTATCCATGCTTTATATATACGGAGTTCGTGACAAATTACAATAAAGCTCTTTTTGTTTTTGAGAGAGATAAACAATGTATGCATACGACAATCAAAAATATCTGACCGAATCAATGCATATGAAAGGAATGCTGGCCTTCAACACACTCCGGCTGGTTGCAAATGCTCTCTTAGAAGTTGCAAGTAGAGAAACAACCACGATATTCCTGTCAAGTTTAATTACAGAAATTATAAAACTGCCATGAAAGATAAATTCTCTGAAACATTCCCATCTCTATGTGACCCTCAAAAGAAAAAGTCAAACGAAAAATCACCCAAGGATAGCAAGCCTTCGGCAGAGAAAGCTCAACCTTCAAAAACAAAAAGATCCCATTAATCCTAAAAAGAAGAATGTACAACCAATGCATCCTTCCGATAGTCACCTTTGGAGCTGAAACATAGAACCTAACCAAGAGACAAACCCGCAAACTTAGAATCATTCAACGTGGACATGAAAGAATTATGCTCAACCTCACATGGAGAGATCACAAGACAGCACAATACGTTCGGCAGAAGACAGGAGTCCGGAACATCATTGAACCCATAAAAAAAACAAAAATGGTAATGGGCCAGCCATGTTGCAAGAATGGCAGACAACTGATGGACTGATGGCAGACAACTGATGGACGCCCCTCTCATACTGTCCTTTAATATTGCGACCTTTCGTTTATTCACTCCCCCGCCTCTGATTGAATTCCGATCATTAAAAATCTAAAATGGTAGTGGGCCAGCCATGTTGCAAGAATGGCACATCGTAACTCATGGACATCGTAACTCACGACATGGATCCCCAGAGATCACATTCGCAACCAAGGCCGGCAGAGTATTAGATAGAGAGACGAGCTAGACAAATTAAGAAAGTACTGGCTCTGCGACGCCCACGACAGAGAAGTGTGGCGAATCCTTGGGAAGGTCTATGTCCAACGACAGACGTTAAAAGACTGATGATGATGATGATGATGAATCGCGGCAGGAGTAACTCAGGTGTCGGGTTCTAAATGCAGCGGTAACTTTGATCATATAGTGTGTCGCGAAATGAGCCGAACAGTTTGTTTGCTCTGTGAACAATTGACACTTCCCACGTGAAGTTACGCTCAGAGAAACAGAGGAAAACAGAAAAAAGTTTTTCATTACATTGTTTACAAAGAACAGTGTTCAGCTTATTTCGCAACGACCTGTAAATGTCTGACAGTGGAAGTTCCTGTTATACGCTGTTGAGTCATATAACGGCATTGAATGAAATTTAAGTCACCTGCTGTTAATGGATCAATCTTCGATTTGTACTCGTGGTGTCGTGGGTCGGTGGAAACGGCGGTCGCATCATTCCGTCTGTCTGTTTGTATTCTCCTTTCGCTCACCTGAACAATTCATTATAACCCAATCTTGGTTTCCTATGCCTGTCGTAGCAATCTGTCGTCAACCTTCAACGACGCTGGACAAGCTTTTGGACATTTCAGGTTTGAATTCAGAGTTGCCTGTCTCCTTAGACCGATTGCCAACCAATACCAAAAAGACCAGTCTGCCCTGCTATTAATCCTTTGCTGGAAGTGGGGGAGAAGACATGGAGGGCATTAGTGAGAGTGAACACAAACTGTCACTGTCGAACGAGATTCAACGACTCCATTTTCTCTTCTGCTAACCGATAGGCTATCCGCATTAGTATTCCAGTAGGCATTTTCAGTAAATTTTTAAAACGTCATAGGCGATTAAGCCATGGAGTAATTATCAGTAAGATAGTCTAGCTGACCATTACTACTGTAATGAGTTCGACCCCTACTGGATGTACCACACTTGTATCTTAGGTCAAGGGTGTATAACCGATGCATCCCCCGAATAGTCACTTATGTAGCTGAAACATGGAACCTAGCCAAGAGACAGATCCACAAATTGAGAACTATGCAACGTGCCCATGAAAAGATTATGCTGAGCCTCACATGGAGAGACCACAAGACAGTGCAGTACATCCGGGAAAAAGATAAGAGTCAGGGACATCATAGAATCCATTAAAAAGCTCAAATGGCAGTAGGCTGGCCATGTTGCACGAATGGCGGACAATCGATGGATATCATGACTCACGACACGGATCCCCTGAGATCACATGCAGAACTGAGGCCGGCAGAATATTAAATGGAGGGACGAGCTAGACAAATTCAGAAAGTACTGGCTCGGCGGTGCCCATGATAGAGAAGTGTGGCGAATCATGGGGAAGGTCTATGTCTAACGACGGACGTTAAAAGACTGATGATGATGATAATGATGATGTAAAGCTTAATATAATATCAATAGATCTTTATTTGGAGGCTTCGCTGTAGAGCAGTGGTTAGCTAGCTTGTCTGGTAGATCATCATAACTTTAGTGAGTTCGGTCCCCACGTCGATCCTTACGTTTATTGCCCTGCTCTGGACCACGCAAAGCTTAGATAATATTGATATACATTCAGGCGCCGCGCAGTAGAGCAATGGTTAGCAAGCTAATCTTGTAGATTATCCTCACTCTTGTAATATTGTTCTGCACTGAACTTAGCAAATACTTTGACGTTTGGCTCCCCGTTTCTCTTTAACCTGAGACGATAAAATTGTAACTGTTTTCCTCGTTGCTTCTTGCAATACAGGAGGATACAATCCTTTTTTTTTCTGGATTTATATGTTCCGGCTTAACACCGAACCATGCTGAAACTAAAGTTAAGCAGCATTGATCCTGATCATTAGATAGATGGATAGCCGCTTAAAAGAACACCAGTTGCTGGAACATCTTGCACTAGACTAAACTTGGTAAATAACTTAATCAATATACCCGTTTCGTAACGCATTTGAGTTACCAGCGTGTATGTGTATAGCTATCTTTCTCCTCTGCGCTTTTTTCTCTATCCATTTGAATGTGATTTTATGTTTGTATCGTGAAGTTAATTTCCCATAATTATTAGACGGATCAATTGAGGTAGATTCCAAGTACAAGAATCCATGCTCAAAGTGCTTTTTTTGTGAGGAAGAACTCTTGAACTGATAAAGTAGATCATCCATACTTACTGCACATCTTTGATCAATGGTCGAAGTTAAGAGAGCAAAACGAATATCCTTAAGTATAAAGCCAGAAAAAAAAGATTGGTAGTGTAATGTCCATAGAAAGCTCGGGAAGAAAGTTAATGGCTACTTCGGTCAAGAGTACTGGGAATTATACTGACGCGAAGAATACTAACAGCCTCGAAAAGCGCAATTATGGACCTTGCAATCTGATCATGGCTTCGATGATATAATATATATATACATACTATTTATGAGAATTTGAAGAAACGGGAATTTTGCTTGTGTGGCTTGGTTTTGTGAGTTAAAAACAGAAACTTGGCGTAAGAAAAAACGGATTTTATTACAATCAGCTCACTAAGATAGCACTGAAGAATGTTTCGTTGTTCTGAATGTTTAATTTATGGGAAATGTTTTCTTTATGAAATTAAATTGTGAAATGAATGAAATAAAATATGTTTCTATTCTGCTAAAATCTGATTCAAGATGGAGAAGACTAACGAACGTCCCTATTTAGAAGAGATGCCGGACTAGTTATTTAGATAGCCTTAAACTAAATCAATATGAAATGGAAAGAATGCAACCATAGGCAAGAGTGTGTGCTTGTTTAAATACTTATAGGCAGTGCTTTTTTTCTACAGAAGAAACAATGGTTTGTTTTTATAAAAAGGACTACTCATAAGTATATGTAAACCGAATAACTATTTCATATTACTGTAACACACATATGTGGGGGAAAATAACTGTTTTATATCAATATATTCCACACATATATAAACCAAATGACTATCTTATATCTATATAATGCATACATACTCTAATGTTGATATGTATGTAAATGTTCATCGTAGGAGACCGATTTTTAGTGTGATACTTTTTTGCGTATATACACATGCACACACACACACACATATATATATATATATATATATATATATATATATATATATATATATATATATATATATATATATATATATATGTAATAAAGAGTATAACGACACAACAATCCTTCATTTAAATATACATTGATAAAAATAACAGACAAACTATGTCTATTTAAAGTTTTAGGTAATTTTTCTAATTTGCAAACAAAACTTTCATTGTTGTCATCGAAGTTTTTTCAAAAAACGTTCCAAAGTTGGTGATTCGAGATTTTTCGACCATCACCGGTCATCATCAAGAAAGTGTGGCATTATGCGTGCAATTTTTCATATCATTCTTCAGTTATTCTCAGAATTTTGTCTCTAAATATGGTACTTTCATTATTCCTGCCTTCCGGTGTTGGCATCACTTGTTTGCCGGTATAATGTACGGCTCGAGGGTGTTTTCAACTTTTTTATTTTAATTTTTGATCGCTCGAACTATCTTCTTCTCGTTTTTTCTTATTAATACCAAAAACTGAAATTCCAATGTACACTAGGAATATCCCAAATATAAGAGAAAATAAAGCAGTATTTGCACAACAAAATATGAAACTCGGCAAAGCCTCAGGTGAGGATAG
>OY735217.1:28506051-28696051 GCA_963457665.1 Thysanoteuthis rhombus
TTTAGGTGAGCTTAGTAACTATCGGCGCTTGCTCGTAGGGTTAACTTTCCTAACCCATGCCCCACCTTGACAGGCCAAAAGATGACCCTTTTACTATAAAAAATTATATATCATATGGCGGATTATTTGTAAAATAGGATTGATGTATGAACTTTAGAGCACTTACTGATTTTTTTGTAATTTTTTCATTTTGTGAAATTTAGTGATATCTCATCACTTCCTCACATTTATATTTCACTAAGTTAATCATTAATTACTGTGGAATCGATTGTAGAAATAGTGATTATTAGTATTGTGTAATCAGGGGTCAATTACTTAAGCTTCGACACGACTGTTTCCAGCAACGGAACACTTTTTGTTCTTTACACCCAGCTTCAAAAGTACCCACTTCCACCAGTAAATTCGAACTACCCCCTTGTGGGGCATGTTCCTCACGTTCAGAATCACAAGTTTAGATAATTGCAGTCCCAGGTGATTTAGAATGCTGATTTCCAGGGCTTGTAAACAGGCTCTCTTTAATTGCAAGACTAGTGCAACTTAGTCTCCCTACCCTTATTTGGCCTTTCAATGTTGGCAAATATGAAGGCAAATAAAGATAGAAAGAGAAGGGGAGAGAATTAATTTGAGAGACACGGGTTATGTAATACGATTATTTGTAGTTACGGATCGAGTGCAAATTACACCATTGTTTTTTTTTTATACTCAGCGAAAAATTTCCTTTTTATTTTCCGCTTATGTCAAACCTTCTTTATTATGTAGATTGTAAACATTTATGCATGTTTAACTGCCAACACCGACAAGTCATTTGTTTAATGGAATTCAAGTCGGAAACTGTCCATTTTTTTTGTCCGCTCTGAAGCATTACAGCATTCGACTTATTCTATTCTTCATTCTCTCTATTCGTTTTGTTTTTAACAGTGACGAAAGTCGACAGTTCTATGAAATGCCAGAAAGTTTTCCATTCAGACCAAATTTGAATAGGTTCAAAGCGTTCATAAGAAAGGAAGGGTAGAGAGTGTGGGCGTTGACAGCTATATATTTTTCTTGTTTGCGTCAAATTACGTTATACTATCTTTTTTTTTAGATCAATTCTCGGGATAAAAAATAAAAAATAAAAGAAAGAAAGAAAGAAAGAAAGAAAGAAAGAAAGAGAGCAGTGGACTATACAATGTTTACGTATAACTGATTTCCTTTGCCTATGAAATATGTTGAATTTCGGACCATAATTGTTTATTTTTGTTTCGGGCGTTTAAATGAGGATTAGCTTGAAAAATCAACAGATAGTCTCATTACAGATGTTGACAAATGGTGTCAAGCCTTGTATAAATAACTTCGAAGGTTTTGAACAGAATATGCTCTCTTTTCTCGTTCTTCTCCTCCTCCCTTCCTTGTTATTGTTCGTATTTACCTCTGCCAACGAAGATCGGGGAGTTACATGTATTCACTCGTGTCTGTCCGTCCATCTGTTTGTCTATACGATATATAAAAAAATATTTTAGTGATTTTCAATGAAATTTTTGTGAAAGGGTTGGCAATGGGTCAGGGAAGAAGTTATGAAACTTTCAGGCGGATCCAGGACTTTGATTCTGATTGAGAGATATTTTGCTTTTTATTCTGCAAGAAAAGAGGTTGAAAATGAACAGGTTATTGGGAAAAGGTTATCTTGGATTTTAAGGTACTCAATATTTGTATATATAGAGTTCCCTCCCTTATTTTTTCATTCTTTATTTTTATTCAATTTTCAATTATTGCATGGAGTTGTCAGAGGTATAAACTTGATGGATGCTTTATGATTCTTCATGTTTTGTTCTCGCTGTTTGTGTTATTTCTCCTTCTCATTGTTCTTGTTCTCCTTATGGGCTTTCTTCTTCGTCTTCTTCCTAGCTGGCTGGCTGTCTAGCTGGCTATATATGTTTATATGTATCATGTGTACTGGTCACACCAATGGAATTAAAGGACTGAAATTCTAAACATTTACTCCCTATTATGTCTAGAAAATACGATTTAAAATTTTTTTTGAAATTCCCTGCTTGAATGTGTTTTTACTGGCGGTTAGATTTGTGATGTAAGTTTCTGCTTAATTGGTTCCTTAGTTTGTGTTCCGACGGCATTCAGGGTGTTTTTTTCTTTCAAAACTCGGATTTTTTTCCCGTGATCCCTGTCCCCGAAAAGGTGAGAGAGATAACTCAATCGCTTCTTTGTACAATGTTTGATTGATCACCACCCCAAAACACGGTATGCTGCCAACAGACATTGGTCACGTGACAGTTACTATCGAGTGAGTGAACAGCCCTTCTCTTTACTGCTGCCAACGAAGTTTGAGAGGTATATGTTTACGCTTGCGTCGTTCCGTTTGTCTGTCTATCTGTCTATCCGTCCAATCCATCTGCCCACAAGATACCAACAAAAGTATTCAACAAATTTCGAATGAATTTTGCGGAAACCTGAGTAATAAGCTACGAAAAAGTAATCAGATTTGATGGGGCGATATTTTCCCGTTTTTTTTGTTTTTTTTTTCATAACTATAAACGAGACCTGGCCAGGTAACATGAACCCAGCAAGTTGGGTAGAGGCCTGTGGTCACAGATCGCGTTATATGGAGGATTGCCATCAAGGCAAGTATCCAGACGAGCGAGAGGAGGAGAGATAGTCGTCGTTTGGAAGAATGGAGAGAGTGCAGACAGTTAAAGGCAGTGACAGCAACTACGGAACCCGTTGCAGACTAAACCTAAAAAAAAAAGTTTCAATCAAACTAGTCGCTGGAGAATCGAGCAGCAGACGCTAAGGTCAATCATCGACTTATACTTGAAGCACACTCTATTATCTACCGAGACTGAAGGTGGCCAACGACGGCAACGACCACAATATTATCTCTTTCAATAGTTTTTATTTTACTTGGGATTTCTTTTCGCTCGGTTCGAGAAAAGCGGTATTTCCTCAGTAATCCATTGCTTACAGTTACAACTGTCACATTCACATCGGACTGTATTATTTGTTTCCATTGTGACTCATGGCATATAATAATCTAGGATTAATGCATTAATAATGTTTTCGAATGTTTTCTGTGTGGAGGCTAAGAATCACGTAGCTATCTCCTACTGAATAAAGTATGCTTTTAAATAATTAACTAAACTTATATAGTATAGTCTGAAGCTGTTTGAATTAGAGATTTAAGCATTTTCATAAATAATTTTTAACTAGTTAATCTCAGACGTTATGTCGGTGACTTCATACTTGATACGTTTAACTCTCTCTCTCTCTCTCTCTCTCTCTCTCTATATATATATATATATATATATATATATATATATATATAGCTATCTATCTAAGGTGTACTTAGACTGCAATCATTTGTTAATACCTGTTCGAATAAAGGTCACAGTCAAGGGAAATCTTTTTGTTTTTTTATCTCTCTCAACCTTCCTTGTAAACGTGTAATTGAAGGGAGGTTTATTGTTAATGTATGGAAGAACAGTCCAAAGGAGGTGTTGAGAATACCTGTAATACTATATTACATTACCTGAAAAAAAGGGCCTCAGGTGGTCAGCTGGGAGGACTCGGTTTAGAATTATAACAACATCCGCCCTTACTTCTGTACAAAACCAATGATATGACTCCTGAATAAGCGCTCGTCTTTTTTTCTCAATTTTTGTTTGATCAACGGAACGAGATTTCAAAGGAGAGGTGCATATTTTAAGAAAACAAGAACCTCAAGTTCAATGGGGCGCCCACTATAAAGTTTAAACCTCATTATTGTAAGATCACCTGACCCTAATTAGAACATAATTTCAGATAAGATATTAAATATTTTTAATTGATCACCCCAACACGACATGCTACCAAAAGATTTTGGTCACATGACGGTTTCTATTGAACGACAGACCATACATATTTTCAATTTCCGATCAACGGTTGGAACAAGGCTGTTAATCATCTTTGCCACGAGTGGCGCCCTTCACACACCCTATATTTCTTCCTGGTCACTTCATTTCCCCAGTGTCGATTCTGAAAAAAAAAACATCCCTCCCGAAAGTTCAGTAATTACTGATAACCTTCCTGTTTTTGTTATGTTCTACTTTCCTAAATCTAAAAGACAGTGATCATTATCATTAATATATTCGAATAAAAACCTAAATTGAGTGCTACAATATTCCTCATTATCAGCGCATCAAAGAATTCCATTTGCACAACTAATTATTAATATATTGAACCCGTAATTGTAATTATGCCCCGTATCCGATGTTTGTAACGCGATGAAAATTGTAGTCAGTAAGATTAGAAGCGGAATTAGGTAAATATTTTTTCTGCCCCTTTTCAGGCGTTTGATCTCAAGTAAAATTCGTAATTGAGAAACGATTAACAATAAATGTACTTTTATAACGAATAATAAATCTGAAGCCAAGATATTTCTGTCCGGTAAGTATCCAGCCATTGAAAACCACGTAGTTTTGATGCAACTTGGTAGCAAATCGGAGGGGACCTTACTACGCATGTATGAATAAATATTCCATCGTGGGGTTACTCAGACGGCAGTGGAACGCCATTAAGTGAGCTTGTGTACTGTGTGACCGTCATTGCATCGCCCAGGGTCTGTCAGCCGCCACACTGTCCAAATTTGGCTCCCTGCAACTTTTGTTTGTTGTTGTTTTTTTTGTTTTTCCCCAAAGAGATTTTAGACCCTTGTCGACATTAATGGGAAAGCAATGAGGTAGCTTATAGCGGATCCCGACAGAAACTTTACAGATTGTTTTATATATATATATATATATATATATATATATATATATATATGTGTGTGTGTGTGTGTGTGTGTGTGTGTGTGTGTGTGTGTAGTGATACGGTAATTATAGTTCTAGCCTGCTTATGTCATCTGTGATATGGCAGGGAGGACTAATCAAAGAAATTCGCCAAAACAATCGTTCACAGTATTGATTACATATACATTGACTCAGTAAATAATAAAAGCACACAGAGAGATTAATTGGAAATTCTTGTACAACAGAAATGCAATGAAATTGATTCTCTTATAGAAACGTATTACGAATTATCTTAATAATAGGTGTTTGTATCACCTCTGATATCACAAGCAGGATTGAACAAATCCATCAAAACTGTCAGTAACTATATAATGCTTATATATGTAGTGAAGTAGCGGATGAAATTGTAGAAGGTAAGCAGATTCGAGATCTAAAGGGGGGGGGCTACGGACTGGCAATTATCCAAACGCTTACCAATGTTCATTTTCTGTAAATTCACCTTGAACCCATTTTTCTAGCTCTTGAAATTCCCCTATGGCTTATAAGTGACGTATTAGAGTGAACTGATTTTGCAAACAATAAAGATCTGAGTAGACTTCAAAGAAGCTCCTAAGATTTTTATCGAATGTCACCAAGAACTTTGCATCAACTTAATAAAAGCAAAACTGAAGGAGATGGTACAAATAATACAATGTAATATGCAGAATCAAATCTGGAATTATATTTTTATTTACACATACAATAGACCGAGCCAGCAGAAATTTTCTATTTGACTCATAGATGAACTAAATAGTACTATATACCATATTTGTAATTATTAAACACTATTTTGTCTGAACTTGTGTCCTCGTCTTTATTGTTATTGTCACTATTGACTGTCATCTTCATCTGAGTTGTTATCGTCATTAGCGATTGGTGTCTTCATTTTGGTTGTTATACTCACTGGTGACTGGTGTCCTTATTTTGGTTACTATGGTGTCTTCATGCTGGTTGTTGATATCACTAGTGATAGAAAAAGGTACATGAAAATAGAACTGAGATTGCCTATCCTGCCAAAGATCAGGGATTTCCAGTTTAAGTCAAATGTACATCTAGGTTTCGTTTTGTATATACCATACTTATTATTGTACGATACAATAAGTCTTGCATCAGAAAGAAAAGCCAAAATAAAGAGGTCGGTAGCATTATACATGAGTATCAATTGGCAATTTTGTTTACTTATATCAATGAAGTAACGTGCAGTGGTTCCACGCTAAAATGAATCCTCTTGTAAACAGACAACCTGCCTACGCCACCGATTTTCTTGGTCATAATGATCGACAGTAATGATTCACTCGAGAGTGATCGCCTTGTGTTTACGAAGAGTAGATACTTTTTCATGGCCGAAACCTCCTTCATTTGTCACCCTTATTCGACCTAAGATAATCAAATCCAAGATTTACACTGGATTCCCAGAACGGATTAACGATGATACAGGGTGTCACCCACTCTGAAGACCGACCACATCATACCTTCTATACTTAGTGGAGTGTGCATAATACAAAGAAAGAAAATATCACCATCATCATCATCATCGTCATCACTATCATCAGTCTGTTAACGTCTGTTTTGGATATAGACATCCCCCAAGATTTACCACATCATGGGCATCACGAAGCCTATACTTTCTGGATTTATCTAGCTAGTTACTACATCTTAATTTTTGTTGGCCCTAGTTTCGCATATGATATGAGGGGATCCGCGTTGTGAGTCATGGTGTCCAGCAGTTGTCAGACATTCTTGCAACATATCCAGCCCATTGCCATATGATTTTTTAACAGTTTCTATGATATATCGGTCCTTGTCTTCTATCTGATACACTGTGCTGTCTTATGATCTCTCCATGTGGGGTTGAGCATGATTCTCTCATGAGCAAGTTGCATGCTTCTCAGTATACTTATGCTTTTCACACAGAGAAAATAAAGAGAGTCACATTGTGTGTGAAAACAAAATGCATTCATTCTTTCTGCGTATAGAAATAAGATTCCATTTGGTAGAATGAACGCGGTATTACTTTTGGTTCAATCTGTTGTCTTTCTAATAATTTCTCTGAATTGCAACGGAGAGAAAGAAACAAAGTAAGTGAGGAAAAGAATGAGTGAGATAGAGAGAGAGAGAGAGAGAGAGAGAGAGAATAAATGAAAAATAAATTCTCCACTTGTGTTTTCCCAAAATATTTGATTGACTGTTAATTCTGACCCTAGAGTCGAACCTACTCCCTGCGTCATAGAGGGAAAAAAGATTTCATGAGAATTTCAAATCTTGTAATAAATTTCTACCATTGTCTTTTTGAATGACGTCATGATCATATGAATAATTGCTCTTATTGAAATTCGATCGGAATAGGTAATGAAACGTGGGTGAATACACATAATTTACGTACTTTGGAATGTCAATGGGTACATTTTATAAATCGTGCTCGCAAACGATGTTCTTTCCTTACAGAGGACCCATAAAAGTTATAGTCTCATAACTTCGAAAGGGTCGTTATCAATCTAAGAGCTATTCGGACTACTGAACTCACTATTTGCCCTGCTTCTGCTTTTAGCGCAACTTTTCAGCCGATCTATTCTACGGCTTTCAATAATTTTGAGAAGAGTCATCATCATTCCAAGAGTTGTTCGAATTATTGAAATCTGTTTGATTTTATTGCCTTTCAGAGATGGAAGCTGAATTCTTCGCAACAATGAGTAACGAAGAAGATTGTCGAGCAAGTGAAAGGATCCACAACTAGCCTTACCAAAAGCAGCCCTTCATCCCAAGAAGGTGATGCCATGCAAATAGTACGACCAGAAGGGAGGACTCAACTATGATCTCCTTTCGTAGAAGCAAACGATTGGTTCGAACGAGTACGGCTCCCAATTAGATCAAATGAAAGGCCGCAATTCACGTAATGTACCCAGAAATAATTTAGAGAGAGGGTATAATTTTCCACCAGGAAAGTATTAGACAGCATGTTTCTTTGATAACCTGACCAACATTGTTGCAGCTTACTTGGGAACTTTTCTCTCATCTGCTCTTCTCGGCTGTCATCGGATTTTCATAAATCTTGGTCTTTATAGTTCTTTTAATGAAAAAAAGAAATCAATTATCAGGAAGACTGAGAGCGGTTCGTTGCTAAAAAAGGTAAACGGTTTCCGAAAATTGAGTGGAATAATGAAGATCCCCGAAAGATGGCAAAAGAGTGGAACAAAAGGGTAAATACTTTGTTCAATGAAGTTAATATGATAAACGCCTTTAAATTTCACTTGATAAATCGAACTATCTTTTTTTGGGGGGGGGGGTTATCCAATGATTTTTTTCTGGAATATCCAATCGCAGTTACTACCAGTTTGGTTATATTCTTCATAGGAAAAATGTCCTCGTTTTTCCAGGAGTGAAACCATAAGATCTTTTACTGTTCATTGATATCCTTTCATTTTCTCACTGACTAATAATCACAGGTTGTTTTAAAAGCATTTTTAGCCCAACAAAAATACTATTTGCAAAGCAATTATATACTAAGAATTTGATCATCGTGAAGCAAATGTAATCGACCCACCATTGATATATGATAACAATTTGCATTGAAAATTTTGATATGCAGTTCAATTATATAAATGAAGTTTTGGATTGAGACGTGACTGAGTTAGTTGCATCTTTTCCTATAAGTCAGTTGTCAAGTCCAAGTAAATAGCTAGAATTTGGGATTCCAATTTCCAAAACCAACTTTAGTGCAACATAATCTTCTGACACCATTTAGCCGTGTGCTGCACTAAACCAATACTAATAAATATCAAAATACTTGTTTCTTTCCCTTCGGTACCTCTGGTTGGTGGTCAGGTCCAGGTAAATAGACAAGATTTGGGAAGCTGATTATGAAGACATACGGGGCCTAAGCTACTTGGAAGGTAGGCATAGCATAATCTTCCAATACCATATCACCTTGTGTCGCACAAAGTTAATCTTATACGAAATTTAGGCTTTTACCTTAGAATCCCGGAACTTTGGGATCGAAAGGAAATGTGTAAATATCTTTGCAACTTGGTAGGTCATGAATCGATTAACTCTCAACGAATAAGGCTAGCGCAATATACATAAGAAAAATGTAGTAATACCGCTAGTTTCGAATAAATATATTTTTACTCGCTCGCCTAGTTAGCGATTGAATAACAACTCATGAGGTTAAATATGAACCCAAGGGGTCGTGTTCGGTTTATTGTGAAAATGACAAAGGTGAAACCGTGCAGAGAGAAGAGGGCGCTCCCAATATTATTCAAGAAATATAAGAACCAGAATACTAAGTGACCTCAAAT
The DNA here is from genome assembly GCA_963457665.1 of Thysanoteuthis rhombus. NCBI lineage: Eukaryota > Metazoa > Mollusca > Cephalopoda > Oegopsida > Thysanoteuthidae > Thysanoteuthis > Thysanoteuthis major. The sequence goes on from OY735217.1 coordinate 28,515,143, forward strand.
GTCCCTGAAGCGGAATTAGAACGAATTAAGAGAAAGGAAACGCTCTTGCGAGAGTCATTTCCTGTAAATTAGCGAACATTGCCGTAATCAATATTCATAAATATTTATGTAGCATAATGTAAGCATTGCTTCTAATAAGCGCTGACAATTAAGATAATCGGTAGTGTGATTATTTAAAACATCTTTTCATCTTTAACGTTCTCCCTCTCGTTCACCTTGTCACTCTTATCAGAAATGAAGTGTGACGTAAAGTAACGAAACTAAGCAATCTACTAAGCTAAACTTGGTAAATATCTATAGTAACATAAGGTTTGAGTTAACACAAAGTTTTTTTAATCACCTTTGGCACTATGCTAAGGAAAACTAAGAAGTACCTTCAAAGTTTAACTGAATATTTTGTTGCTCTTGCAATCGGTCAACAGTTGTACGTTGTTCACAAACTGTGGGGGGGATTCAGGAGCTAGAAAAACGAGTTTCAAATACATTTACATAAGCGAACATTGGTCTGCGTTCCAAGACCGGTCTTTTTCTTCCTGTTCGATACATTTCTCACGTGATAATCATTAGTGATAAAATGGATTTTTTACAAGAATCCAAAACGAAGGAAATGTTAGCTAGATACAAGATAACGTTCTGTAGAATCTATTACGGAAAATGTGTTCTCTATGTTTGATAGTATTCAGATGTAAGTCTTTATTATGAATGCTGGGACCTGGCTAAACGATTACTGAGTGAATGCCACAATGAATAATTGGCTTGTTCGAGTGACTCATTGGGGAAGACTTAACAACCTAAAATATTCGAAATCCTGGCTTTCACTAGGGTTTAAACATCATCTTTTAGCATTGGTAGTAAAACCGATGATATCACAACCACGAATTAGGCCTAATATGACAAAAAATGATACAACCAAGCTAAGCTTAGCTTAGCTTATTAGAGTAGAAGGCTGGGTGAATAGGAACGAGAACAAGGGGAATAGGGAGAGGAGAAGTTTATTAGACCACTTTTCCAAAAAGAGGCTCTGCCCGCTATTGGAATATTTTTCTGCTATTCAAGAATACCTAAATAATCACAATAAGTGCAAGTACGAGTTCACAAAGTACGACTCAACTAATCTACCAACTTGACCCTCCTAAAGATAATCATTTTTCCTTCCAGAAATTTCTGGGCCATGATATCATATGGCAAATTAAGGCAAATTAAGGCGCATTTTGTGCCCTTTAGAATGTTTTGGCGAGAATATAGTATTGTATTCTCTTTTATATATCATTTTTCATCAATATCATTTTTCATCGATATCATTTTCATTTAAAGACACCGTTCACGAGTTATTTGTCAAAAATAAGGTGAAATAAATTATTTGTAACATTCTGTCTTTGTAGGAGATAAGTTTCAACTAATTCAACTGAGAGAAAATAATATTTTGCAGCGATTAAAGAAGTGAACATGTTTATTTCTGTTCATCGACTTGGTTTTCTTGCCGATTTCAATTTTTTCACTGTATCCTTTTTAGGTTGCTCGCTGTATTTTTTCAAATTGCTCGCCTTATTTTTTTAATTTCTCGTAGTCGCTTCTTATTTGCATACAGTGGTCTTTAATTTGCATGCCGTATTTTTTCAAAGTGCTGACTCTTTTTTTGTTAATTTGCTCGCTCTTATTTCGAACTTGCTTGAACTTGGCCGGCCTGATAGTCAGTCTTCAACTCCAATGATAATTAGGAAGTAAACTAACAGATCCGATGTCCTGTAGATGTAATGCTGTTTTTGAAGATTTCGGTTACCCATCTAGGTATTAGTGCTTGTGTGTACTTGATAAAAATAACAATTTTGGTGTGTACCTAACATACCTGAGCATATTTCAAATTAACATCATATCACTGTCTGTATCTAAATCGTTAAAATACACATAGATTAAAAAAGAAAAAAATGTGCTTTAGTCTGTGTATACTTTAATTCTCAAAGTGTGCACCGCAGCGCCTGGGTGTCGCGTTCAGTTCCCAGGGGCACTGCAGAGTATTCAAAAATTATAATAATTTCAGTCAATCGTAATTCAATGGGCTAATATACAATGACAATGATAGGAAGCGACATCCAACTGGTACATTGTAAATCAGTCTGTTCACCTAGTGTTGAACTTGACTGTAAGTACATTAGATGGTACGTGGTCTACAGATAAGGCTTTTGACCCCCTGACAATGTGGATAGTTTTTGAACGCTTGGCTGCCCTGATCTATGCGTAACACTCATTCAAGCGCTCTACTCAAGCATATTTGGTTAGGGATCTCATTAAAAAAACATCTCTAAAGAGTTTCCAATCGCCAATAGATTTAAACGAGGATGTATACTTGCCCCAACACTGCTATTCTCCACGATCCATCAATAACAAATTGCCCAAACGTGAAAATCAGGTATCGCTGTCCAGACTCGGTTCATTGACCAACATCTCCTTGATCTTTCAACTGTAGTATGTAGAGGACAATGTTTCGTTAGTTCATGCACCTGAAGAGTTGCAACAGTTAGTTTACCACTAATCTAGGCTCACTTGTGTGGAAATGTTTCGTGAAAAAATTATAATTCTTTGTCCGTAGCTCTCGGTTGAACTCACTTTAGATTAGATGGGACAGAATACTTAATTACTTGTTTTAAACCAACAGACTCGTGTCCTGAAAATGAGTGACACTTCTGTATGTTTGAAACCTTACTAAACACACAAACACACACATGTATCACTTAGCCTAGACAACGTAAGTAGAATGAGCAATTGAAGAAAATGGGACTGCTGCAGAAATCGAACCTGTCATCGACAGGGTAGCTGCTTCAATCTTGCAATGCTCTTACCATTGAGCTAAACAGCCATTAGTTATGCAAAGGCCTATATAACTGTTTTCACACAAAATTCTCATCTTGTTTATTCTCGGTTTATTCGCTTTAATCATTCTGTTGGATCATATATATCAATTTCTTAATATATATATATATATATATATATATATATATATATATGTGTGTGTGTGTGTGTGTGTTTGTGTGTGGTATCATTTGGAACTTTATTTAAAATGACATCCCGTAATCAAATGCATGGAGTCACTTGACCGAGACAGCATAAATGAAATAAATAATTGAAGAAAATGGGCCTACTTTAGGAATCGAATGTGTGAATTATAAATTGCATTTTATTATAAAGAAAATCATTTGAAAATGATTTCCTGTCACTAAACGGTTAATCTATCACTCAGCCTTGACAACGTACATAGAATAAAAGATAAATGAAAATGGGGTGGTTGCAAGAATCGAACCTGCCACCGATAGGGTAGCTCCTTCAACGTTTTCTCCAATTGTTTATTCTATTACGTTGTCTAGGTCGAGTGACAGTAGATTATTTTCAAATAAGTTTCTATATAATATACAACGTAATTTACGATTCATTCTGTCGGATCACATATATCCATTTCCTAATATATATATATATATATATATATATATATATATATATATATATATATATATATATATATATGTGTGTGTGTGTGTGTGTGTGTGTGTACGAAATGATTTTCCAATAGTATTTAGTAAGCATAGTTTTGGTTCAAGGGCAATGTAATAGGCACCCAATGAGGATCGAAATCAGTACTACTGATTTGCAAGTCGAATTTGCTAACCACTACAAGACACCCAGAATCATTCCCTTGACTTAGTTTTAGCACAAGGCCACAATTACGGAGCATTGAGTGAGAATCCAACTCAGTAGGATTGATATGCAGCAAGACAAGCTAACTAACCATGACGAGATGCCCACAAATGGTTTCCTATGTATCCTCATCCATACATATCAAGAATAAACGAGGGTATATGGCAGATGAAATGGGTCGGATCTACTAGATACCTTCCGTGCCCTGTTTTACCTGCATTAGCAGCTAAGCTTCTCATCAAATATTCACGCAGAAGAGAAGAGGAAACATTTGCCAATGTACGGCTTTGGTTAGACCGTTACTATAAGCTTTTAAAAAAGATCTCTTGTGGATTCTTTCACGATCCACGGTACAATGCTCTCTTTTTGTAGACTCTTGCTGACAATCACCCATGGAGAAAGGCAGCACAAGTATGGATTCAGATCGATATTCATATTTATTCGGAGTCAATAAAAGCTTTCTGTTGAAAGGCCTGTCACGTTTTTGGGTGGGGGAGCGTATAATGATATCCTCTTTGATGAAGTCAGAAACTACGGGCCCCGTTATACATCGGACGCTGATCATTTTCATTGAAATCTTTCATAGAACGCGTTGAAGATGGCTCAGGTCGCACAGAAAGTGTCGGATAACGATTCAAGATAAACTAATCAAATTAAAACTGAGACTATTCAGTGGATTCTTCAACCAAGTGACTGAGACTCAAATCTACAAAGGATGGTCAAACGTTTCATACCTCTACATCAACGCACGTAAGTTCAACAGCTGTAAAAAAAGGGGGGGTTGTTTGAGTCATATAAGCTTGATTAGAGACTACTGGATAGATTATAGAGATTTATATATGTATATATGTGTGTGTGTTGCGCCTTCTAACATCTGTGAAATTACCCTAATGGCAAAATTTTCTTATTTTTTGTGAAAAAAGTTTGAGTTCATTTTGACTACATTAATTTTTGATCGTATAAAAAAAAGTTGTTCTATATCTTTGCTTTGATTAGATGAACTTCTGATTGTATAAAACAACGTGTGTTTTACTTTTTTTGTAAAAAGGTTAAAATTTCGCCAATTCATCGTTTTGGCGTAATACACACACACACACACACACACACACACATATATATATATATATATACGAGTAACGTCCCCAGACTGATACATAGTTATTAGTTGAATTGTTATCCGAGTGATTAATATTCATCATCATCAGTCTCTTAACGTCCATCGTTGGACATAGACCTTCCCCAGGATTCGCCGCATTTCCTTATCATGGGTGTCGCGGAGCCAGTATTTTCTGAATTTTTCTAGTTCATCTCTCCATTTTGTATTCTGTCGGCCTCAGTTTCGCATGTGATCTCTGGGGATCCATGTTATGAGTCATGATGTCCATTGGTTGTCTTTCATTCTTGCAACATGGCCTACCCATTGCCATTTATTTTTTTAATGGATTCTATGATGTCTCTGACTCCCGTTTTCTCCCTTATTTACTGTGCTGTCTTGTGATCTCTCCACGTGAGGTCGAGCAGGGTTCTCTCATGTACACGTTGCATCTGTCTCAGTTCACTACTGTATTGAGTGTATCAACAAGGGAAGAGACTAGGTTGGAAATGAATATTTGATGTGTACAATTTTTCATCATTGAACTGCGGACTTATTGGTGCACACACAACCACGCACATGCACACGCACGGCATGATGTTTGATCAACATTGATTTTAATAATCAACCTCAGCAGATCATATTTCTGCCCTGACCACCGTTATGTTCCTGCGCACACCGTCTATCTCAGTTATTAGTTGAAGTTTTCATTGGATAACGTCCGATATATGTGATTAATGGAGGAACATTGGGTTAAGTGCATTGACAGGGAAGGAGATTGTTTTCTTTTTTTTTTTTAATTGTTGTGTAAAATAATCGATTTTTCACCATGAAGCTACGGAGTTTTTGACGTACGGACGCATGCACTTCATTTGGAAAAATAGCTTTTTATGGAACTCATGATATCACTGTGAGGATTTATTGAACAGATGCAGCCAAACTTTCATTCACTTTCATGACCGAATGTACAGCGATTAAGTGAATTCTGTCTTGAAGGAGGGAAAGAAATAATGAAGATATCTGTGTGTTGACCACGGCTGCATTTCAACCTTTTAAACGTAAAAAAAAAATGGTTTCGGATTTTCTTATCGCTACATACTGATTTTATCACCATCCACCAATCATTTTATGAACTAAAAACTCTAAATATATCTGCTGATAACTAAGGACATTAAACAGCAAATCTTGGAATTTGTGATTAAACATTTGGAGTCTTTTTCGTTAATGCTTACAGCACTTGGTGAGTATAGTTGTTAAAGCTCTCGGTATTTTTCTCAACTGAACGAATGTTAATAAAAAACAATATAATTCATTGAATGTCCGTTCGTTTGTGTTAGCAGAACACAAGAACAACCAGAAGAGTAACCACCATATTTTCTGGGGTTAATAGGACAACGGGATAGGTTTTAATAAATTAGCTTTTGAAAATTCCCCTTCAAAAAAGGCTTTTATATGTAGTGGGTCAATTTACAAGGTAAGTGTAAGTTAAGTTGATCCCTTATTTTGTGTCCAGCAGCGTTTACGCTTACTTAAATATATCATCATCACCCTTTTAGGGTCCGTCATTGGATGGAGATCTTCCCTAAGATTCGTCAGACCTCTCTATCATGAGTGTCGCGCAGCCAATACTCTCTGAAATTGTCTAGTTCGACTCACCCTCTTATATTCAGCTGACAACAGTTTCGCATGTGATCTCTGGAGATCCATGTTGTGAGTCATGATGTCCAGTAGTTGTCGGACATTCTTGCATCGTGACCTCTTTGCCACTTGAGTTTTCAAATGGATTCTTTGATATCTTATTTTTTTTTAATATACTGTGCTGTCTTGTGATCTTTCGATGTGATGTTGAGCATGATTCTTTCATGTGCACGTTGCATGGTTCTCTGTTTGCAGATCATTCTTTTTGTTAGGTTCCATGTTTCAGCTCCATCAGTGACTCTCAGGAGGATGCATAACTATTTACTTATATAATGGGGATGGGGGTTAGAGGACACTCAAATTTTTCTCCCCACATATGCTAATGGTAATTGCTTCTTCCCTGTATGATGATTTAACTCACATAAGGCTTTTATAGGATAACGAGAAATCTGAATGTCCATAAACATTTTTCTTCTTCAGGGGAATTATGTTGTAACCAGTTTACGATACACATACGATTTCATAATTATAAAAGTTCCCGGAAACATGTTTTTGTGGCAGACAGTTGACATCGTGGTGGAAAATATTACATGAAAAGTTGATTAAAGTTGTTTTGAAGAGTAACAAAATGAACGGTGGGTAAATTCCAACTATTGTATTTTTCAAATCCTCTTCCATATATGACAGGCTAACACATATCTAGTGTGATTAACTGGAATATTACTTGGTAATACAAACCGTTTTGATACCACTACTTTTATCATTATTTGTATTTAAAGTAATTTGATATTTTATTGATTTTTGATTGTTTTTCTTTCATCTTTTCTTGTTGCTCAGGTAGTTTTACATTATTTGACTACTAAACATGGATTGACAACAAAGAAGACTAACTTTGAACGATATTTGAACCTGCATCTCTTAATCCTATGATCCTGCCTGACACAGACAGCATTTCACAGATATTTAATTTAAAAGTCTATGTCATGTTTTTCATTGTTTTTTTGTTGAATTCTGCAGTACTAAAGCAAGCAGAAAGAGAAGAAAGGGTAAAGTTTCTACGTGTTATTTTATATACTACTACAACTACTGATGTCTTAGTGATAGCACGGAAAACTATTCCACTAAGATGAGATGATTACAGACTAGTTCCTGAAATGTCCTCAACTTTAAAAAAAAATGATTTACATTTATTTAGCAAACAAGAATACGTTGAGCTGTAAAAACTATAATAATATTTGTGTGTTAGGGACTAACGAAGATGACTCACCATTTATTTCGGAAATTCTTCGTAAACAGTCCGTATATACAGAGAGGAAGGTATTGTCAGTGGTTTTGAATTAGGAGGGTGTTACCGACAGAGTAAGATTATTGTAATCATAATGTAAAATTGCACTGTGAATGATTTTGATATAAAAATGCATTGCAAATGAGTTTATTATACAATTACATTAAAAATCGCGAAGAAAGGAATTTTCAGTAGTCATGGATTAATCTACGTATTACTAGACGGATAGGGTTATCAAACAGGCATTGAAAAAAAAGAGATTGCCAGTGGCCAGGAATTAATGGCACTGACGAGAGAACTGGGTTATTATAATAATTATTAGTCTATTTGATTATGTATAAACTTGGAAATTATGGAAGACCTATTATATTGGGGTTAGTTATTACTGAGATTAAGTAATTTTACTTATCTATTGCCGATTTGTGAAGGCTTACGAACTTCACAGTGAATTTCTCGCCAGCAAAATGTAAATACTTACAATTTTTACAGAACATCAAAACCGTTTCATTTATCCGTTTATTTTAGGTGCATCTATTTCTTACCGGACATAGCTTTGCAGAGAAAAGCGTCGGTTTCCTGGAAGTCGTGGGTTCGATCTATACGCCAAGTAGTACAGAAATAAACATCGACCAAGTGAAGCAGTTTGTCGACATTCCAGGAAGGTTATTGAATACGTTTGACATATGAGGAAAGACTGGAGGATATAGCATCCAAAACGTTGTGGTAAGGACAACAAAAGCACGGAAACTGATCTGAGAGTACGACGATCACTGCAAAAACAAATTTAGGTATCCTTTGTGAGGTGGGAACTTTTAAGCATATTTTTTCTCGGTCTTTTTTGCATATTGTGCTTGAAAATTACTTGTGGGGGGAACACACACATATACACACGCATATATATATATATATATATATATATATATATATATATATATATATATATATATATATATATATATATATATATATATATCGAAACACCGTCGCCCTGAAGATGGCCCAATCGACCAGCAAAGTTGGCTTCAGATTCTTCTCTCTTTGAGTGGTTCTATGTGAATGATTTTGCACGTGCGTGCGTGCTTGCGTGTGCACATATGTGTGTGTGTATGTGTGTGTGTGTGTGCACATGCACTCGTTTGTGTGTCTCCAGGAACTCTGGGTCACATTCTGGGGGCTTGTAAAACGTGTGTTTATATATATATATATATATATATATATATATATATACAATAAAATATAACACTACATAAAATAAAGTAATACATATTACTGATGCTCACTTATATTTTTCGAACCTCATTCTAATGTTATCACTCAATTTTCAACTGTTGCCGTTGTTGTTATTATCATTATAACTATTATTATTATCACTATTATTATTATTATTATTATTATTGTAATAGTCGGTATCGATATTATTCATAATGCATTAGCAGTAGTTATGAGGACAATTTCCTATTTCTGATATGTATTTAAGCCTCTACATCGAATTTAGTCTCGATGACCTTCTTCAGTCAGTCGAAGCTCACTAAACATGCAGTGATGGCGCTTGGATTATCTTAATTCGAAATTGTCATTTTTATTAATTCTTTTCCAGGCATAAATATGACATTGTTACTTTTGCTACAATTACTCCTGGCCTTGACGATATCGATCCCCGCCTCCACTTCTGAAGAACACTGCTTCTACGGCAGTTATCGACCCATGCCCCCGGGCTACCACATTGTCATAGCCACTGACAGCCGAATATTTCCTGTGACGCCGATCGCAACCAAGACAGGATGCGCCAGTCACTGCCTTGCTGAGAAATCCTGTCGATACTGGAAATACACCAGAGGTTACTGCAAAATAGCACATGCGCTGAAAGACAGAATTTCTATCGTGAAAACCAGACCAGCTACACCCAACAGTTTTTACCTGACAGGTCCAGGTAATTTCATTTTATTGATTTTGTATGTTTGGCACAAGGATAGGTTCATGGAGCAAAAAGTTTTTCAAATGAAAAAAAACAAACTGTAGTAATGTGCAACGGGTGGAGGTATGAGAAGTCTAATAGAGAACAGAATCGACGATTTGAGTTCAAATCGAGTAACTCTGGCTTGCGGTCTCTTCGCACGAAACTGTGGGAAATTCCCTGGACAGATTTGGCTCTCTCACCATGGTGGGCAATCAATCAAATACGGACAACTTTGATTCCAAACCAGGGAGTACTCCTTAAGGTGGCTAATCTTCAGATTTGACTTAATTCTTACAGCTCCAGCAGCCTGATGCCGAACGTATTGCTCTGCTTTCCTTTGGGCTACATCAGCAAGGCCGAGTTGGGGTTCATCCCAGGTCATCCCATGATCTCCATATCCTCCGCCTAAGTTAACATCGTGGCGTGGTCGCTTCTGTCTCGTATCATTGTGTACCAAGACAGAAGGAGTCCTTTTTTATATGCAGTGGGTGGAAAAGAAGAAAGAGGATTACTGAGAATAACCACAATGAATTGAGTCTGTTACCACTTCTTGAAAATGTGTTGGGGAACAGTTAACTGGAGAAAAGGTTCCCAATGTGTTGACGTTGGAATCGTGACCAATGCGTATTTAATGAGATCATCAGTGTTGAGATGGAAGAAGAAAACAGAGTTGGGATAGGTTCATCACTGATATTCATAAATACGTTGACACTAGATTGTTTTTTTTTAACAATATATTCATTGTTTTGTTCCTCTATCATCTGCCTTATTTCAAGCAACCTTATAATTCCATCCTCCCAGTTGATAACGGTCAATAAGTAAGAAGTTTCAAGTCAAGCTGTAACAATTTTTGACAGGTCACCATTGAAGCATGCAGTTTGGCGTTTTCCTGATTGAATATAACACTCTTTCTCTTGATCGATTCTGGACAAACGCTTTTCGTCGATGGCTGCCAACAATTGATCAATGTGGACCAGTCCTTTTTCGAATCAATCGTCTTCTTTCCCAGAAGGAACTCATAAAGGAAGTCTCTCTTCTAATCCAACTATAAATACAGCACCATCTCGTTTGGATAAGGATTACTCTTTTGTTAGTGGTTGTTCAGTCCGGCAACCATACAGTCTCTTGCGTTTCACATTGATACAAAGTATCCACTTTTCGTCGCCCGTCAAGATATTTTGAAACAATATGAACATTTTCGTAACTTTTAAATAGCAAATCACGGAGACAGAACAAGAGTCTGGTTGGTTCTTTGAGTTTTACTTATGTGGAGGTCGCACAAAGCGACTTACATAAGTAAACTAATGCAAATGATTTCCAATGCTTGACTTCGATGTTTTTGTAGTTTGGCTTGCTCTTGTTTCATAGAACGTTGATTATTCCCAAGAATTCCTATCAACTTCATCAACCAACCATGGAGTATCATTCAGGGAGTAATCTCCTGCTCGAAACTTCGGAAACCACTTTTGATCGTTCACGATATCATTCTCATAAACCTTTGTGCATTAGAGTAGCATTTTTACACTTCTTGAATGAATAGAGAAAAAAATTCGCCGATCATAACAATTTAAAATATGTGCATGCTGAAATGACAGCTTCCATAATACAATCAACGATGATCATTTTTTATAAAATCGGTAAAAACTGAACGATCGTAATACCATCAAACTAAAACTATATAGAACAAGCTTTGAGAGTGACCAAGGATATGATAAAGGTATTCATCTTCGTTTTTTCATAATGTACGTTCAATATTTTGCTTTGTATTGTCCATTTAAAAAATAGTCACTTCTTATAGAATATCTCCGAGATTAAATTCCTCTCTTAGAATGTCCTCTTAGCAACCATTTTTGTTATTATCATTAAAGACGAAGTTAACAACTTTTAGTTGGTGTCATCATCGTATTTGTCCGACATTTTCTCGCGTCATGTGATGAGATGTATTGTATTTCTTCTTTTCCCCAGATGATACGTGGTTCCAAGTTTATTTCATCAAAGCTGGGAGCGGCTTTAAAGCATATGAATCGTTTTTGGGAAACGGAAATTACCTGAATTGGGGACCAAAATCCTGCCTCGAAGATGGTTGTCCAGATTTTTTGAGAACTTCTATCATCAATGCTTGGTCCAGTCTGCCGATAAAAATGGTAAAGACATCTCTTAATATCTCCAATAGGTTTATCCACGTTTTGCATATCTGGGAGTGAGATTTTGAATCAATACAATAATTTCACGAATACGTACTCTCATATCTCTGTATAATCTATGTATCATTTTAAAGCTCTTTCGAGTGCTGTTTGAATTTCGTGGTTATTGGTATTTCTATAGGATATTGAAGCAAACTGACTGAGGACCAGCAGATGCAACGTCACCCCCTCAAGCAGCACAACAAATAAATAGATATGAACAAACTTGGAAAACAGACGGATAGATAGCTATTATTTATGAAAATGATACACATCAATACAATTCTTTCATGAATATGCATTCATAAATAAACTATATATATATATATATATATATATATATATATATATATATATAACACTTATAAATGGCGATACACAATCTTTTTTTCTGTCCATATGCATTTAGCTGTGTGCCAAACGAAGCCAAATTCAACATTGGACTATTTGGCCTCCTGGCTTGTTAACATAATTGCATTTTTTCTATTAGCGTCCGTGATCGATTTTCAAACCTAAGTAAAATCTAGAATTTCGAATGTTGATTTTCAAGGCAAGTCGGCAATCTTTCCCCACTTGGAAAATTGGTACAATACTATCTCCCACCCATTCGTCTGTCCTTGAGTCACACCAAGCCAAGCTTAGTAAATATCAATAACGATCGAATATTCTAAATGGATTTATTTTCCAGGTGAAACTCTCCCTGTTTAAGAACAGCAACGAAATGATATCTGTGATATTTGATGGGGCCCATTCAAACATCGAAGACTGGTTCTCTAAATCCAGAATTATTTCTTCCCCCTGGAATGACCTTCACGCTGCAACGTCCACAGTCCACTGGTCATTAAAGCCCTTTCGGTAAGTACGTCACACAATGACCAATTCTAACATTGATGGGTCCCAGTGCATGACATTACGTGGGGGTCGTTCCATTTTTTATATTTAGCTATATTTCTCTTCGAACAAATCAGAACAAAAATTTAATGTTCAGAAAATTATGATGCTTGATTTAACGTAAAGTCCTTTAGAGATCAGTGACCTATCTCTATGAAACTTGAAAAATCTTTTAATAAGTTTAGTCATAGAAAATAAAAAATATTGAAATATTTTTTCAAGACATCTTTCAAGAGACCCTAAAATTATGGGGCCCTGTACAGCTGCTCGAGTATGGCTCTGCGTCACACACCCTTGCTTGTGCCAGGTCACCTCACTCAACGCATAATAAAAGTACACTCTATCATCTCCCGAAAGAGAAAAGTGTTCTTGCTCGCAGCATGAATACGGTTGCCACATTTGCCAAACAAAAATACAAAACATCCTGTTCAAATATGAATTCAATCGATTCCAAATTTGCATATACATATGTAAATTGAGATAAATTAATAATAATGAATGGGACAAAGGTTCATGTAAGCAAATCAGGCTTTATGTAATTAATTCGTCCCAATTTTCGGCCGGGCAAGACGAATTGGCGTTATTACCGAAATCAATGGCGATAATTACGATGAATCCCCGCCTTATCAGATCGCGGTAACTGAATAATTACTCACGTAAAAAAGGGAATGGTTACAGTTTTTAATCACAATTAATTTTTTACAAGTTGTTATTTCATTTTATTACTGTTACGTTTTATCGCAAATTTCAGACTGTCATTCTACAGCCGTTGTTATGCATCGTAAATCAGAAATAAAGAATCAGCCCCTGGCTTTATTTTCGATACGAACTGCTTCCTAACGACCGAACAATACCGTTCTGAGATTTGCGATCGAACAAAAATGGAAGAAATACTCTTGAAAAGAAAAAAAATCGACAATGCTTTATTTAAGAAATTTGGACAAATTGGAACAATTATCAGGTGTAAACTTAAGACTATCACCAGGTGTATAGGCAACAGGAATAAGATGAAACGAATACAAGTCAAACAATAATTGAGAATGCTCTATCGAAGAAATTTGGACAATTTAAGATAATAACAAGGTGTAAATTCAAGACTATTACCAGGTGTCAATTTTAGACTATTACCGGGTGCAAAAGCAACAGGAAAAAGGTGAAAGGAATATTAGTCAAATAATAATCGATAATGCTCCATCTAATGATACATATAAAACAATATTACGTTTTCATTACATATGCACGTCTGTCTAATATATTTATGTAACCACATTTCTTTTGTGCAGTGGAAGGAGCTTCTACGGTGGTTTCTTATCGAGCACATGCGATGAAGACAAAGGTTGGATAAGCGTAAACGAACATCCCGGTTGCCTTTGGGAGACTAACAATGTCTCTCCTTATATAATCTACTCAAACAAGCCAAATGCTGTCAAATGGTCCCAAGGTAAATGTCTTATTTTATTAGTCACAATTTCCCGAAACTAGCCGAAATAGCTCTATAAGTGCAAAATATGGTTGACAGCTGAGAGGCCACCGGTCCTCATTTGCACAACTGGGTTTCGTGAATGAACTAGAGAAAGCTGTTCAACCTTTTTTCGTGGTTGTCAGTCTTGTATTGAAAAATGAAATAGACCTACGAGGTCTGTCCAAAAAATATACAACCATTCAATATAAACGCAAAAATATCCTACCTAGGGCAGTGGTGCCTTCGTTCTCTTCACTGCATTCCCCCTTATTGTGTATATCATTATGTTTCAGCATGTACATCATTATTATGTGAATCACTGTGTGTATAGTTATGTCTATTATTATATATATTGTTTGACATATCTTTATTTATACACATGTGCATCATTATTAGTATCAATACATATATCATTATTTATATCATTCGGTATATCGTTATGTAAACAATTATGCGTATCACTACGTATAACATTATATATAAATATATCATTAAGCACATCATTATTAAGTAATAATAATAATAACAATAATAATAATATTCCCAATACTCTCCTCAGTATTCATGCAGTCCCCAGTAGTGCCATAGTCTGAATAGTATCAATCCTTCCTCTTATGCCTCGTTCCTCCAATTTCGTTTTCAGTGTCTTTGGTACGGTGCTCATACTATCACTGGCACTACCTTCTTTCATGTTCCACACCTTCTTCAGCTCCAATGCCAGGTCCTGGTATTTTCTTAGCTTTTCACCTTCTTCCGTATTTACACAGTGATCTACAGTCTGGTCCACTGCATTTTCTGGTGGTCACAGGTGGAGACTGAGTGACAGCAGGTCTCCTCAAGTCTCTAGCCCTCCCCTTTGCGCTCTCACTGTCCACAATAGTGCTGTGGTTTACAGTTTCACACCAGTTGCCCTGTGGTTATCGCTGAAGTGACAGTAAATCTCCTCAGGTCTCAGGTTTCCTTTGCGTGGCCACGTTCATGATCTCTTGTCTGCAACATCCTGTATCTGTTTTTTTGAATTCTCTGCACAGTTTATTATTATTATTATTATTATTATTATTATTATTATTATTATTATTATTATTATTATTATTATTATTATTTGGAATCTCACACCAGTTGCCTGGTGGTAACCGCTGGAGTTTGAGAGACAGCAAGTCTCCTCAAGTCTCCAGTCCTCCTCTCCTAGTACTCATAGGTCGCAGTAATTCTGCGATTTACAGTTTCACACCGGTTGCCCAGTGGTTATCGCTGTATTATTATTATTTGCATAATCATTTATATCCTTGTATATATATTACAATACACAAACACACACACACACACACACACACACATATATATATATATATATATATATATATATATATATATATATATATATATATATATATATAATCAGTATTATGAACAATCATTTTTTTTGTATACCATATCATCGTTAAATTTTTTTTAAAAGCTTTCATTTTTCTGTCTTACAGGATATAGTGTTGCTGATTCGTTAGCAATATACATACAATTCTAAGTCTGGAGATATCAACAGGCATCACGATATAGACCCATGTGTTTCATCGTGTCCGGTTTTTTTCTACAAAGCATTTCCAGCTGTCGGAGTTGAACCCAGCGAAAAGCAAGAACTTTAAATGCTGATGTCCAAGACAGAACGCTTATATGAACATATTATATTAAGAGTAGGAGACGTGATTCCTGGTCAAAGATAATGATTTGAGGGTTGCAGTTAAAGTGTGAGAAGTAAGATGAAGGAAATTCTCATCTAAAATTAATGATATTTGAACATCTTTCTTCACTATGTTTATATGGCATATATATTCATGAAGATTAGCTTATATCAGTATGTACATATTAGCTAAGCTTAAGGCAGAGATAGATGGGTAGAATGGTCAATTTAATTGGAATTAACAAGCTTGTAAACAATACTACAAGAATAGGTTGAAAGAACAATTAGCATATATATATATATATATATATATATATATATATATATATATATATATAATGTGTACTTTAGAGAGTGAGACAGACTCGGGAGTGAAGTTTTTGGTGGTAAGGTTTATTAATCCTTATATGTCAATAGTCCATACATGTTTCGGGATTTCTCCCATCATCAGTGGTGTGTGTTGTGTGAGTGTGAATTGAAATGTACCATGTGGAACCAGAGTCCACTGCCAGGGGCTATGCATTGTGGGTAAGTTTTGTTGTCAGGGCTATATATATATATATATATATATATATATATATATATATATATATATATATATATATATATGAGGGTGGATCAATAACTTTGTCTTCTGAAACGTTGTTATTAGCAACAAAAATAAGATGAAAGGAATTCTAGTAAATGAGTTGACTATAATGACAGCGTTCCATTGAAGAAATTCGTAGACGATTACATCTAAAAATACTCCTGTAAATAAAGCCACAAGAGCAAGATGGAAAAACCATTAGCAAAAATCAATAATTATGACAATGTTTCATCCATTGCAACTAATACTGGTATTGTAAATAAAGCAACAGATATGAAATGAAGAGATATCAGTAAAAATCAATAATTGACTATGCTTCTTCAAAGAAATTTGAGTGCAATAACATCTGATGCTAGTAGTGTAAAATGTAAACATGTAAGATGGCAGTGTCTGCACATGGAAAAGTGACGAATCGCTAAATTTAGATGACTCTTACTGGTTGGTCTATGTAACACTTTTTTCAGTGAATGCAAAATTTAATGGCAAGAATGATTCACAAGCTTTGATGATACATAACTGGTATTTATTATTTTATAATCAAGAGTATAGAACATTTTTGTCTGTTAATTCTGATATCTATGTTTAATGTTCACTAGGAAACTAAAAAGATGTTATAGACTGATAAAATGAATCTCGTCTGCTCCAAACGTGTCAGATGCTTGCATTAAGAGACGACATCAGTGATCAAACTATATGTATGCACCTGCGCACAAAGGACAAAATATAGATAATTGGAAGAACGTATACCAAGCAAACTTGGTGAATGAAATAGATAAAGGAAAAGAAACGCTCGAACATTTTTGTTGCTTAAAATTATTTTGACGACAAAAAGAAACAGGAAAAGACAACACAAAATCCTCAATCTAAAATATTCAGAATATACTTATCTATTCGCCTAAGCTTTATCTGGCACAGGGTGAAAAGTGTCGGGCACGCAGTAATGATCTAATTCATTGCAGCAGTAATGATCAGCTAGACTAACTTCCTAAGCACGATTCCTATAACAGATTTCCTCCGCTATCTAAAAGTAACGTGTTTTTATGGAATTGCTTTCATAAGCCGAAATGGCGTAAGGAGATTAAGCAATTCTCAGTAAATTAATATTGGAAATTTTTCTAGGGTTCCCAGGCCCCACAATGGTGATGATGATATGTTAGAGTGAGTCGTCGGAATTCGGGGTAGTGGGAGGTACTGGAGACTCGGGTTTGGGAAAGAGAAGACGAGGTTGTATGATTCCACTAAAACGGCTCACTGCAAAATATACGGTGAAAGCTATTTTTCGCTTTTCATTTATTTCCATTGTTTTGCAAAAGCTAGAAAGTGGCGTAAAGTGAACTATTGTACTTAGTATTTATTCAGCTTAGGTTACTACTGTACAAGACTCCATCAGGAGAGCATCGGTGAGAATCGAACTCACTACATGAGTTGATAGCCTGTCTGACTAGCTGACCATCACTCAAAGCATGCCGTCCCTAAGATTCAGAATATAGCTTAAAATAATCATCACACCGGCAATCGCCACAGCGCAATGTTTAGCACGTATATTTTGCGAAGCATTTGTTAGTTGTAGCGACTTTGATCCTCACAGTATTTCCTGAAGTGGATTCTGCGAAAAGAATCCTGGGCTCCATAAGATACGATGCCTTCTGATGAATTTCAATAAAAAAAATTATTTCGAGATGGATTACGAAAATGTAATTGAAATTTGTTCAATTGTAATATTTCGTTTTTCATGTTTTTTTGTTTTTTTTAAACATTTGAATAAATTTTCTCTCTAAAACATTTCTTGTTTCACTTAATGTCCTATTAAAATCAGGCGTTGGAGGCATGTCTGCAAAATATCAGTATGGGTTTTGTAATTTTGGGGAAAATCATGTAAGGGCAAGATAAGTTTAGGAACCACTCAACTAAAACAATACAACAGGTCAACAAAATTGAGGGCCGTAAAAACTTTTTGAAGTTGTATGCTGGTTTTTATAGTGAATTGAAGTCCCATGCGCAAAAGAAGGCCTAGATTTGCTCCATCATGAACAGTTTTTTTCACAATTTGTAATGACGTTTTTATGTTGTGATAAGTGACTGAATTAAACAAGTAGCAAAGAATTACCACATGGAACCCATTTCATGGTCAATTATGAATATGTAAGGTCTGCATGGAAAGTATCCAGCCATTTGAAATCAACAACAACAACATCAAAAAAAAAAAACCTTCCTTGGGCAATAGCACCTTAGTCTTTTTTCAAAGTTCTCCCCTTTGGACCTTATACACTTATCTCAGTGCCCCGCTTACTTTTTGAAACAGTCTGCAAAGTCCTCTTTCTGGATCACCCTCAACTGTCTCGTTGCTCTCTCTCTAATTTCGTCCACGGTCAGCAGCGATTTTAGCTTCAGAAGAGGCCTGAAAAAAGGCCTTGCACAATCTGGACCATTGTGAAGCTGTGAGTGATGCAGTGATGCGATTATGAGTTTTCAAGAATTGGCATTATGAATGCAATGGCCAAAAAGTAGACAGGCTCTCTCAACGGCATATGACAGCCGACAGAGTACTGTACGGGAGAGTACGAATGTATTTGGTCGAGTAAAATGCTCTTGAGATATTCAAAATGGTTAGTTCTTTCCTGTAAGACCTTGTAGTTATTCTTTTTCCGGGCATTTTGCCGAATGACAGCCGACTGATGTTTTGCCTAATAAGTATTTGCCGTCAGAGTGTTCCACCGACTTGGCTTTTCGCCGACAGAAAAATTGAAGTTCTATTTTTTACCTTTTAAAAACGAAACGAAACGTCCGTCAGTATTTTTTTTTTTTTTTTGCAATGTAAAATATGAATATTTTGAGACAATGAACATGCAGATTAAAAGATAAAACCCAAGATAAAGAAATTATCCATCAGACAAAATTTTTCGGCGAAACATACGTCGACGAAACGTCTGCCCGACGAATGAAACATCGGTCGGCAGATAATCAAAGTTCCCAGTAAACACTCTTACGAAGGAATTCTAAGTGTCCTGTTTTCCTTCAATCATCGTAGACAATATACTTTCAGCTGACAGCATTATTCTAAATACCTTCTTTTAATTTTGCTTCTGATAGGTCAAAGAATTTCTTGCAGAAGTGTTCAAAGTATTCTCCGTTCTTCCTAATATCACAACAAACTGTTTCAAAAGGCTTAGTTTTATATGAAGAGGTGGTAGAAATACTGTCTTAGAGCTAAAAAGATTTTTAAGCATCTTCTTGCTTCCAGGTTCTGAAGATACTTATTGTAGCCAGTGTTTTGCACCCCCCCCCCCCATGTTGCCTCTTGTATCTGCAATCCAATTTGAAGAAAGAATTTAAAGAAACAAGTGTATCCTCTCTGCTTTTCAAGGAGCATGCAAAATGCTTTAAATCCCCACAAATCATCCAGTGATGATAAAATAATCAATACCAAATTTTCATAACTTTTTTGAGAATGTACTGAGTAAAGCATACTTGCTCCCGTTGTACATAAGAATATCTTTTAGACTTCGTTTTGGAAAGTCGATAAAATATCTCCATTCATCCATTTTGTACTTCATGCTAGATGCATGTACCAAATGCATGAATATGATTAAGATAGGTTGTTACACATGAAATGTTTTAGCATCATAGATAATAATGCTAAAATTAAAGGATTTGATAATGTAATTGCATTTTGTGCAGATTCAATGTAAATAGTGATGCAATTCATTATTATCGAATGTTTTTGAGCTCAGCAGTGTCTATCCAAAAAGTTAGACTAATTTTCAAGTAGGATTTCAAATCAGGACATAATGCTACACAAGCTGTTGGTATAATCAAAGCATACAGTGCTGAAATGATGGTTCAATACGCTGAGGTCTGAAAATATATATACCAATAATGAATTTCGAGGGTGACTCAAACCCTTTCTTCTTGTTGAAGAATTAGGGAAATTCTAGAGACTTTGGAAATTCAATGGCGACCTATTACACCATCTCAAGGGAATAGGAAAGATTAGAAAGTTGGAAAAATCGGTCTCACATGAACAGAACAAAATACCCCATGAGAGACCCCACACATCTGAGCTGATTTTATCTAAGCTTAGAGATTTGGAATATGAAGTATTGCAACGTCCCCCGTCTTCACCATATTATCACTTATAAGATTATCTTTTTTCAAGCATTTTGAACTTCACATCTGTAACAAAAGACTCAAAAATAGGAATCCATAATTAGTGCTTTTAATCGATTTGTGAACACTAGATCGAAGTAACTCTATAGAGATGGCATATTAATATTTCAAAATCGATGGAAAAAGGTCATTGCTTCAAATATGTCATATTTTGATTAAATATTTACTGTTTTTGTCGTTTGTATAATCCTTTATCTCAGAAATTTAAAAAAAAAACACATTTCATGTGTAAAAACCTAACAAATAAGCTACGTTTATCTGCTTTTCTCTTCTATACAATTTCTTTTTTTGTTTAAATCTTGAGCATAGGTGTTCAGCGGATTCCTTGGATAATACCGAATCTCTCACTAAATCGGTTAGTTTAGATAGAGAGTATGAACAGAGATCTTGACGTCTGGAATTACACTGAAATTCTTAATGATCACTATTTGAACCAAATATTTCCTTCATTTTGGATTTTACTTTTGCGGTGTTTCTAATGGAAACGGAGCTTGTACTTATGGCTCACCAGGAACAGATCGTTAAGTTGATGGTATATTTGGATAGAATATTGCTTTTATTTTATAAGCATTTTAACATCAACAGAACAAAAATAGCAGTCGTCAGAGATTTTGGGTTCTGTTCATACCATTGGGACACCGAATCTGGATGCTTGCTTCTTTCTTCCTTTACACCATCTCTTTAGATCCTCTACACAAATTAAACACATTTTGTGTGAGGCCCATGGTTTCTCTTGGTCATCTAGTCTAATTCCTAAGTAGGGAAGGTACAATTGTCTTACGCAATTTATCATTATTTTATTCCATTATCGAATTAGCATTGTAACCTATTATATCAATTTTACTACTATTTTGTTTATCTTGATTTCCTGTTTCCTTGCAGTTGTAGAGTGATGCCTTGAGTTGAGTTGTGATGAAAAAATATCACTACTACAGAATTAAGATGAAAGTAAATAGAAGTCAAAATTAATATAATAATCTACAATATCCATTCAATATAAAAAATCAAATGAAAAAAATAATAATTGCTTTAATGATACCACAAGTACTAAACAAACAAACATGGTGTCGATATTCGGAGTAAAAACTGGATTTTAAAGGTAAAATTTGACTCCTGCCTATCGTAGTTAAGGCGTTATAAACTAGACTTGCCTCTTGCAAGAGAGAAATGATTTTAAATAACACTGGAAGCTTACTCTTTATTTTCAATTCACACTGTCCCCTCGTTGGTTAAGAGAGATGGCCCGAGCTGAATGTCGATGAAAAAAATAACGACTAAGAAATTAAGATGAAGATAGTAGTCAAAATCATAATAGAATTTATTACGCTTCTTTGGTGTTTCAAGGTCTCAAATCCTCTACACACAGAACAAAAAATATTAGGACTATTTATGCATCCACGGCTGGTCATCATTTTCCAAGTACCAGAACCCTAAAATTTAATTTATTACAGGAAAGGCGGGAATATGATCTTCTAATATATGTTCTTAACACCATCAAAACACGTCAATTCAATAATATGAAATACGTAAAAACAGCCAAAACAACGCTGGGAAAATTTGTTAGTATGAAAATTCAATAAGTACAAATGATAATGATGATATTGTTATTTTTCTTTTCACCTTAATTTTGTTGCTTTGATCGTAACGCTCTGATTGGAACACTTTCGAGTAATCACAGGTAAACTGGAGATTTTTGAAGTTGCTTAACGTAAAATACAAATTTCATAAAATAACTATGCCCAGTGTGACATTTTTGATTGTGTTAATATCAAACATTAAAAATAGTACCCAAAAATACATTTAAAACCGCTAAAATTATGAACAAAGTTTTTTTGTTGTTTTCTTTTTTTTATCGGCGGGGCTTTGTAATTGATGCAGGCTCCGTGTAGTTAAAAGGAGATAAACGTGTCATCTTTATATAGTAATATAGCAGTTATTTCCCCTTGACTGAGGAATTGTCGCAAAGCAGAACTGAGCAAGTTTTTATTCGTTTATTTTTGTCTACAAGATTTTCTTAGTGTTTACCCCGATGAACATTTCAAAAATCGTGACAGCAGCGGTCAAAAAGTTTTGAAAAAGGGAAAAAAAAACAAAGAGAAAATTTTAGAGAAATAGATTGAACAGGAAAAAAGGGATAGCAATAAATAATAGAATAATGAAATAGGAAAATGTTATCATACAAAAAAAATAATTGAATAAATAAATAGATAAAAAGGGATATAGATGACGAAAAAGCATCTCGGTTATGATGAAGGAGCTTTAACATCGATGATATTACTGAACTGATATGAACTGAAATTTTCAGCGAGAAATGAACACCTGAGAAAGAAGAGTCTCGAACTTGAATAAAAGATGATTTTAAAGTCGAAATCTTTGTGTCATTATTAAGATGAAAGATTGGAGAAAATCTGACTTCCTGTGCGTAGACTCTATAGAACCGGAAAGTTTTCAGAGAATTGACAGTGTGAAAAGTTGTTTAACTTTAAACAAAAAATGATACAATATATTGCATTGGAGAATTTTCGAAATGTTTTCGGGTAATACATCTCGATTAGGAAAAAAATCTCCCTACATTGAAAAATTTACAATTTTGATAAAATATTTGATACTTATTTATTAAAGGAGGAATAAGTTTTTAAAGAACTTTCCATTCCTAATTTCGTGTGATAACTTACCCCATACACACACCTTTTCATTTTGATTTATTTTTACTTATACAATCATGGTTTCATTGTTTTTTTACATTTTATAGATATAGATATAAATTAATTCTGTTTAGTTCTTTTTAGATAAACGATTCCGAAACGGGTGGACAGAAGTCTTACTTTGGGATTTAAAAACGGAGAAAATAAGGGAAATATTTTTCTTCTCGGCAACTTTTTAGTTTTATCTGATCAATCATAAGTCTTCTGATCCGAAAAGAGGAAAATTAACTCTCTATTTTTTAAGGTCTTTTATCGACTATTTAGATATCTTTTTAATCAATACTTTCAAAATTATTTCTCTATCACAATTCAACTAAAAGAAATCTAAGCAATATATGAAGATGGTTAATTAGATATTGTGCTATAATGAAAAAGTATTTCCCGCCTCTATGTCTCATATACATTTTTCATTTTGTTTCTGTTCTCGTTGCTCAATGGTAATTTTTTTGCATCTACGGTGTCTTGGTATCGTAATTATTACAGAGTAACATTTTTGAGTTTAATACCAATATTTTCCCTCCTTTTCTGTGGTGATCAACAATAAAAAATAATTACAAAAATAGAAGTTAAAAATACGACATTTTTATGTTGGTGAATTGAGAAAAAAAGATGGTGGAAGTTGGAAAAATAAGGGATCCACCAAATAAAACAACAGTGATTATTTTCTTTAAATGAAAGGTTGTACAAAGAAAGCAGTGATTATTTCGCTTATGATCTTCCATCAATCTGAAAAGGTGTTATTTGTCAACACCGTACATTATCGTTCGACTGAAGAAACATGCGCTATCGTAGAAGCATGCTAATTGATACAGTGTTAAAAAAATAGTTACTTATGCATTTTACATTGTTTTCTTCTGCCAAAAAATATGAGTTGCTGAGCACAGTTTAATTTAATGATGATCAAACTAAATATTTTGAAGGAAATATTCTCTATCAAACGATTAAATTTTTTTTGTGAAATTTCAAAGGAATTGAATTGAAAAATACATCAAATAAGCTCCAATCATAAGTGACGAAATGATGGATCTATTGCCGTTGATTTTATAATAGCTCAATCAATTTTCGATGGTAATTGATGAACATTTGTTCGTCATTTTATAGACAAAAATTTGGGCTTTTTATTCTATAAAAAAAAGAAGAAAAATCTTGAGAGAAAAATTCTAAAATTTTAATTACATTTTTAAAATAGGGTGACGATTTTCCGGTGAAAAGTTTTGTCCATACCTACAACGATGAAAGTTAAAGTCTCACAGATCATCACTTCCGAGAAGCGAGTTCGATCCTCGCTGGTTATTCATAATTGCAGTGTCAAACTAAGTTAAGCATAGTAAATAACACTACACATGCATATATATATATTATATATATATATATATATATATATATATATATATATATATATATATATATATGTGTGTGTGTGTGTGTGTGTGTGTAGATATAAGACTTTTCTGTTGGTGTAAGAAAAAGAATGCTAATTAAAGATTAAGATCACGCATACCTTGAATAGATATTGTTACTGGTCACGCACTTGTAACCTCCTTAGCAACATGCTGGCAGACAAGAAATACAATCTACAATCGAGCTGGTTTGTTGAGGGCAGAAAATGACGAACCTGTTTCAGGCCCCCGGGACAATTATCTTTCAGGAATTAAATTAATTGATTGAGTCAGTGCATGGGAGAACTGACATGTCTTAAGTTAAGCTCAGTAAGGCTCCATACCAAAATTGTCAGGCACTCAACGAGAATCGAATTCACTACAGCAATAATGGTCTGCTTGACCAACATAATAACCATTACTTCACCGCGAATGATACCGTTATTCACTCAGCAGGGCCCAGTCTGACACAAAGCCTCGGTAATAGCGTACCAAACCTGCAAATTGTTCTGCAAGTCTAGCTTATGAAATATCGCTCTCTGAACACACACACACACACACACACATTATATATATATATATATATATATATAAGGAATTCTATTCGAATCGTCACTCCGTAAGCATAGACATAGATAGTTGGTGTAGACAGTGTTGATAGGATAAACAATTAGAGGAATGGGCTGCTGCAGGAATCGAAACAGGAAGCCGTCTCGACGCGACTCTGCTCTCACCACTGAACTAAACAGCTAGCTTACAAGTCGGAAACTCATATAACGACTTCATACCCGAATTTCGCCTTTTTTATCAACTATTTAGACCGGCTCTTTATGTTCCCTAACACGAACAATTATATCATTAAAAAAATGGATATATAATCCTGCAGAATAATCATGAATGCGTTATTTTCATTGGAAACTCGTTTTGAAGCGGCCTTCCGTTTTTACAGAGTGTATATACCGATTACGTTGGAAACTCGTTTTGAAGCGGCATCCCATTTTTACACAGTGTATATACCGATTACACGTGCACACACATACATGTGTACATGTATAAGTTCTGATGATAATGATATGAAATTGTGTTAATAATAAAAGTGCTGAATACTTCTAATGAAATGGAGTTAGCTTAATAAATACTTATGGTATCCTCACTAATAACCTGTTTCACGTCTCTTCGATCTTCAAATGAGTTTTATTAAAAAGAAATTGCATGATCCCATTTATACCCAGGCCCTATTTTCGTGCGTTGAATTTTTTCAGCGTTCTGGACTTGAATTTTAAAAAGTTCCTGCGATCTAGATTTGAAATTATGAGTGTTACAGTTGTTAAAAGATTTCTCTGGAAAATGGTGCTGGTATCTAATCTTGTTAATAGTCAAGGTCATCGCTTTAAGACTAGATATTCATAAATATTCATAATATCCGGAATTTAAATTTTCAAGTGTATGTAAGTTAAAACTTGTATTTTCAGTGGGGAAAATCGATTATGTTCAGTTTCTTCTCAAGACATTGATATAGATTATATATATGATATACTATACCCGTCCAAAATGACAGTCTTATTTATGTATGGCTCGACTCGAAGGAGCCTAAAGCTATTTCATTAGCTGATTT
Source organism: Thysanoteuthis rhombus (assembly GCA_963457665.1). Lineage (NCBI taxonomy): Eukaryota > Metazoa > Mollusca > Cephalopoda > Oegopsida > Thysanoteuthidae > Thysanoteuthis > Thysanoteuthis major. The sequence goes on from OY735217.1 coordinate 28,541,472, forward strand.
GTTTTGATCAATTCAAATATCCTAATTTTAAGTGTTTTTTTAAAGCTTCAATTCATCTAAAGCTGTTCCAGTGTATGATCAGACATGAAGTTTTAAGAGTTTCAACGACGTGATTTCTATCATGTCATAATAAGAAAGTAAATCAAGCAACGAGTTCATCCCATTTGAGCGCAAACAAACAAACAGAAATTTAATCTAACAAATAAACATAAAGATTTGCATATAATCTCATTGTATGGTTTGATAAGAACACGTAATGTTTGCAGAGACGCCTGGAACAAATCAGTAGAGGGGATTTCGTGAAAATACATATCATAATATACATATATATATATATATATATATATATATATATATATATATATATATATATATATATATATATATATATATATGCAGCGTGAGAGAGAGAGAGAGTGTGCGAGAGAGAGAGAGAGAGAGAGGATAGGATAGAGTGTTGAATGAATGGGTCCGTAGTCTGACACGTACATATTTGCTGAAATTATTCTGATTTTTTTTTTGTTCCATCTCTAGGATTATTATTTACCACAAAATCAAGCACATTGACAAGAAAGGAAATTATGTTGAAAAATAAATATTTTTTTAATAAAATAAATGCTACTCCATCATTCAGCAAAGGCATTGATAAAGTATTTACGTATATACATATTATATACTAGAATAGTACGTGTCATGTGTCAGTATTCTAATACTAGCGATATACATATACATTTTTGTTGATATCAAGTTTTTTTATTTATTGGACATCCACATTTAGCTGTCCAATAAAATTTCTTGAATTGAAGCGGGTTTTCATCACTTATGGGTAAGGAAAAGTTACTCACTTTGAAACGATTTCAAGGGTAACAGACATACGGCAAATATATTGTTCACTATATTTCTAATAAAAAGAAAGGAATCTTATTAATCAACATACTGTGAAATAATTATTGAATAGGCTAATTTATATCGAATCCCAATTTTTTTTTGGAAGATTTTTCTCTCCTCACACACAACATAAAGCATGTAATGTTTTGAGCGTTGTAAAGCCACAGACGTTGGCTAAGGGGTCAGATTATCGGTGGATAACAATAGAAAACAGACTTGTTTCTTGAAATAATGGGTAGATATGTATCAATCGTGAATGGTCATTTTATTACTTAACAACGATAGAAAACCAATACCCACCTTTGTTGATCTCCCAATCCATGGACAGAGAGTTTAAAAACAGTGGAAAAATGCAAAAAGTACACCATTTTTAATATTTTTATACACCTTCATTCTAACTTATTTTTGGGTGATGTATGCAAAATATGAAAGTCTGTGTGTGTGTGTGTGTGTGTGGATATGTGTGTGCATTCTGGATATACATATAGTTTCTGAATATGAATCTATCGATCTATCTATCTCCGTCTGTTCACTGTGTATGTATGTATGTATGTATGTATGTATGTATGTATGTATGTATGTATGTGTCTATTTATCCATCTTGTGGCGCCCAACATCTTATGACTTTAACATATACTTATATGTAGAGATTCGTTCTGTTTTTTTACGGGAATCTATCCAAGTATACATACAAAGATTTAATGCAATGGTCATTGCCCCGAATTTTGTGATAAAGATCAGTATTGATTGGATTGGAATCGATTTATGATGCAAATTTATGCTAAATTAGTTCTTTATTTTGTTTCTTGCAATGTTCATGCTCACCTAAAAAATCAGAATCTTTTTTATACAATTCACCGAAATTCTGTCTGTCCGTCCGTATGTGACGGCCTACCACAAAAATCACACAACACCATGGAATTTTCGGTGTGTACCAATGTGACCCCGAGGAAGGTTTTATGAGTTTTTTTTTTCAGGAAATACACTGCTTCTTTCTAACATAATATCCTCCCTTGTCATGCACCTCAATTCAGTAGTGAATATCAATCATATGGGTAAAAAAATTATAAAGTGAAAATTTCTGATCGAAATTCATCGAATAACGCGTCTGACTACAAAGTTATTCATGTAACTAACTATGTATGCATGAATACGTACATATACAACGTACACACTCATAATATATACACGTATTCTTAGGAATATACTCATGAACTTACATAAACACTTCTACATGCATCGACAAACTCATACACTTATGTATGTATGTAGATAAATAGACATACGTACACACATACACATGCATACAAATGCTTTTTTGTGTCCATGTATACATTGAAAAGATTTAACTCGACCTACATTTGTGTCTACGCTTGTTGGGTGCGGGCTAAACTATAGTCTCGTTAATCCGGGGGAAAAAAGGATTGAGTTAAGTGAAAAAAAATAATCTCCAGTCGCGGATTAATACTTTCTAAATATTCTTTTCGCTTGGCTAAATCTATTAGTACAGCGGATAACCACAAAAAATTGAGTACTGAATCGAAAAAGCATGAAATTTTTAACATACTAGTTACATACCATACAATTAATTTTCAGATGTTGAGGGAAGTCAGATTTGACTTCTGAGAACCATGAAAGGTCAAATTCAAGATGGGCGCAACTCCTTCAGATCTAATTTCAAATGTTTTTTTTTTACTAAACAGTGTAGTTGGAAATTCCCATTCATTTGATGATATGTTTGAGATTGTTAGAACCCATGGACATTCTTTCAGACCAAAGTCTTGTCAGGAAAAAAAAACTGTTAAAAAGACATTCCTTCGCGAATACATTTGTTTTCGCTTGGAACCAATCTATCTTATGCAGAGCCTCCTTCCGACAGGAACTATTCATATATCCAGAGCCTACTCCACGCAGAAAATTACCCCACCCCAGGCTGCACATCAAGTGCACTTGCTACCTGGCCAACTGTTTGAACCAAACATTGGTGCTGGATTCAAAGTTGTCAGAGCCACATGACTTAGGCTGGACAAAGGAAACAACATGGTGGCAGCCGCTTTAGACGACCCTACCTGAAGCATAAAAATCATGCCATAAATTGATCCGCAGAAAGGGTTCACGGGACAGTGTATGTATGTTAAAAGTTGCACTCAAGTGCAATGAATTCAACTTCTATTCTAATAACTGTTAGACTTTGATCATTAGCATTATCATCATTGATATAGTATCAAAATAGACTAGCATCATTAGTCTATTCGATTCGTTTTCTATATTATTACTCTGTGTGTCGAAATGGATGTAAAGTTTTTACTATATTACTTAGTATAATCCAGTGTCTGAGCTATCATAAATGTATCAATAAAATAATGTTTTTTGCTTCATTTTTTTTTTTTGCTTTGATCTTGATCTGATGGCATGTCTTTATTTTCTGGCGATCTCAGAAATATCACAAAATGAATGGCCGTCCAAAATTTAGTTGGAAATGCCATCTTAGATATTTTTATACACTGTTTAGTTAAAAAATAAAACACGTTTAAACGTCAGACCCGGTTGACTGGCGATCATTTTTGATTTGACTTCTCACGGTTCCTAGATGTCAAATCTAACTTCTCTCCCCATTTGAAAATGAACCTTACTCGCCATCACAGTCAATAATTGAACGACTGTCGTGTCAAAATTCATGTGAAAAATTCCATCGAAGAGTAAATATACTAAGAATAAATTATATTTATGAAATAACTAGCGTTTTTTTTACAAGAAAACATCTAAAAATAGGGTAAAACATCTAGATTATGAAAAGTCTAAACGCTATTAATAAACTCGTCAAAATAAGGCCCCAAAAGGCCAGGAGGCTTTTTATCTTACAAATAAATCGAAACAATATAGAAGGGATCAAGTCGAGTACTGATGCCAATTTTCAAATCTGTCGTGAAAACAAAAGCTAGTAGCGTTGAAGCACACTATTAAAAAGAACCCTTCCCCGTACTTAGTGGCTACAGTAGTTCAATTGTTTGTACTTAGTACGTTAAAATTTCATGCTTTTTTCATAAAGTGCACAATTTGTTATAATATGAGAGCTGATCTCCTTGTACTATTTTGTACTATATGCTGGACATTAAAAAACTCACTAACGAATCTTTCTGAACCCGGGTGTCAATTCCTGATCGCTTAATGTTTTGGAATTTGTCTCGAAAGAACCTGGGCTTAACGTAAACCTAATTTTTGAGTCGTGATGATATACCAGAAGATAAGAGAAGCCACAAGAAACGAAGCAAAGATATAATTTATCACCAGTGACATTTGTTCTAATCGATGAATAACCTTAACCTTAATCATAAATTCTCAAGTCGCCACCAACCACTGTAGGAGAGTTTTATTAAATTAGATTCTCTTTACTCCCCGTTGCTCCACATTGCTTTTCGTATTTTACCCCCACCAGCTATTACACAAAACAATTTTTATTCAACAAATTTATGCAATACACATCAAATCAAACTAGACTAAAGTAGACAAATTATTGACATCTTTCTTCCCCAATCAAGTAGAGTTAATAATTTTGAAATCGACGTTGAAGAAAGATTATGGAATCACAAACAAAAATAAATCCTATTTAGCACTTTGTTCTTCCTCTCCGTGCTTTTATGACGGCCTAAATTCTCTTGGGCATTGACACCAATAATGATTCTAACTTTCTCAAATGGCGGTTGACAGATCAGCTTTGCAAGATGGCGCCTTGTCATGAACCATCTTTTGAAATTTTCTACCATTAATCTTTAATCGGATTGAGATATGGACTGTTTGCTGGCGATATCATTGAATTAACATATTACACTCTTTGCTCTATGGTAAGATGCTTAATCATCCTGAAAAAATGACCCCATCATTACCAAACCTACTTTCTATCGATGGAATGAGAAAAGTGTCCATTTTCAATTTACACCCGCGCACTGAACGTTGAGGTAATAATTGCCATCTCATTTGGCCTTTTTACCCAACATGCAAAACCATATTATAAAAGAGTGAGAAATTTGATTTCCTTTAGACAGCCACTTTTATATGTTTAATTGGTGCGGGACCAGACAGGATTCCTAGCATTGCTGCCTTAACCAATACAGATTTGCGATTCATTGTTGAATATCACTTTCATCCAATCATCTACACTCCACTTTTATTTAGCCCATTATAGCTTTTTTTTTTTCAGTTTCGATGTAGATTTCTATTTGGCATTTCTGTATGTAAATTCAATTCCATTCAGTTGTTTCTTACTCTTCTGTCACAAGCATTGACACCTCTTCCCGCCCATTTGTTATTCATCTGTTCTGCTGTGCACTTTCTATTTTCAAGGCACATTGGTTTGGGGATCCTGTCCCGGTGCTTTGACCGATTCCGAGGTCTACCCCGAAATTCTATTAGATCCTAAAAATCTGAGCCCTTTCAGCTCCAAATAGAAGCAAGACATGGTGAATCTAGTTCACCCAAACTCTTCACTGCCTGCCACGAGATGATCTTTCGAAACCTACTCTGGGAGAATTGAGGAATCAAAATAGACGGCAAACATCTGAGCAACCTTAGATTTTCAGACGACATCGCCCTTCTCGTTGAGGATCTACACGACCCCCCACTAAACCTAAATGAACTAAACAAAGAAAGCAAGAAAGTTGGCCTGTACATGAACTTCAGCAAAACGAAGGTCATGTGCAACAACCGCGTCGAAAATGAGAACACAACAATCAAAATCGGAAATCCAAAATCTGGAGAAAGTAGACCACGACATCTACCTTGGACAAAATATCTCGATGAAACCCACAAAAGAAGAAATCAAGCAACGAATCACTGAAGGATGGCAAGCCCTCGACAGAGCAAGTGCAACCTGCAAAAACAAGAAGATCCCATTAATCCTAAAAAGAAGAGTCTACAACCAATGCATCCTCCCGATAGTCACCTACGGAGCCGAAACATGGAACCTTACCCAGAGACAGACCCGCAGACTGGGGAGCATGCAAAGCGTGCAGAAGAGAATAATGTTGAACCTTACATGGAAGGATCACAAGACAACACAGTATATCAGGGAGAAAACAGGAGTCCGAGACATCATAGAATCTACTAGAAAACTTAAATGGCAATGGATTGGCCCTATTTCAAGAATGGTGGACAACCAATAAATATCAAGGCTCACAACATGGAAGCCCAGAGATCACATGCACAACCGACGCCGGCAAAAGACAAGATGGAGAGACAACCTAGGCAAATTCAGAAAGTACTAGCTCTGCGATGCCCACGATAGAGAAATGTAGCAAATCCTGGGGGGGGTATTTTTCCAACAACGGACGATAAAAGAATGATGATGATGCACTTGAGGTTTATTGCATAAAGTCTATTTATAACTTTCCCATTCTGTGAACACTAACACCAAATTTTAGAGACATCTGACGGAGAACAACCAATATTTCTGGTCACTCTCCATGTTGGATTTTATTTTCGAAGAAGATTTTTAATCCTTTCCATGATTACAATTGATAGCTCTCTTGTTGGTGCCATGTTCCATTTCAATCAGCCAGGTCCAACAGCTTGCTTAGGACTGCAAGCCCTTTTTTTCAATTGCAGACTAACTCTGCATATTTAGACTGGTGCTGGTACTAGCTTTACAAATATAAATTACAAGATGCTTTCATAACTTTTTCCTCTACTTGATCCGGAGAAAGTATGCCATTAATTTAGATAATTTGATCTAGCTTGTTTGAGATATATTTCATGAAGTCAGAATATTCAAATTGCTTTGTGTCATATCTATGATTTGCTTATATGCTGAATGAACATCCTCTAAGTATAGTGATTCCAAATTTTTTGCTAGGGGAAGTATTTTTAGATTAGTATATTTATGTTAATGGATTCTCTTATATTAAAATTCTGGCGCAGTAATTTCTCTCTCTTGTGCACACATCTGTTCCAAGGTGGGGGTAATATGATCTTTTACATGCTTTAAGATATTATCTACTGAAAAGCAAGATATCTTTTTTCAAAATATTTCAGCTGTCCGGTAACCGTTGCTCAAGTCATTAAAATAGAAAGAAAATCCTGCAATATTTTCCCGAGATTGTCTTCCTCGGTTATTTTCTTTTCAATTACCAGTTCTTACTAAGATATAATTTAGAATCTAAATTTTTTTCTATTTCACTAAAGGATCCACCTGGCTAGTAGGGAAGTATTAACATATGTGCAATCAAAATAATAAAGCAAGATCTTTGAATTGTTTAGTCTTAACGGCATTATTAGACTCAAAAACGTCACTCACTTGTTGATGTATAATTAGTATAGGATACAAAACTAGAAGATAAGCACAATTTTCTTAATCCTTATACATCTCATACAACATTTCTCATCTGCACATTTACTTTTAGAGTGTGTTCTCAATTCTTGCCACTGGTTCAAAGTTCTATTTACTGTAGGTCTAATAGAGAGCCCTCTGGCGGCACAATTATTTTAATCTTTCAGAGGTGCTTGATCTTCGTTGATAGCTTAATACAATTGTTTGTAAGCTGCCTGGCTTGAGAAATGAAAAATCCACTCATATGTTTCCTTTTCTAGGGAGACATTCGGCACAAATGTAAGAGATTGCCGATTGCAATGAATGGTATACACGTCTAAGTACGATTAAGATTGGAATTTCGGCCTTAAACTTTTCATAAATAACATTAATTGCATCCATCATTACACTGGCATTATACGTACGAATTGAGATGAGATTTTCTATGTTTAGTTTCAAAAACTCTTTTCAAATGTTGTCAACATTCAATAAACACCATTTTCTTTTCGAAAATTACCGTGCAAGGATAAATGTATATAGCTTTTTTGTGTTTTCCCGTCCATGAAATAATGGCAATTTCTTGAGGCTTGTTCACTGAGATATCATTATATTCATCAATCAACAAGCTAAATATATTTCCCATATCAGCAAAGAATCAAAATTAGAATTTATTTTTTGAATTACAGAAAAAATTTTGAAAATAAAAACTCTAAAATGAACAAAGAGAATTTTGTAAAGAACTTCATTTGGAGCAAGGAGCCAGACTCAGAATTTTAAGTCCAAACCAGGGTTGCTAATTCAAATGTGATTTTTCAATTTTTCTATTCTAGAAGTCAGACGCAAATTCGAGAAAAAAAAATTGCCACACTAGATTTCAAAACATGTGAAAACATCTTATAAATCTAAATATCGTTAGCATTCAATTCATAAATTTGGAAAAAAAACAAAGCAAAAAAAAAATACCTAAATTGGCAACTCTGGTGCAAATGAGAAAAAAAGGAGCTAGATCTAGCTGCAAGAAAAGTTTAATTGGGATTACACGAGGAAATAATTGAAATAAAAAAGAGACGACACGAGAGAAAAAGGTTAGTTTTCATGTATTCAGATATTCAAAAACCCACCATCTTGAACCATTCGCCATGCTGACTATCAAAGTTTCAGACCCACCCCTTTTTATTGATGATGGTATTAGTGAGTGGGACACATCAGCGCACGAGAAAGGCGGACAGCTCTTGAAGAGCTGCAGTTAGTTTCTTCTAGAATTGGACTTTCTTAATATCGCTGGAGACTTTCTCAAGTCTTTTTTCAAGTCTTTAATTTTGGTTGCAAGAGAAGTGGACCCAGTTGTCACACTAGCCGTCGCCGTCGCAGATGCAACGCTTGGTGAAGCTGTATTTAGATTCAAAGGCGTTTGTTGAGCGTTTGTCGGGCTACGGGACCGGAGAAGCATCGGTTTGCTGATTCTATCCAACACATCTGGGTAAACATTCCAATAGTTCTTCAGGGTCGGAACAATTCTCACAGCTTCCTAGAGCCAGAAAATATTTAAAAACAAAAACATGTTAACCATCTTTGTATCATTTAGATGAGTATCCTTGTCTTTCTTATTGCGTTTCGCTGTTTTCCACGTATACAGAGTTACGTCGGCTTACACGCTATCGACCTATCGTAGATACGTCCCCAGAAAAGTTAAAACCCATTTACTGTAGATGACAGAAATTACATTCCTGTTCTAAGGCAGTCATCTTATTACTAGCTTGCTAAATAAAAAGCACTGTATATGGCATGCCTGTTTCAAGACCGCCAGAAAGAGGAAGCGAAAGTAGAATTTTGAAGGGCAGACACCCTGTCGGGTTGAGCTAATGATAGTGGAAGTTAAGCAATGGATGAGGTGTGTTCCTTTCACTTTAGGAATACAAGGAAGACGTATAAATCTCTGGTCAATGTGTATGTGTCATGGTATCTTATGTTGTACAATGCGTATATTCCATCTCATCTGATAATGATTGACTTACGCCTATATCGAGTTGCGTCAATATCATCAGAACGCACGTGACCCGGATGCATGTTAATGCATTGCTGTATAGAACAATAAGCATTTTGATATTTTTTTCAAGCTTAGCTCAACATGACACAAAGGTGACTGGAAGATTGTGGTCTGCCAATTTTCTGCTTGGGGAAGGTGTATCTGGTCTGAATATCAGTATTCAAATCCACTAATGGCAAAGACATAACTATCTAATCCATCTAGATGGCCCGTATACAAAAATACGGAACATAAAATGAATAGATGCAGGTGCACTCATACATGCATATAATATACGAATACATAAATATATATATAACGTATGCACCACATACGTATACATATATGCATAATCTATAAATATTTCTGTACAACAAACATGAATATATGCACACACATACATATGCATAGGTGCACTTATACACGCATATATATATGCATAGAATATAATACATATATGGTTGTGCACATATGTATGCATGCATACGTACAGACACTCGCATGCACTTGTATATATTTGTAAAGAATATATATATATATATATATATATATATATAGAGAGAGAGAGAGAGAGAGAGAGAGAGATGATATAGATATAGCTATTCGTACGCAAACATACACTTACACAAGCATATATATATATATATATATATATATATATATATATATATATATACCTGTGTATATATATATATGTACATAATGTATAATAAATACAAACATCCACACCTTTGTAAAGATAGCTATACACATATACATAGACAGACACATACACATTTATGTACATATGTGGTGGTTGAATTTGTGGGTAGAATTATTCGTCCTACTGTAATTTTGTAATCCCTTTATTTTGTTTTGTTTTAGTGACTTTTTCTCTGATGTGATACATGAAATAGCATGGGTAATCCAACTAACTTAAGCAAACTGAACGGAAACATTAGCACAAGCACCACCACGGCCATCAGTTTCAACAAACCACAATACAGACCCAACTCACACAAAGTAGGTGTTTACGTAGTATCATGCAACAATTGCAACAAGGTTTACATCAGTGAGACATACATATCTTTTGAGAAAATGATATATGAGTATAGAAGAACTTTAAGACTTGGCGATACGAAGAAGGATTACAAAGAAACACAAACAACCACGATTTCAACTTACACAAAGCCCACTTCATCAAAAATATATACGACTCCACAGCATGCAAATGTGCTGAAGCCACCTATATCTCTCTATATATAAATGCATTATTTTTATTTGAAACTCAACTTGAATTGACATCCCGTTTTTACACGGTGAATATGTCAGTTGGTCTAGACAGCGTAAATAGAATAAACTATGAAAGAAATGGGCTGCGACAGGAATTTCAACCGCGTCCAATCTGAATGCAACGCCACTCTTACCATATGAGCAAAGCAGCTAGCTGGTAAGTCGGAGGCCCGAATGATATCTTCATATCCAACTCTCAGCTTGTTCATTCACTGTTCATATCAGCACTTTATGTTTCTCAAAACGGGCAATTATATTATTTCATAATTATATTATAATATATAGAGAAAGGGAGAGACCGTAGCTTAATGATAAGATTGTTTATTGAACACAACAAATACTGTATTTCTTGATGTCAAAGAGCCAATGTTCTCAGGGACACGTCCAAATTTTAAGAAAATGAAGGACATGCCAATGTAAAGAAGTAACTTTCGGTCTGTATAATGCAGATTGAATTTTCGTGGCTTATTTGGGATTAAACAAAATAGCATATTCGACATCAGAAAATACGGTACTTATCTTTCAACATAATATCCTTTCTTGTCAATGTACTTGATTCAGTGGTGAATATCAATAATAAAGATCGGACATTATGAAGTGAAATTTTCTGATCAAAATTCGTCAAATATCTACATGTCAGACTACATAATTATTGATGTACCTTTATATGCATGCACATGTGCACACATTCATGCACATATGCAGACACAGGCACACACTTATAATACATACATATATTCTTGGGCACACCCATGTACTTACGCACACACATCTATATACATAGACACACTCACAAACACATGTGTGGATATCAATAAATAAACATACACACGAAAGCAGTCTTGTTTCTACATGTACATTAAAAAAATTAACTCGACCTACATTTATGTCTATACTTGTTGGGTGCAGGCTAAACTCTAGCTCCGTTAATCCGAGAGAAAAACGATTAAGTCAAGTGAAAAAAAATAATCCGCAATCGAGGTTTAATTCTTTCTGAATATTTTTTCCACTTGGCTTAATCTATACTGGACATTAACATACTTCCTAACAAATTCCTCAGTATCCGGGTTTTAATTCCTATATGTTTAATGCTTTGGAATTCATCTCAGGAAAACCCAGGCTTTATGTAAACCAGATTTTTTAAGTCGCAATAAAATACCTGAAAAAACCGTGAAACTACAGGAAACAAAGCAAATATATCAATTATTACTAGTAACAATTGCAATGAATAACCCAGACTCTGAATTCTTTAGATAGTCGCCACAAACCGCTGTCTAAAAGATCAATTCAATTAAACTCCCTCTACTTCTCGTATTTTGCCCCCACCGCACGCACGCATGCACACAAACACACAAGCGTGCAGTGGGGTCACTGGAACATAAATATATATTGGTATAAAAGTTGAAATTTTCAATCTTCAATTTATACGTATATGCTCTAATCCAGGGCTTCCCAAACTTTTTGCATCGGCGACACACTTTTTTAGAATTAAAAAAGTTTTGAGACACAATGATAGTTCTTAGCCTAATATATAATGTCATCCCAGCAGTTCAACTGAACCCAGGAAAAAGTATCTTTTGAAAGATATACAAAATTATACTTAATTTCATTACACATCAAAAGATTATTGGTGACAATCTATAGTGTCGTGACGCGTAGTTTAGAAAGCTCTGTCCTAAACCATCCGCAGATTAGATACAATTTTTGATTTTCCTTCAATCGATTTGCATTTTAACGTGAAATAATGTGACGTTAATGTGTCAAAAATACTGCAGTCAACTGGTTTTGAGGACTCCCCAATAACCTGTCATCTTTATAAACTACACACGAACAAAAGAGAATAGTAAATAGGAAACAAAAACGAACACCCAGTTGGTAACTGGAAATCTTTTAATACAGAATCAGATGTACCGGTTATCGATGCAGTTAAATTTCTGGTAGGTTCCAACGGAATATTTTCGAATATTCTATCATATTATAGTAAAGATCATTCGCGTATGTGGTTTTATTGTATCGGATGTTAATTTCGCCGCAAGTTTTCAATGAGGTTGAGGTCCGCAAACAAGGGTAGTAAACACAGCACCTCAATATTACGTTCTTCAGTAGTTGCTCTGACTAGGCTATCATAGTGTGTTTTGGATCGTTATCATGCTGGAAAAAAACATGAACAACACACATGATACTTGGGCGGGAGAGGAGAAGAAGAAGAAGAAGAAGAAGAAGAAGAAGAAGAAGAAGAAGAAGAACAACAACAACAACAACAACAACAACAACAACAACAACAACAACAACAACAAAGAGGAAGCTGGAGACAAGCTCCCTAACCATTACCTCGCAACAAGGCACCACCTTTTCTAAGCTTACCCTAGTATTACACAGGGCTATAAGAGTGGAACACATAGTGTTATTGAGCTTACTTCGATGATCATAGAGAGAGAGAGAGAGAGAGAGTTGATGAACATCTTGGAAGTCTTATATCTTCGGCGTATGTGTACGTGTGCGTATATATATATATATATATATATATATATATATATATATATATATATATATATCACATTTTATTTGTCAATCACAAGGTGAAAAAAGTAATACCCTGAAGAACTATCAGAATTGAGTTTGTTACGATGGACAAAAACGTATTTTCTCACCAGAAACTTCTGTAAAGTTCAAGCAATTACATGAGCCTATAAGAAGTCGTACAAAGTAATAGTTTCTGAAGTTGGATGTTCAAAATGTGCTGCTTACAATATGATTATTCAGATAGGTCTGGAACTGAACAACCGAGAAAAACAGCATATGAATCATTAGGTACATTCACCGACTTCCAATAATCAACATGGAAACGACAACGATTGATCTAAGAATGATTTTAGTCAAAAAATTGATTTGAAAATAGATGTGACCATCTAAAAATCGCCGAAAGCGATTGTGGGACATATTGCCTTTCGAAAACAAAATGTTTCCTTAAAGAAGGAAGAGTGCGCATCCGATTCAGCATAGTGGATAAGGAATGGGGTTCAGAACAACGATCTAAAAAGATATTTTGCGACAAATCGAAATTGAACATTTTTTTTTTAGTCTGAAAGTTCGCAATACATTACGAGAAACGTAGTCGAAGAGTATTAGAGTAGCGGTTAAATATGGAGACAGGAATATCATGGTGTGGGATTGTATATATGGAGACAGTCCGTTACATTGAATAAGAGAATTATGGGGAGTAGGTCTTATCTAGAAATGTTCAACATTGTTATGCTACCATACACCCGAAATTATATGGGTCGATCGTGGGATGTTTAAGCATGATAACGACTCGAAACACAGTGCGAGACTAAACAGATTTTTACATCTAATGCAATAACATTGAGGTGTTGCTGTGACTGGTTCAATAACCTGTTCTCGGACCTCGTCGAGAACTTATGGCTAAAAGTCGAAATTAACATAAGCAATTGATCTCTATAATAGCATGGTAAAATAAGGTGACAGAACTCATTGTAAACGGAGAAGAATTTAACAGCATCGTTGCCCGATAGATGTGATGCTGTGTTATCGGCTACCGTACTTGGTATTAGAGGTTGTTCATTCATTTACACTTTTTCATTTGTTTGTACGTACTTGTTAGTCAACATAAATAACAGATAATTGGCGTTTTACTGAATTCTTCAGAAATAACCAGTACATTACTGTATGTGAATCCTTCACGTTGAAATGCGAGGTCCGTCCGGAAAGTATCAAGTCATTTTGAATACCTCGAGAACTGGTTGCGCCACCTTGATATAACTTGGCAATCAAACAGAAGGGAAATAACTGCGCTTAACAGATCAGACGCTCTCTCGTGAGTTTACTCAGTCAGCAGTGATACACTATTGAGTGAGCTTATGTTCTGTATAATTGTCACATTCACAATGTGAGTCATTCAGCAGATCTCGTGCAGATTGATGTTTTTTTTGGGGGGGGGGGCATCGTATACCCAAGTCTGTCACCCTTCCCTTCACATACACACAGAATCGAAATTTGGCTCGCTGCAACTCTTGGCTCTTGCCAAAGAGATTTCGGATCGTGGACGAGATTGAAGAGACTGTGGCTAGGCAGCTGAACGCAATTCCCATAAAGAACTTTTCAGACTGTTTGGGTAGGTAGAAGGGGCACTAGGATGAGTGCATGAGATCTCAAGGGAGTTACTTTAATGGGGGACTAAAGTCCAAGTTGGACCAATTTTTATTTATGTTGAATGGCTGGGTACTTTCCAAAAGAATCTCGTATGCATTTATGAAAAGACCATAAAGTGTTTTCAAACTTTTTATGGTTTAGACAAGTGGTCCCCAATTTCCAGACTGCGGACCGGTCTCGGGCTGCAAAGTATGTGCTACCGTGCCTCGGTGAATATTAAATCGGTTACAGTGCAAAAAAGGTTGGGAAACTCTTGTTTAGAGTATGTACAAATTAAACAAGACGGAAATTTGAGATTTCCGGACCAATACATTCGAGTAATCCATTGGAATAGGTGCAAAAAAATATTATGTCAATATTTTGAAGGGGAAATATTTCGGATAGACGCTATTTGATCGGCTGTGGTTGCGTGCCCATTTGAATGGCTGAAAGAGGCTAATTTTTTTAAAGTGGATATTGGTTAGATTTAATTTTCAGGTAACAAAAAAAGCCGATGATAATTGGGAAAATAGAAACACTAACCCCAAACCTACCTACTAACCCTAACCTCAGTCCTGCCAACCAAACCTAACACTAACCCTACCTACTAACTCTAAGTACAAGCCGTATTGATTCTGAAGTAAACGATAAATTTCAAGTTGAAAAAAAGTTATTTGATCAACCGTGAGAAAATCTAGCCCTCTTCAACCATTCAAAATGGCCATGCAACCGTAGCTAATCGTGTATACTGTCTATTCGGGTTATCTGCATTGGAAAATATCGACATAACGTTTATTTGCACCTATTCCAAACAATTACCTGTATTGGTGTTCCAGTGACTTCACAGTATGTATGTATTTATGTATGTAAGTATAAGCGTACGTGCATGTGTGTGGCTCCATACTGAAAGAATGGGATTCTGTATGCAAGCAGAAATAAAGATATAGAATGGGAGAGGAAGGGTTTCTGAATGAAACCGAAACAAAAGGGAGGAAAAAGTCGAAAGTGAATAAAAAGTTGTTTTTTAATAAAAATTCCTGGGTTTTCGTGAAACATTCCTGGGCATTAAACATTCGAGATTCAACCCACAGTCTGGAGGAGAGGTTTCAATCCATCCCGGCGGCACTGGAGTGGATATCGAGTCTATAGCCACACTGGGAAGCCGAAGTATGACGGAATAGCTGTCTGTGAGTGACGCTATACATACACACACACACACACACACACACACACATATATATATGTGGAGAGAGAAAGAGTATATATATATATGTATATATATAGATAGATAGAGTGAGAGAGACAGAGACAGAGAGAGAGACAGAGAGAGAGAGAAAGTCGTGTATATAGATATATGCGTGTATATGTGTGTGTGTTATTAAGAAATGGATGTATGATTCGACAGAGTGATTATAAATTGAATTATATTATATAGAAACGCTTATATTAAATGATCACCCATTATCATATTGTGAATCTACCATTTGATCTAGACAACGTAAATAGAATAAACAACTGGAGAAAATGAGGCTGCAGCAATATCAAACCTTTAACCAATAAAACGTAGCTTGGCTCTTACCATTGAGCTAATCGTCACGTTGAAAGAAACTGAGAGAGCAGATATAGAAAATGAATCGGCAAAGCAGGATTGAGACAGTAATTTGTATTACCAGTTGCTGTTCAGCTCAATGGTAAGGGCTATGTTGAAGCGGCTTCTCTATCGGTCGCAGGTTCGATTTTCTTCAATTGTTTATTCTATTTACTTGGTCTAGGCCAAACGGCACATTTACCAGCAGTATCTCAAGATATCACCGTGCAGAAGGTCGTGTTGGCGACAAAACCTCAGCACCGACCTCAGGTCGTCTGGCCGTGTCTCCTACATTGTTCATACAGGTCTTCATACTTTTTCAGTCTTTGTTGATGAGCCCAGTCACTATTTTCCTCAAAAGGAACCGTTGTTTCGAACGACATAAACTTTTTTTTGAATTAACTTACCATATAAGATCCTGGACGCTGGGCACTTAATGCGATCTCAGCTTGAAAAGCGAGACGAGGTTCCGAATCTACTGAGACGCTGCAGTCCGTGGAATCATCAAACAATGTTGATTTATTCTTTTCCCCTTAAACTAGCTCCCGAAATGTTTATTTCTTTTGCGAAATTTATATTGACTTAAGATACGATACGATACAGTGTCAGATTAGATTAGGCCGAGGGCTTTTGATCTAGTCTTTTGACTATGCTTAAGCCTATTACTTTTAATATACTTTGTAGGCATGGGCGATATTGTTAGCTCATTGGAGTGGTGGAATCTTCTGCTGGCCCAATGCTGGTCAAAACTTTTCTGGAAGGTTTGGAGTGTACTGGCCTCTGCCACTGAAACAGAGAGACTGATCCATGGGTTTACTATGTGACACATACAGAAGTGCTGTTTACGAACTGTATTGAATCTAAGTTTCTTTTAGTTTGATTTGAGTTGCAGATAAATAATAATTTGCAGTTACGCAACATCTTTTTATTGCCCGTGCAAGGACCTCCAGGATCTGGTGGTGTCTCCGTGTATAGCTATAGAGAATAGTTCGAACCACACACACACACACACACACACACACACACACACATATATATATATATATATATATATGTGTGTGTGTGTGTGTGTGTGTGTATATTTTAGCCAGATATAAGGCTACAACAGAAAGGCACCCATGAGGATCAGACTCACTAACAATATGATATTCTACCAGTAGTAAGCTTACTATTGCTCTACGCGAGGCGCCCCGTGTGTTCGTTTACTGCTTTATCAATAAGACACACATGTATCCATTCCTTTAATTGTTCGTTCTATTGCCGTTGTCTACGCCAAATGATACTTAGTATATGATATAACGCAATTTATAATCATTCTGTCGGATCATATATCCATTTCCTAATAACATAATTGTTAGGTCGAAAGAAACAAAGAGATCAGATAAAGACCATGAATAAGCAAGATGAGTATCTAGAGTTGAAAAAGTTATTTGGGCCTTTGCATTACTGGTGGTTGTATCGCTCAATGGTAAGAGCAACGTTATGTTCAAGTGGCAACCCTATCGACTGCAGGTTTGATTCTGGCAGTAGCCCCATATACACATCTTTTTGCTATGTTTATCTATGCCATCCCAGAACAAACTGCAGAGATCAAAGAATATCTCGCACATTCATTTATTTTTTCTTTAATGCAGTTACTTTATTTTCCTGTATTTTTGGCTCAAGTATCAGGTACATAAGTGTGTAAGTGTTAAGGGCTGAAACAAACACATGACATTCTCGTTGTTTGTGAACCAGCAACTGTCGCCTTTCCCGTTTAAAAATGGCCGCCCTTCCAGCTACAGAATAATGTCTTTCTTCAGGGTTAGTGTTTTCTGGGTTAGTACTTTTCGGATTAGTTCTAAGGACTTGGGGTTAGGGGCAACAGCGTCCAACTCCCCAAAAATGGACTTTATTCTGCAACTGGGACAGTGGTCATTTCAAAGCGGAAAAGGTAACATGTGCCTGAGAAACAACATCCTATGAATATTTTAGACCGTTCTTAAAAATATGTAAGCTCTGTATGCAACCTTTAGAAGACTTACAAGAATCTATCACTAAATTATTAAGAATCGTAGGATTTTAAATATTTACGGAGCGTTAGCTTCCTTCGACAAAAGGCCAAATAAAACAGTGAATACTAAAAAGATTTTGTTGAGCCAGTCTTCAGAGTGATGAGACCTACCTTTTCTAAAAATGAGCTTTCAAAATCCTGATGTTTTACCTGAGATCAAATACCTATCTGCAGGGATGGGAAGTACGCAATAAGCGATTATTACCTTTTTGCAACGTTAAATTCAAAAAAATCTCTGTCTTAGATTTTGCTACATTATGAGAACTTCAGAACGGTATTTGTTTGTTCAAAATTTTGAAATTATCTCTGATCACAGTTTGTTTTTTTTTCCATCTGAAAATCTTATCTATGGATTCATTTTTTTCACAAACTTCATTTTCAAATGAAAGTAGAGAACTTGACCTTTTAAAACTATTTTTATCAAGTTCAACTGCAAAGGATATAAATTAGGTTTAGTGTTTAGGTTTAGTGCTTAGGTTTAGTGTTTAGGTCTAGTATTAGTGTTCAGGGTTAGGTTTAGGGCTAGTGTTAGCAAACTTGTCAATATGGCGATGGTAGCTTTGCCAATGATTATAGTTCACGCCGTGTACGTTTTTGATTTAATGCGTAAAAGGTAACAATCCCTTAGCTCCTTCTATCTCAATCACGAGACCCAGAACAATAGAGGCTTTCACTAGTACAAAAATATGTCATCCGGTAAAGATTTGTAAATGATATAGAGAAATAAATCGATGTAAAGTATCCCCGACCCAACCAATAACTCTTCTTACCGGTACTTTCGGTATAGGTATCAGGTACACGAGTAGGTAGGTGTTGAACGGCTGAAACAAACGCATTGCATCTTCGTTGTTCTTGAACCAACTTAGATAGACCAGAGAGCCGGACGTGTCGATGAGGTCCACTGCACGGGATTGAACGAATGGCGGACATTTCTGGATCAGATACTGTCTGATGATACCCACTCGGCAATTGGAGTTCATGTAGATAATTTGATTGTCACAATGCAGGATGTACACAAGCATGGTGTTGGATCCCGTAAAGATCTACTCGGACGCCCCTTCCCCCGATGAAAAGAAAAAAACATAAATGAAAATTATCATCAGCCGGAAAAAAAAAATCATTTTTTTTCTTTAAAAGAGAAATGATTGTGTCAAGGAATTATCGTACAATCGGAGTGCATTTTTTTCTCTTTTGATCTTTTTTTGTTTAATGACGTACATTTTTACAACGTCACATTTCTGTGACGTCATGTTTTGTTCGTTAAGTGGAGTCCTGAGGAAGAATGTTTATCGTTTACGGTTGTTCTACAGAGTTTTGTCTGGAATTGTACCTGTCTCATCTTCGAGCAAGACGGGGAGGCACAAATGAAGCACGCCTGGTTCCTGTGGATCGGTCTTTCACACAACACCCCAATTTCACTAATGGGTAGGGTCAAGTATACGCTTTCGATCTGCAGCAACAGCCGGTAGGAATGGGTTATTTTTGCTACTGTAGGAGATAAAACAGATACAGGTATTTCCCGCTTTTCGAAATTCCATTTTTACATCTCTTTTCCGCTTCCACGAAAAAAAAAAGTGAAAGGCGAAAATTGCATCCAGCGTCTGTTTCGCAGCGGGTCATTTCATCGGCAGCGCGTTCCCTCTTCCTCTCTCTCCCAGAGACCCTAGTCTCATGCATCTTCTAACCCCAGACATCTCAGCCTAACACACCATCATCAACGTTTTTGGAACCCTCAAAAATGTTTCTCACGTAAATGAATGATTGTTGGTTCAGTGAGCAAATACTGATGCCACTAGGCAATTAAACTGACTTTATGTCATGTTTTCCCTCGTCTGGGGGCAAATAAATACCCTCGTTTTTGGTCCTTGATGTTACATATGGGTACGACAATGTGTATACCACCCTCACTTTGGTGGACTGGAATGGGAAAAAGTGATAGCTTGGAATTGATGAGATTAAACTTATCACCATTTTAATAGTCTAAAAGTGGCTAAATTTCTTTCAAAATGACTATTGGGTATATTTACTGCTGCTGTTGGAAAAATGATTAAATTAGATGACAATTAAATAGACTGTCTCAGTCACCTTCATTGCTTGAAATGTTTAAATGTACCTATTGATGCAAGAATGTCAGACAATCCATGGATATCACGACTTACTACGCAGATCCCCAGTGATCATTTGCGAAACTGTAGCCGGCAAAAAGAGGTGGTGTGACGAAAGAAAAAAAGTTCAGAAAATATTGGCTTTGTGATGATAGAGAAGTCAGGCGAATCCTGGAAGAGATATATATCCAACTACAGACACTAAAAGGATGATTATGATGATAATGATGATGATCCCGAACATTTACAGTTACAGTTAGGTATCAGTTTCAGATACCAGGTCAGGAGTGCATTTCACAACTTTCTATTTCTGGAGTGTACAAAAAAAAGATTCACAATCATATGAGATTTGTACCATCATACAACAATGAAAAAAAGTTCAAAACGTTTTTTCTAGTTCAGTCATTTAATGCGAACTAATTTCTCTGTAGGTTTCATATTATGATGACGTCATTGTCTGCAGTTGTAAAAGCCGGGAAAATATGACATGCAAGTCCCGGTAGACTTCTAAAAGAAATCTACGTGACGCATATATCCCAGCAGTCATAGAAACCCTGGGATATATATGCCCCAGGAGTCTCAAACGGATTAACTTACAATGATTTACATTCTGGGCGCCTACTGTGACGTGATGGTGAGAAAACTCATCTTGTAGCAACTAGTCTCAAAAATACATTCAAGGAGATAATTTGGAAAAGTTCTCATGGATGAATACTAATTCCCCATGTAACTTCATTTCTACTGAGGGAGAAAATATTATTGAGCTGTCTTGGGACAATACGCTGAACAGTTGCCAACATAAAATTAACGGACTTTTTGACCAGTAAAATATAAATAGCCATTGCTGAGTGCCGGAGCTCAGTAGTTTCTAATTCCATTTGCGACCACTTCTGCAAAGGTAAGTTTTCGATGGTATCACCAATAAAAGGTTAGTATCGTGCAAAAATAAACGTGGAACTGGAAATGAGAGACGCTGTTTTAAGTCTGATAAGAAACTGTCCGACAATCCACGGTATTATCTTACTAGTAATTATGATCATTAAAAGAGGAAGTACACACACACATACACACACACACATATATATATATATATATGATTAATAATTGTGCCATCCACTGACAGCAGTTTCGTTGTATTACAACTCTTCACTGTGGCTATAGACAAGTGCTTCACAATTGCGAACTTGCGCATCACCGTTGACAAGAAGTCATCAAATTAGATTTGTAAACCATCACTACTGTTTTAAGTTCGAGCCTTAGGTTCTCATAGTTGTGGCATTGTGCCATACTAAGCTAAGCCTAGTAAATACCTATATAGTCAGTCACTAAGAATAAGTAACGATTCCTTCGTTAGACACGAATTTATTAGCTCAGTTTTCATCTGAGATTGACATTGTATAGTGTTCAATCCATGCGATTAATATTCACAGTTTGCTTTATCCCAAATAAGTCTCGAAAATCCAACCTGCATTTTACAGACTGAAAGTTACTCCTTTTCATAGGCGTATACATCTTCTCTCAAAATTTGGGCGCGTCTTTGAGACCATTGCCTCCTTGATACCTAGAAATACGGTATTTGTTGTGTTCAGTAAACGATTTTATCATCATTAAGTTACAGACTATATATATATTATGATTATATAATATAATTGTCTGCGTTGAGAAACTAATATGGACATTGAATGAACGAGATGAGAGTTGGGTATGAAGCAGATATTGGAGCCTCAGACTTACCAAGATAGCTGCTTAGCTGATATGGTAAGAGCGGCGTCACATAGACATTGGACGCAGATTAGATTCCTGCTGCAGTCCATTCCCCTAATTGTTTATTCTATCACAAGGTAAAAACTGGATGTCAAGTAAGGTTTGTGAACCATCACTACTGTAGTAACTTCTATCCTTGGTGTCCCATAGCTGTTGCCTTGTGCCGGACTAAACTAAGCCTAGTAAATACCGATTCAATCATTTACTAAGCTTAACTAACGAGGGTGCATCAACAAGTCCGTTGCATGACAAGAATTTATTAGTCCAGATTTGATCTGAAAGTATCACTGTTTGTTCGATGTATGTGATTAATATTCAAAACTAAAATCAGTATTTTGACAAGGAAGGAGGTTATGTTGAAAAACATTTGTTGTATAAAATAATTGCTTTTTTTCTTCTATGGACTATGTAACTGTTGTCTTCCCGTAAGAAGAATAATAACCTACGGGACCGGCTTGGTTACCATTCTCTCATGGTGAGCTAATGGTATGAAAAAATATACAGTGGAAACCACTTTTTATGATCACCGATAATGTTATCAAAATCAATCGTTCCCACACACTTTTCTTGAAGTGATCAGATTTAGCTGCTTCTTCTCTATGTTATTCACCTGGTATTATTAGTCGGTTATTGTTATCTAAAACATCTTGTCCTTAAGTAATAGCAATCAGCAGTTTCTTCTATAGTCATTTATCAAGCTTAGCTAAGTTTGACTCTACGCATGGGTGAACCAGTTGTAATGATCAGCGTGTGCAGCTTGTTAACCATTACACCATGTTGAGGTGTCCTGGTAAATGCCTTTATAGCGATGATTCTCGATCGGTAATACATTTGGCTCCGGGGCAGGGCTTCTTAAGAAGAGGGATTTTTAGTTAGGGAGGGTTGAGAAGGTATTTCAGTCAGGGAGGTACATAAAATAGTGCTCAAATGTCAATTTTCAAGGCAGGCTCCCTCACTTGGAAGTTCAGCGCAGCGCAATCTTCCTATGCCAATTTTCCCTGATTTGATCTTGTGCCGAACTGAGCAAAGCTTAGTAAATAGATCCTTCGGAAGAGCAAGCCTAACCAGAAAGAACAAGAGAAAATTCCACTAGTCCTAAAAAGAGAGGTCTGCAACCAATGCATCCTCCCGATATTCACAAATGGAGCTGAAACATGGAACCTAACCAAAAGACTAGCCATCGAATTGAGAACTATGCAACGTGCACACAAAAGAATCATGCTCTAAATCACATGGAGAGATCATAAGACAACAGAATATATCAGGGGGAAAACAGTATGCGTCTGAGATGTCATAGAATCCATTAGAAAACTAAAAATGGCAATCGGCTGGTCATGTTGCAAGAACGTCAGACAACCGACGGTCATCACAACTCACAACATGGATCCTAAGAGATCACGTACGAGACTGAGGTCAGCAGAATACAAGATGGCGAGACGAATTTCTCAAGTTCAGAAAGTATTGGCTCCGCAACGCCCATGATAGAGAGGTCTAGCGAATCTGAAGGAAGGTCTTTGTTTAATGACAGACGATAAAAGACTGATGATGATGATGATGATGATGATACACACATTTCCCTTTTAGCATTACTACCAACCGGGGAAAGCCCGTTCAAAAGGTGCATGATTGGAAGGGATCGAACTTTATGATGTACGCTGCTGCCTGTCATAATTGTGATAATAAATGATGAGACGCTGCTCCGTCGTTAATATCAACAATCGAAACGGAAATTTCGTCGTTAATAGTCATAACAACCAAAACAGATTTCTCCAAAATGTCGTCACGTCATCTAAACTATAATTTACTTGAATCTCGTTCTATAGAACAAAATCAGCAGAACCTCAACCCTCCGCTGATTCTCCTTCTCTCTCCACCTCTCTACCTCGCACACACACACATACACACACTAACATTTCCACTCTCAAAACATTTTTTCTAATATGCCGTTACCTCATCTTCCTATAAACCTATGCTTGAGATGCACTATTCGGGAAAAAAAAACTGTATCCATTTCAAGATGAATTTTTTATAGTTAATCG
This sequence comes from Thysanoteuthis rhombus, assembly GCA_963457665.1. NCBI lineage: Eukaryota > Metazoa > Mollusca > Cephalopoda > Oegopsida > Thysanoteuthidae > Thysanoteuthis > Thysanoteuthis major. The sequence continues at coordinate 28,565,657 of OY735217.1, forward strand.
AACGCTCTCTCCAATCGAGAACTACAAATCCAAACGTTTCAAACTTGACACTGCGGTGTCCAGTGTCCGGTGTCAAGGTTCACATGCACACTCATACACTTGATTTGGCGCAATACAATCATTTTATTATCATTCAACCAGACCTCCTGGTTTGATTTTCTGCTTAGCAGGTAATGTTCGGTCTTGTGACTGGTTGAGATTCTTCCAAATTTCCCACCAGCGCCAGTGTGCAGAGTTCGAGCTTGGGCAAGAAAAAAAAAGGATTTTAAATGCTAATTTTCGAGGCAGACAGACTGTTAGTCTTTGGAAGATTGACGCAAAAGAATGTTCTTACACTTGCTTCCTCTAATATGAACTTAGTAAGTATGAATAACAATCATATTTCGGAAGTGTTTTCTTTCTTTGGACGTATGGAATGTGAAGAATAGCTAAAAATTTCACAAACGTTCCTATTTCCCTTTGTAATGTTTGTAAGTAGGGAAAATTTGTGTATTTGCTCTTGTATAGTAAATCAACAAGCAGAAGAGGCTATTGAAATAATTGTACGATAGTCGCAAACGGATGGAGCGAGCCTTCTTTTCCCATTCAATTTGACCTGTGATCCTGAATCTCAAGTCAATCAACCATCCATATGCAGTATGTAGGCAAAAAGTTCTCTTTTTTGTGGAATTGTAAATCAATTTCTTTTACATCTGACATATACGCAGAGACAGTCAGGCGTTTAGATATATAGATGGATATAAACAGACAAGAATATATATACATATATATAGATAGGAATATATATATATATATATATATATATATATATATATATATATATATATATATATGGGGGGTGTATAAATGGATATGTATCTATCTATACATAGATAGATATATGTGTGCATAGATATATGCATTTAAAAGTGTGTTATCAAGAAATGGATGTATGATTCGACAGAATGCTTATAAATTGCGTTATATTATATAGAAACGCTCATCTGAAATGATCTCCCGTTATTATGACGGTGAATGTATCATTTGGCCCGGACAACATTGATAGAATAAACAATCAAGAAAGTGGGACTGTTGCGGAGATCGAACCTGCTAAGGTCAATGGTAAGAGCAACACTACGTTGAAGCGGTCACCCTATTGGTTGTAGGTTCGATTCTTGCAGCAACCCCATTTTCTTTGATTGTTCATTCTATGTACGTTGTCTCGGCAAAATGGTACGTTCACCGTGATAATAACGGGAGACCATTTCAAATAAGAGTTTCTATACAATGTAATGCAATTAAGAATCATTCTGTAGGATCATACATCCATTTCTCAATAACATATATAGATATATACAGAGAGAGAGAGAGAAAGAGAGAGAAAGACAGATAGACGGACGGAAAGAAAGAGGAAGATAGATATAGATATATAAATAGACAGGAATAGATAAATAGATAGATAGATAGATATGAACATAAAGGAAGAAAGGGATAGGTTAAAAATTAATGGTTAGAAGTTGGTATTCGAGTTTCAGTATGAGGTATGATTTAGGAAGCTGATTTTTATCCAGGATGGACTACCCATGTGTAAGATCGCCGCAATACAATCTTCTCAACCTCTGTTCTCGCTGATTTGGCCTTATGCTATGCTATTCTTCTATTGAAGATACATAGACCTATTTTCTTTTTTCTATTTCCATGCATATCTAAATCAAGACCCTTGGGAAGGCATGACCAATGGCTGTGTTTAAACCCAGATAAAAATGATAGGATTTCGAGTGCTGATTTCCAAGGTAGGCTGATAGACAGGTCCCCGCTATTTTTCACGTCGGCGGAAAGCCTTTTTTATGTTATTTGATGGGTTAAGCACTTTGGGATTTATCACCGGCATAAAAGATGTTTGAACCCAGTTAATAGTCAGGATTTTGAATGCTGGCTTTTGAGGCAAACAAGACATCCGTCCTTAGAAGATTGACGCAACACAATCTTCTTTCATAAACCACTCTAGACGGCTTTGTACTGTCCAAAGCTAGGCTTAGTAGACACCAATAACACAATGTCGGTAATAATCTTTTGATCATCATTATCATCATCATCATCATCACCATCATCAAGTGGCAAACATCCAATTTAAAAAAAAAAAATCATTTATTTTTATTTGTTAAGGTCCTACGAGTTCGGGCACATATTTCATATCAGCTTGTAAACCAAGACCGGGCACGCTGTCATGCTGCAATCGTTATGAATGTGGTCTCGCAAATCAATAATGTTGAGTATTGAGTTCGATGTTCACTGAGTGCCTTATGCTTGTGGCTTTGTGCCAAATCTATGTCAAACTCGTGTCTGGGCGGTGTGATGAACGGCCTGTCAATACAACCGCGAAATGCTCACAGCTGATTGGTTACAAATTGGCACTGATGACCAATCAACTGACAGCCTGCTCATGTTATACAGGATAATGTAATGAAGATGTTCCATGCAATTCAATTGGCACGATTCAAATGATAAAGTCGAAATGATGTGTATACTTTAGTACATATATAAAATATACGCGTGTGTATATGTGCACGCACGTGCGCACGCGTTTGGGTGTGTTTAAGAATCTGAGGGAGTAGAGATGTATAAATAAGAATGTACAAGAAAGGGGGATTATGAACGATACAAGTATGTGTGTATATGTTTGAAAGAGAGAGAGGAGGTGTTTCAGGAAGAATAAGGAAGAGAGCAAGAGAATGATGGAGAAGGGGTATATATATATGTGTGTGTGTGTGTGTGTGTGTATAATTGTTCATTATTGTGTAAAATTTGATGGACAAAAATTTGTTTAATTGTATTAATGGCCATATATGACAAGTATTTATATATGTAAGAGCTTTGTTATTATGGCCATTATACATTGTCGAATATTGCTTTTTCGATAGCGTTGTTCGATATTGCACGGACAATGAATTTTAGCGCATGAAAATGTAAGCTAAACGAAGAAGACCATCGCTTTCATCAGGGCGGGGGTTGGGAAGGCAAAACATTAACCGCTATGACTAACCCTTTGAGTCTGCTAGTGACGGCATAAGACTGGGGGCTGAGAGTTGACAGAGAACCGTTTTGCTCAGAAACTGTTGCCAGAACAATGCTATCGTTAAACATGGTGCTGATCTCAAAAGTCCCCGAGAAGATAATTCTCTTGGATCTCCTTAGAGAACTGCATTGAGGAAGCCAACGAGACAAGAGGACAGAACATGCAGAGCTGGGAGAGGAATGCCCAAGCAACGGGTGCCAAGCAACGGGTGCCAAGCAAGTTGCGAACCCATTCAGCTGCGATGCAGGGTGTTCGCAGGTCGGTCCCTCTGTAGGGTCCTACAACTTGCTAGGCATGATAGGAGCCAGTAGGTGAACGACCATCAAGTTGGCTACCGAAGTAACAGAGGTTGCTTCAAGGTGTCTGTGGATCAGGAGAGCCATGACGTTGGTAAGGTTGTGTCAGCTGGTCACAAGCTGGGTTTTGATCAACTCCAATTAGGTCGCCTGGGCGAGGATGTCTGATCGTTAAGAGACCCTAAACAGCCAATAACTCCCGGGAACAACATCAATGCTCCCTGTTGCATTACAAGTTGAGGTATGGGTAGAAGGGACAGTAAAAGTGTCTCCGTTCAGCATCCAACTCAAGATGGCTACAATTTTGACTGTTAAATTCTCTGACGATCTTCAAGGAGTCTCGAACAAAACCCTCTCTTCATTTGGACGCAAGAAATCGATGGGTGATAGCAGTTACCCAACCGTCACCGAGTGAAATAGATGCCTTCGAAATATCAGATTATCCTGTGACCTAGTAGATCGTCGGGGTATCTTGTTGGCTCGTTCATGGCATTTCTTTGGTGGGAGGGGGTGAGTGTTACTTGACGCGTTCAATCTCCTCTTAGCGTAACATGAGTGAGTTGCTTGGATTGTTGAATAGATTTTTCGAAAATCATTATTTGAGTGAAAAAAAGAAGAGTGAACAAAAAATAAAGATAGGTCTGGTTATTCACTAAATAGAAACCATCACGTGACCAATGTCTTTTGGCGACATGCCATATTGGACAGCGATTAATAAAACTTCAGATTTTCAAAAAGCAAAGCGAGAATGCAGCCGGAAACTCCGAGATCTACTTGACGCAAACTTACATAATAAAATACCCCCACCTAAAAAAACTATCTAGGGAAAGAGTTTATTGCCTGTAAACGTACATCCATAGTCAGACAGCCAGACCAACTTGAAAACTGATGAAATCTATATATATATATATATATATAGAGAGAGAGAGAGAGAGAGAGTCTAGAAAGCTTAACAACTTTCAACACTAAACATTAAAAAAACCTTTTCAATAGATTTTTTGTGTCACTCCAGTCACCCATTTCTCAATATCTGTCAATACAATTTATGTAATTTTCAAAAGTGTTTTCTTCCCTTTTTCCTCTATACTTTATAATTATTGTACAATGTATAAATCGTCTTTCATTAGAATCATCAGTGTCCATCGTAACATGCGATATGCTGTAGAGAGGTACATGATACCAGTAGCTGGGAATAATCCCTGGCCTTGTTTGCTATGCAAGGTGGATTCATGCCTTTTCCAAGTGCATTAATGCGAATTGAATACGAATTGCCTCAACCGGAATTCGAACTGGATTCGTCGATTCTATTTTTGTTGCTGTTGACTGTTAACCCGACTCCACACTTCCAAATGTACATACAGAGATTTGAAAAAAAGTATGATTATCTATTAGTCTCACTATGTATACATATGTGTGTGTGTGCGTACGTGTGCGTGTGTATGAATCTATGCTATGAAGATATTCGTCAACAGTTCGTTTGTACGTATGTTTGTATTTTCACGTATGCGAATGCACGCAATCTCTTAAATAAGTAATTTATGCGTTCAGAAGGAACAAAAATTCTCTTCTAAAAAACGCAAACTGCCACTCAAATATTTACAAGACCAAAGTCTGATTTAACTGTGTACACTTGTGCATTATTAAATGTCTATATCTTGCATGTGAAATGATGAGTGTCCACGAAGAGCAAATGGTTCCACCATTTTTAAAAACGGGAACACGTTTCTTGAAAATTGATGGCGGTAGCGGGTTGGGATGACACCAGTATTTATGACATGAAATGATTCTTGTTTAACGATTATTTCCACAGCCATCGTTTTGTTACGTTTGCTTTGGGTGGTGAAATATGGCGATTTTTTTTCTTTAATTTTATTTATGTATTGGAATTTTTCCAGCAGGAGGTTTTCTGTAAACAACTCTTCAGTTTTATGTGTCGGTCACAATCGGCCAAGATGGCGGAGATCCTGGATGCTTGTTAGTACCTTCTTCTTCTTCACTCTGTTCTCTTCCTTTCTTTTGTTCACTCCCTTTTTTTTATTAGTAACTGTGAAAGATAGATAGATACGCCAGTTTATATGGATTCGTGTTAGAACGGTTCGGCCATTGCATTTATTTTCTACTGCAGGCAAAAAGTAGATACTTGGAAAATGTTCCAATTCTTTGTTACGGTTTGTCGAACAGATTCCCGACTAATTCAATACAAAATTCTCTCCTTGGGCCCTTGCTGTTATTCATAACCAGTCTGGAAGCACAACCAATCATCTTCTTTGAACCATACGTCAGCAATTACCAGTTAACGCAACAATTAGCCGACATTAATTATCCACTTCTCCTAGCAATTGATGCATTGGTATTCATTAAAGCTTCTCAACCGCCCGTCAAAATGCTCAAGTTGGCCGTGGATCTTGAAAGACCTGACCAGGGTTTTGGCCCCGATTCAAGTCCACTTGTTGAAAAGCCAACTTACAGTGATATTCGCACACCAATTATTGGAAATAATTTGAACAGTAGCTTCTCATTGGAGCTTTTATATTCTTTTCTTATTTAAACCCTTATGTTTTCCGCTAGTTTCTTTTTCTTTTGTCCTTGTATATTTATTTCGAGGATTAAACTTCGGCGCAATTCGATTTCTTTTCGTAGTAAACTGTTTCAGACTGCTGATAGAAATAGATTTTTTTCTTCCCCTAATCTTTTAGAGGATTTATTTATCAAACAGTAGTCAGATAATCAACATCAGTGCTTAACATGATATATATTCACACACACACACACACACACACATATATATATATATATATGTATATATATATATATATATATATATATATATATATATATATATATATATATATATACCCATAGTCCGTATCTTCAAATGTATCCTCAAAAATGGTAAAAAGTTTAAAGAATATGATAATCTATCAATCTCACTATATATATATATATATATATATATATATATATATATATATATATATATATATATATATATATATATATATGGTACATAATTTATATTTTCGATTTGTAAAAATACAAACAGATAACGATTAAAGAATAGATTTTATCCGTTGTAGATGTTTAATCACAGTGCTCAATATTTAACACGGTAAATATAGCTATTCATATATATATATATATATTTTTAATGATTACATATACCCGATGAATGTTAACATTTCATGCCTCTCACACTCATCAGAAACTGCCAACGTATTGTTTCTTGTGAATTATGAAAATAAACAGCCATTTACATTTGAATAACGTTTCTTGAATTATCCAATCAGGTTTTAATGTTTCTGAAAACCTAACATATATATATATATATATATATATATATATATATAGAGAGAGAGAGAGAGAGAGAGAGAGAGAGAGAGAACGGACCATAATTTTAGCATAAAATGTGTCGGAAAATACATCATATATATTCATTCTAAAGTTGCCTTTATCGTTAAAATAGGATAAATTGTAGATCCCGAACTTGGGCCCAACTTTGACCTTCGAAATGTTTTATTTCATCATAATGAACGGTACATTTTTCTCTCTTATTATTAGAAAAATAGATTCTATTTTTAATGTATTTTCTTCATTCGTTTCAAAGCTTCGTGTAAACTTACAAAATAAAATCGAAAATACAAATAAAAACATGACTCAGTAGAATCAGTAAGGCAAGCTTTATCCTTGTCCACCAGCTGAAATTAACTGACTTTGTTTGTTGAAGGCCCTCGCAGTAGTGTATTTTTTCATTCCCATCGAATATCGATAAAATAACTCTCTTTAATTATTGCAATGCAGACAGACAGCATGCTGTTAGATTCGACAACAGGGCGAGAATATTGCAGATAATTAAATTAAATGAACATCGCTGGCAAGGTCTTTTTTTTTCAATTGAAAAAGAATATTGATAAAAAAAGTTATTTACAAAATATCAGAGGGCCGTTTCAAATCCAAGAAGGATGAGTAAAAATCGACTGACGTTAAAATTCAATACGAAAATTATTTTGAAATTTTTTTAAAAAAATCTGACGATAGGAAAAGAGCCAACTTTTATCGCTGTATTATTAGTGGTCAACGGACGTTCTGACAGCGGACATTTCGGTCGGAGACGTTCCGGTCGCGGACGTTTCGCTTGTAGACGCTTCGATCTCAATATGTTTTTCAAGAGCAAAAAATGACGTTCTCTTATTTTATTTTTGTTGCTTTTTGAGGCAGTGTTAGAAATAGATGCAATGTTTTTTTTTAATTTCCTAATTTTTCTGATGATGCAATGTCATTAGAAGTAATTTTGGGCTAATTTTTCTATCATTTCATTTTCGTTGCTTTCTATTATAGTTGTGACAAACGTAATGGTCTCGAGTTTTCCAGAATTCATACATAAAACATCTTCATTGTTATTAGTTTGAACTGATCCGACAAATCGTTGAAGAATGATTTTCATTTTAGTCGTGATTAACGTTGATGCAAAAGTTTCCATCATGTTCTTGATTGGGTATTTCATTCATATAAATCCATAGCATCATTATCCAGTCATCAAAATATTTTTCTGACTTTCCCTTAACTTCTGCCAAGTTTCAGCAAAATCGTGTATTCTATCATAGAAGAGCAATTCCAGTTTTGATTCGAGGAATTTTCCTTAGAATCTTTGAAAGAGTTGGAACCTTATTAGGGATGTTGCATGATGTAAATCGTCTAAATATGGCAGATCCTGAGAATTTATTACACATGAAAGACCTACCCATTCAGCACATCGCCCGTTTGCTTCGTTGCACATGAGAACAATTGTGGTCATGAATCTTAATCACTGGTCGACTTCCCTTACCATACGAGCCCTTTTCTGTTCCAATACATTATTAAGATACGGATTACTCAATAAAAATGATAAAATAGTAATAGAAAATAGTAATGAAATATCAATAAAATAATAATGCTGATGTAAAAAAAATAATCATGAATTATAATTATATATATATATATATATATATATATATATATATATATATATATATATATGCGAAAGTTTTTGACTATGTTCTTCTCCTCCTCCCAAAACGATGTTTTACAGCCATAAGTACTGATTCAAAGCACCGCTAAAATGCGCTGGATTAGGGAGTGCAAGAAATAGATAAATAAACCCAGATTCTTTGCAGCTGTTATATTATGTTTAGGGAGGGGTTAGGTTTTCAATGTGACCATAATGCGGATTTTTGCGTCTATCGTATAAAACTAGGACTTCGAAGTATTTCCGTTATTTCCTTTTACTTCATATAAAAATTATTTGACAAAAACACGAAATTTGACGATAGGAGGTTCCTTAGGGAGTGAAAATCAGACAGGAACTTGTATTTTTCATCTTTAGGGCTCAAAATCGAGGGAGGACTTTTTATACGCTTTTAGAGGTTAAAATAAAAAGCAGATCCTTTTTTACTCCTATTGGGGGAAAATCTTTTTTTTTCTGATTTAGGGATCAAAATCGTGTAAGAACGTTTATTTCTTACTTTTAGGGGTCAAATGAATGATTTTTAGGGATCAACATCGTGAAGGGATTCCAACGTTTCATTTCAAGGCTCAAAATCTAGGGGTAATAATCCTTTCTGCAATTAGGGTTCTAAATCGATGGGGAGCGTTTTCCCCTTTAAAGGTCATAATCTGAGGGGAACTTCCTCTTTCACTTTTAGGAGTCAAATTGAATGAGAACTTTTTTTCATTTTTGGAGTTCAAAATCAGGGGGAAACATTTTTGTCACTTTCACGTGTCTAGAGCAGGAGAAACTATAAAAAGCCTTTCTTACTTTTCATTTGTTCTATTGCATAAGAAGAAATATATGAAAGAGCGTATTTTTCCTTTGTTTCTATATTTGCAGTTATTTTTCCACGGGCAACGGTATTTTTTGTAAGTGAGTGTATAAAATTGAATATAAATTTATAACGATGAATGCAAATTGTTGCAACTTTTACATCCTTTGCCTAATCTTATCAGTTGGTAATTGCTATCTTAAAGACCCTGTCTCAAAGTGATCGCAGTGAACGGCTTCCTTTCTCTCTCTCTCTCTCTCTCTCTCTCTCTCTCTAGATATGTTTAGTGATTATATATATATATATATATATATATATATATATATATATATATATATATATATATATATAATCACTAAACATATCTACAAAAGTGTTATACAATCTTGATCTGGCCTTAATTACAGCAATAATCCAATTATTTTGTTCCAGGGTTGAATTCTCGTTGACCAGGATGAAATTCATGTACTACGCAAATATATGGTTTGGGAAAAAGTCATAACTGGTTTCTGAGTGGGGAAAAATGTCGAGAATCTTTTTCAAATAAGTAATATTTTGATTTATTCACATAAATTCATAAACATTTACTTGAATTATTAATATCAAAATATGACTTATTTTGTCAGATATTATTTTATTAAAATAAATTACATAGATTACAATTATTATATATTTTATCATATAACAGTCGATGGTCGCTTGAACTTTTTTCTTTTTTTCGACATTACCCAGTGCTGCTTCCAGTTGGCTGTATATAAGCTGTATATGTGAGCAAAATGCACTTTTTTTCCTTTTCTTAGTTGTTTGATTGATTTTATACTCTGATCTTAGATGTATATTGTTAGATTATACTTTATATTATTTTCTGTAGAATTTAGATTTAGAATTCATCATTCACTTTTCGTTTTTAGGGGTGATAATTGAGAGGGAATTATTTTTCCTTTTGGGGTCAAAAATGAGAGAAAACTTTTTTTTCCTTTTCCTGAGGGAAAATTGAGGGGAATTTTTCGTCCTTTCTGGTGGTCAAAAGAGAGGAGAAACTCTTTTTCTTCTCTAATGGTCAATAGTATTGAGAAATTCTTTTTAGGAGCCGAAAGTGAGGGGAGAAAAATTTTTCCTTTTCAATATTTAGGGAAAAGTCGGCGATTAGGGGACACATTTTCCCCAAAATAGGCGAAGAGCAAAATAAAATCATATGAAACTAATGGCTGGAAAGCAGAGGGTAATGTGTAATAATGCGCATAAAAAGCATTAACGATGACGAAAATCTAGATAGAAATAAAACATACTATTAAAATTCATCGGTTGTTATTGGGAAAAACTTTCGTTTTGACCAGCTTAATGAATATAGTTAAAAGTCGGGATAAAATCGTACTTGTTTTATGCAGTGCTATTTCAGCTTTTGCTACCTGGGAGGCACATCATACATCACACCTTTTATTGATGGGCAAAGAACGTCTCTAAAAATTTCCAGAGACGAAGAAATATCCCTTCATTCACATGACATGCTAGAGGCCTGATGACGATACCAACCTATTTCCCTCTGAATATTTCAACATAACGTTAATGGAGTACCACCATATTGCCTTGATGTGAGTATTAGGGCAATAATCATGCTTTTACGAAATGTAGCTCCAGAACACAGAGCATACGATGGAACTTCAATGATTTTAAGCTCAGTTAATCCCTGAGTAATTAACACCGAAATCATCAGATGCCCTCGTCGCAGGAAAGGGATTTTTATACCTCACTTCAGTTTAGATGATTGTATGACTCAACAAAAATCAGGTCAAACACGGACAAATGATGAGCTTTATCAAGATCATCCATTTTTTATCCACAGCCAGTTGTATGTAGCACTTGCTCGTGTTGGAAGACCAGAGCAAATAAAAGTCTTGGATGACTACGTGGGCGGTCTTATTCAGTGCATATGACAGAAATATTACAGAAAGATTATTTTATTCTGAGTTGTTAAGATAAAATAGAGGTTGTGAGAAATATTTCATTATCTTTTATATTTAGCTATTTATTTTATCTTTACTTATTTTCATTAAAAATCAACTGATGCATCAAATGGTATCCCCAATTTATTTATTTTATTTTACTTTATTGCGCACTCTAAATCTAAAGTCTTGCGTAGTTTGATTGTATATACCTGAGTGCAATTCATTCCGAACCAATTGAAATGGACCATTGTAGCACGAATTTAGATCCTTAAAAACAATCGTCTGTTGATTTATTTCCATTTTAAAAGGTGATTTTCAATGTAAATGAACGGCACTTATTCACAGTCACCACTTAATATAACGCTTTATATACGGAGTAGTGCGTCAAGGGACATCAAATACCAAAGGTGGACCTCTAAATCTTTGGGATTATCAAAAGTATAAAAGTGGTCACTTTTCCAAAAATGTGCAACACCATGCGTAATGATAATTTTGCACGATTTGAATATTTCATAAAAACTGTGGCACGTAATCATGGGAGAGGTTATCTGGCACTAAATTACATAATATACAGCATTCTTGTGAAATAATGTATGCAACCCATTCTAAAATATTGGCTCCATTGTTAAAGTCCATATAGTATTAATTATTTTAATAAAAAATCTTTTCCTGTGACACTTTTCCTATCTAGAAAGAAATATGATTTTTCTCCTATGCTTTTTTTCCTATTGCACATTGGTGTAATTTATGACTTTTTCCAACAATCCAATTCTCCATTGCATTAAACACCAATTCAATATTACACACAACACTTTAAAATAACTGGAAGATCTTAAATAAACGAACAAAACTACTCACATATCAGATGATGCATTTTAAAGTCTCAAATCCATGGTTATTTTCCGAGAATTTCACTGTTGACAGTACAAATAATGATAAAAAGAATTTTGAATTATCTTTTCTTTAAAATTGAAATATTCGATATATATCCTTCTTTTTACCTGCTTTGTACTCTCGAAGTTTGCACAGGTTGTGGAATTGGAAGATGATACTGTGGAAAGGGGAGGTAGGTAACGTTAATATTATTGTGTCCCTGTTATGATGAAGCACCAGATGGTATTAAACATAAATATTTACTGCCTTTAGTATAGAGTGACCACCAGTAGCATACAGTGGTTTGTTTCACGGGCGTGCTCTGAGCTATGGAAGCACAAAGACGCAAAATATTTATAGTGTCTCTAAAGAGAAATCGACAATACGAGCCTTTTTGGGTACGGTGTAGGGAAGTTGCAAACATTTTCTGACGGATCATCCTCTGACGGAAGGGTCAATCGAAAGAAGCTTTCAAGGATTTGTTTTTAAAAAAAACAAATTCAAAACATATTATCCTCCTCTTTTATGTTTTACTATGGATGTGTTACTTACGGGAATTTCAACATTTTGTATCACTAAAAGACTTTTCATTAATTCCCTCGTTTCTTTTTATTTGTTCGCTGTTTGTAACGTTGAATGGGTGAGGGTGTAAAACTTCACAATTTGCAATCGGAACCATCTTCCATCTTCACCATCATCATCAGCAGCAGCAGCAGCAGCATCAGTGTCATCATCATCAGTCTTTTAACGTCTGACGTTGGACCTAGACCTTTCCTAGGATTCGCCACAATTCTCTATTATGGGCGTCGCAGAGCCAGTATTTCCTGAATCTGTCCAGTTCATCTCTCCATCTTGTGTTCTGTCGGCCTCAGTTTCTTATGTGATCCCTGGGGATCCATGTTGTGAGACGTGATGTCCATCAGTTGTCTTCCATCCTTGCAACATGGCCTGCCCATTGCCATTTGAGTTTTTTAATAGTTTCTATGATGTCACGGACACCCGTTTTTTTTTCTTATATACTGTACTGTCTTGTGGTCTCTCCATGTAAGGTTGAGCATGATTCTCTCATGTGCACGTTGCATACTTCTCAGCTTGCAGGTCTGTCTCTTGGTTAGTTTCCATGTTTCAGCTCCATTAGAGACTAGCACTTTTCTTTTTAGAATTATTGGGATCATCTGGTAAAAGGGCGATCGGTGTCCATAGCTTTAAAAAAAACCTAAAATATTTTTGCGCTTTTATGTCCGTTTTCCAGAGCACACCATTGATACAATGCATCTACGACACCAGTAAGCACAGCGATTACCTTAAAACATTTCTTTGTATGGGCATTGTCTGTCGGTTGATTTTTTTTGTGTTGATCGGGAAAAAGAAGCAGAAACTGAAGCTCCGCAACATAATTGGAGTGGGGTGATGGTAAGTAGATGGGAAATAAGATGGGTGTGTTGCAGAAATAGAAAAAATTGCCTGCTTGCTGTACAGTGTGCAATCCAAAGGAGCTAATTTTGAATCGAAAGTAATGATCAGAGGTACTCTTACCTTCCTTATCGAGCCACAACTATTCACAAAGTTCTAATTATGCTAGATGAGATGAAATTAAGATAGTCTTAGAATTATTTCTCGTCCTAACTGCAATCACAATGCTTTCCCTTGAGGAAAATGTAAGGTAATCTTTCGCTAAGGTACGTGTGGGGCCCAGTGGACCGGGGTACAGTGGATCACTTCTGGGACTTGGCTACTTCAATTCTTTTAATTAGAATTGATCCGGTTAATCTATTTCGTATAGTTTACCAGGAAACTAAGAGGGTATTTCAATTCTATTTTTGTATGATTCTTTCTTCTTTTCTTAGGTTGCTTTTGAGACCAAGTGGATGTAATTTTGAGTTAAATGTTTCTTTTAGTGTACATAACCTTTGCCAATGAATGTCTGGGAGATTTTTTATGGCCACTTTTTGTAACATAGTCTCTCGTACAGTTCAATAATACTTCAATAAAATGTATAGTTGGTTTCACTCCAGGACATTTTTTTAATCATTCAATCTCATGTCGATTCATCGTCCCCTGTGGGATGATTCACAGTATTCTAGTGCTATGAAACCGTGGATTAGAAATGATTTGGACAAACTGCCAGCTGCTAGCTTAGAGGTATATTACTTTCTTATCTTTCTATAACCTATTTTACATCCAACAGAATCGTTGTCTTTTACACAAATATATAAATGGCTTTTACCTACACTTATTTTTTCTGATCCACTTTGCCTGGTTTCCCTATTTGTAAATATGTTCACTGCCTGATATATACAGTACTTGATGTTCGAATACATCAATGTTTATAGCAGGGGTCGAGGAACAGACATGAAAAACTCTAGTTGGATTTTACAAGGCTCAAAACAAAATACCGATAAAATTTACTCTTGGACCCACAATCTTTCAACCATGATTGTTATACGCATATTATCTTTATGATGTTTGAATTAAATACGACTGTCTCTACGTGGTTGAATCATTTCATACTTTAGAGCCATACTTCTCTGCGGTGCCTTCATTATTTCAGAACAACTTATCAAAGAAATGGAAACTTTTCCTAAATGGCCAGAATAAGTTTTTTTCTCCTTGAAAGCTGTTATATTCCTTCGATACTTCACTTTTCAAATCATATTTCCGAAGAGATCCATGAATCTGGAAGCCAAAAAAGGATTTTTCTGGACCGATCAAAAACTAATGCCATTAATTTTATTATACGGAAACCTAAAAAACAAAAATAAATGCTTTTTTTCCTAATCACCAACTGATGTACTATGAATGATAATGACCTTTATTCCATCACGAAATTTTTCATTGAATTTATGCCTTTTTACATCTACTTAAATAGATGAAAATAAGAAGTTTTAAATAAGTTTCGAACCAATACACTCAAGATATATTCAAAACTATAAAAACGATGGAAGATTGAAAATTGACCGATATTTATTGAAATAACAAAACAAACTATAACAGTAAAATCAACTTTATTAATGGCAAACCGTTTGCATCCTTCGTATATTGAATATTTGAAAAAATATTACTACTGCTATCTGGCTGCTGATTGCATAGGTCCTTTAGAAGTGGTTGGGATTCGTTACTGATTTTTTTTTTTTTGCAATAAATACATTTGTCGTGCGATAGAATCATGATCGGGATACCTTACCATTTCTTAATATATTTTTAAATACATTTATATTAAAAGAATTTGAATTTAACTGTTCGAGTAAATAATTTCTCATTCCCTGATTAAATATCGACAGGAGCCATTCAGGTCTTCCACAGAAACTGTTACTAAAGTTAAAATAGTGATAAGATAATAAAATGGTTATGATAAATATATAATCATAACATCTATATTATAATTTGTAATATGTCAGTCTGTCTGCCATACTTCTGTCTATCATTCTTCGAAAATAAATTTTTTACGTTGAAAGAGTTGTTTAGATACTTTGATGAGAGGGAAGAAAAAAGTTAGGCAGTTTACTCAGGAGTAGGAAGATAGAGAAGGGAGCGTGGGAGTTATGTAGTTTAATGAGACGGTAGGAAGAAGAAGGGAAGAAAGTTAAATAGTTCACTGAGGGGATAATGGACAGTTAGGTTTCTATAAAATAGCAAAGAAAAATTTTTTTTATAAGATGTTCTTAAATTTAGGATTATGACCCAAACCAATTTTATGCTATCTAATAACAATAAATCCTAAGGCCAACCAATGACGGCATAAGAATTTCAGATGTTTCAAGATTAATTACGAACTGAATGCAAGCATTTTTGTTAACAATGCCCAACGTTAACGTTCCATCACTTAATTACTGTGTAAACATACTGACACAGTGCACAGCTTTGGACATACCATTAGCAAAGCTACTGGTATTTTATAGTAATACAATAATAGTAATAAAATCGCAGACCAATTCGTCCAGTCAAATTCGTTCGATCCTCACAATGTCTGCTGCTGCTGTAATCTTGTGCCAGACGAAGCTAAGTGTAGTGGATAGCCACACAGATACAGCTTTTTTTATGAATCTTAAATACTTGATCGTTATCACTTATATACTGACACATACGTGTGTGTTTATGTGTGGGTGAACGGCTGAGATGTCCCACCATGAGTTCATCATTTTCTTAGTCTCAATACGTTGAGGGTATTTTTAATTTCTGTCCATCAAGCATAGTCAGAAAAGATAAGAATCTGACAAAAAAAAAAACTAGTCGGGGGAATGAATGCGTGTTTTAAAAATCGATCAGTTTCCAACTCAATATAGAAGAGGCAAAAAGCACTAGGGGGTCTCTGTGTACTGCCGATCTATATTCTTTCCTGACCTGACCCTCTGCGAAGAAGAGACGGAAACCCCATGAGATTCGAGCAGTCTCTGGTGCCTCAAATTTATCACCGTGACTTCAATTATTAATATTTGATTAGGGAGAAGCTCTTAATCCCTTGTGCAACTTATTCATCACAGAGTGCAATCATGTATTTGTTTAGAAAAAACGTAAAACGAGGAAAGAAATTAGACACCCACACACACATACACAAACACACACATACACAAACATACACATACACATATGTGATATATATATATATATATATATATATATATATATATATATATATATATATAAATATAAATATATATATATATATATATATATATATATATATATATATATATATATACTGAGAAAGAGAGAGAAGAAGAAAGAAATGGAGAGAGAGAGTGATAGAGTATGATTATGTGTTTCTGTGTGTACGTAAGTGTTGAATTGAGATATATGAATAGATAGATATGAACAGACTGAGATAGATATATAGAAAGATATGAACAGACCTAGATAGATAGATAGATATAAAAAGACCAAGATCAAGTGCGATCGTGTGTCTGCGTGAGTGTGTGCGTGCGTTAAATTGAGAGAAGAATGCATGAATTCACTCTGCGCTCAGTTCCACCATCAGATATAAGAAAAAAATGTCTTGTCTCTGGCATGCCACATTGGTAGACCAGAAAGAGATTGTATGTGAATTCGGGGAAAAATCTCCCAGGACATGATCTTCCCACTTAATTGCTACAAAAAGTCGTTATTACTGGTTCATTTCCAAGTTGGCAATACGTTTAACAGATTTTGCTGTAATTGAATAAGAAGATATATATTTTCATTGTAAGCTTGTGCAATGTTCTTCAATAGGAATAGAGCACCAATGTTGCACCTATATTTCGGACACAGCGAGCATTCACTCTTCGGAAATCAGCATTCGAAATCCTGGATTTTATCTGGGCTTGAGCGTAGTAGAGGTGGAAAATCAGACCCATTAATAATCATTACGATTCACTTGGTAAACCGTTGATAAAAAAAAAAGAAAAAGTTTTCTATTTTATTCAAAGGAAAAATATTCGTGGGTATATCAATCAGTCCAGAACCCAATGATAGAAAAGCATTAATTCTACACAAAACATATCTATTTTTCATTATAATATTTTTCTCCGTCACTTCAGTGGTGAGAATTATCACACAGATTAAAATTTATACCGTGAAAATTTCAGATCATAATTCCGTTAACATTCGCGTGTCATGCTGTGGACTTATTGATACATCTTCGAGCATATATATATATATATATATATATATATATATATATATATATATATATATATATATATTCATAAATTAAAAAGACAATGCGTAAAGAAAATTGAATTATTGTTAAAAATGAAACAATTTATTACATTAACATGTTCCGCCTCACCGGCTTCTTCAGAAAGTGAGGGAAAACAAAAGTGTTTGGTGCTCTTATCGGCAAATTTATCATATTAAGATGTTATCATCCGCGGAGGACATTAATCTTAAGTCGTCGACACCCGGGATAGATTTATGGGTTTATAGAAATTTCAGTTATTCATCCTGATGAAGCCGTGAGGCGAAACATCTTAATGTAATAAATTGTTTCATGTTTAACAATTATTCGATTTTCTTTCCACATTGTCTTTTCAATACCATATATATTAGATTGTTTTGAAAATAATGTCACATTTCAACACTCACCCGTAGTTTCTATCGTTTCCTTCGAAATAATAAGCTTGGGCATATATACACCGACCTCACAAAGGGTGTATTGAATACAGAAGTCTTGACTACCTTCGATTCACACATGCAGTTCAAATTCCTTGAGATTTATCATCATCATCATCATTATCATCATCATCAGTCTTTTAACGTCTGTCGTTGGACATAGACCTTCCCCAGTATCCGCCACATTCCTCTATCATGGGTGTCGTGGAACCAGTATTTTCTAAATTTGTCTACTTCATCTCTCCATCTTGTATACTGTCGGCCTCGGTTTTGTTGGTGATCTCGGGGAATCCATGTTGTGAGTCGTGATGTCTATCGGCTGTCTGTCATTCTTGCAACATGGCCTGTCCATTACCATTTAAGTTTTTTTTAATAGATTCTATGATGTCTCAGACCCCTGTTTTCTTCCTGATATATTGTGCTGTCTTGTGATCTCTCCATGTGAGGTTGAGCATGATTTTCTCACGTGCACGTTGCATGCTTATCAGTATGCGAGTCTGTCTCTAGATTAGGTTCCATGTTTCAGCTCCATAAGTGACTATCGGGAGGATGCATTGGTTTTATACTTATCTTTCTGAACTCATACATAAAAGTAGATATTAATGCCCCCCCTCTCTCTCTCTCTCTCTCTCTCTTAAAATATGCAAAATAAAACAAGCAGTAACCAACAACCAAGCGAGGAAAATGAGAAATGAAAGATAAATAAATAGAATAAGAGGAAGGTTCTTTACCCTGAAAAAAAGCACATCCCAATAACGTTCTAATTAGGGATCCAAGTAAATCGAATCATTCGCCTGAAGAAGCCAAAACAGGACAGAAACATAAACGTGTTAGTGTAGCGAATCCTTTATTCCATCACACAATCATACACACATATATATGTGTGTGTGTGTGTCGGTGTGTGTCGGTGTGTGTGACTGGTGGGCCAAAGGTCTCGATCCATAGGAAAATATTTATTTTTATGCATGAATTGCAACAAATACCGGTACCTCGCTTTCCGATCCCTCTGTTTGGAAAAGTTTGATTCCAAAACGTCTCCCAAACGTATTTAAGTATCTATCTATGGATCCAGACCATTGGCTAACCATGTATATGTATGTACATGCATACTTATGGAGAAATGTACAAATATATGCATAAATATACATAAAATAAAATAATAAATAATATATATATATATATATATATATATATATATATATATATATATATATATATATGCCTGGAGAAGCCCAAACAGGGTAGAAACATAAACATGTTTGCTTAGCGAATCCCAACTCCTTTATATTTAAGCTCTACCCCAAATCAACTGAATGCTTAACGTAGAAGGTATCAAGCACTTAATGAAATAAACCCATCATACATCGGATATTGTATTATATCATGTTATATTGCATCCCTGATTTGTATTATATGTCAATACATATACGTATGTACGCATGTTTATAGATAGATTTATGTATAATTTATATATATTCATAAAACATTATTTTTATCATGTATTTATCTATTTATATATATGTGTGTGTGTGTGTGTGTGTGTGTGTGTGTGTGTGCATGTGCGCACGCGTGCGCGTGCAAGTAATCTAGTAATTTATAATATTTCATCTTACAAATGTAAATGTAAATTTAAGTATATGCATGCCTGTATGTGTGTGAGAGTGCATCTATGTGAATGTATGTGTATGTGCCTGTTTGGAGGATGGGCTGTATTGATGCGTTCTGACGCGCTTGGTTGACCACGTGATCTTCTGTTTTCCCGCCTTTGCACAAAAAAAACATGCGCTTTTGCCGCAACTAGAAGCGAACTGCGCGCAACGCGGAAATCATTTCGATCCATAGTTAAAATCGAATTTTCCGCACACACACACACACATACACACACTCACACGTACACGCACACAGAAAAAAAATTAATTCTTCCTGTCCTTATGTTTTGAGTATCTTGAGAACTTTGTGCGTGGCATCAAGATATATATTTGTCTATATTCATTTATCTATTTTCCTTCCGCCAAAGTCTCCTTTGACAATTACATCAGTGTGTCGAAGTACTTCTTGTTGAAAAGTTTTCGTGTAAACGGTTACCAAAAAGAAAAAGTAAAAAATTCTTATATGATTTTTCTTTAAATATACATTCTTATATGATCTTTTTCTAGAAAATACAATATTTCTCCTTAGTTGTGTGGTATATGTTCCTAGACCCTGTGCTGATGCCCGAAACCACAGATAGTACCGAACCATAGAAAAGACTGATGCTGTTTGGGCCACGAGGTAAGTCAGACCACGGTTTTTTTGTTGGGGGGTTCTTTTGGGGTTTGTTTGTTTTTTTGTAGCCGAAGTGGGTTTCAGTCATTTCGCTCATGTGGTTAAGTCACATGATTACTTGCCCTCTTGCATCAAAAATCTGGCGCGTGCGTGCTGCCAAATGGTGAGGTGAGCGCTGAAATACTGATTGAAATCATTAAAAATAAACCTTGTTAAATATTTGTTTGGGTCAGCATTTTTGAGCATTGTGAATGGTATCAACCAGATATTCATAACTGTAAGAAAACTTGTATATCTAAGATATTGTGGGGGAGTGACTCCTTTGCTGTATCTGCTGACAGTGGTAATGTCACCCTCCGAACTAGATATGTGTTAGGGTAAGCTGGTCCCTTTGCCATGAAGCAAGTTGGTACCTGTTTCTTCTCGTCCTGTAGTGTCCAATATGCACTTATGTTTTATTTCTTCTCCTGATAATTAAAGGAGCTGTTCTAATGAACTGTAATAAGGACTTCTGTGTCATTTTTTAAAATTATTTTCCAAGTCAAACAGTGCCAAATTAATGTCAAAATGTTGTTTCCTTTTCTGGTTGTCTGTTTGATTACGTATCCTGGTCTCTATGAAATTATGCAGCCGTTAGTCTAAAATCATTGTCTTAAGGAATTTAGTGAAATCCTTTAATTTTCATTTCTTCAATTTGATTGTACCTACAGAAGGTTTACCAAATATTCTTATTCCCTATACAGAGATCTTGGCACTGCAAGAGATTAATCAAGGGGAAAAGCAAGAAATTCTTGAATGATTTTTCAAACAAAGAATCCGAGATATGCATGTCTAGAATTTAGCCAACCCTACACAAGCAATTAATAAAATAGAGAAAACTAAAGATAAAATAATAGAAAAATGAAAGGATTTCATCTAAAAAGTTTCCAAATGAATAACTCGATGGGAACTATTCTCCTGATTCTCTTATCTATTTTTTTGTTGGGGAGGGAGATACAACTACTGCACTGTACAGCGTTCTTGTGTTTCGTGTTTTGCTTATTGAAAATGAGAGGCCGACTTGCCCCATAACGTTGGCCAACTCACCCCTCTAGTTGGTCCCTGTGTCATTAGGCCCGCTATGACCCAAACTGTAAGTTATGTTACAATAGTTGGCCATTCATTGATATCACAAATTCGGGCAAGATATTGACGCTCTGGTCAAACAATGAATTGCTCCCCCAAATCTGTTGAAACATTTTCAACACTGCTTTGAGAGCAAATGGACTCAAACTAGCCCTGGTCCTCTCTCCAAATACTATTTTTGCTTTTTTTCTGTAAACAGACGTACCTATAATTCAGTATAATTTACAAATTCGGCACAATAAGAGGTTAATAATAACAACTTCTGATAAAATAGAGAAATTATCATAATATACTGTAATGGAAGTTATCTGATGAATAGAAGGTTCGTTTTTACCGCACATCTTAGCAACCTCAGCATCTGATTTTTTTTCTTCTTACCAAGTCGAGAACTTTTACCGTTCCTTAGACGAAGCACATTACGGATTCTTTTCGGCATATCCGAAATACCGGCATCACTACCGTTATTAAGTGAAACTTATAAACTGTTTATTTCGGCAGTTGATCCCGGGTAGCAGGAACCACAGGAACGCAATACCACAGATAAGAAGGACCATTGCATTTATTTAAGTTTATGCTCTGTGTGTACGTTATTTTACCCTTGTATAATGTAAAAAAATAAAATTCTGAATTCGAAAGAAGTTGAGACGATGTCAGCTTTGTTGAAGCAGCTAAATTAACTCCTATTTCGATATTGGGAAAATGTTCATTCATTAGTCTGACACAAGGGTTCAGTTGTGGTCACCCTGTTACAATCAAACTCACCACATTAGCAAATGGCGTAGCGGATATTAGTTATTTACCTTTGTTTTATAAATCAGTCAAAAGGTCACAGCTGTTATATTAAGACCGTCAGACGTTCTTGGGTCATACATCAATGTTGCCGATATGTTTAACACAAGAATTGCTATTTACATTAGCAGTCGAAGCGTCTATTGATCAAGATTGTTATGATTAGAAACAATAATCAAATAGAAAAAATTAATTTAAAAAAATATCAATAATGAAAGGATCTCATCTAAAAAGTTTCCAATTAAATAACTCGGTGGGAACTATTCTCCTAATTATTTTTTCTTTATTTTTCTTCCATGCCATGAAAAAAAAATGTGCGAATTTTTTGGTTATCTAATAAATAAGCGTAATGTCCTGGCTTAATTCTGTATGTTTTGGGCGTAACGGTATCGA
The DNA here is from genome assembly GCA_963457665.1 of Thysanoteuthis rhombus. NCBI lineage: Eukaryota > Metazoa > Mollusca > Cephalopoda > Oegopsida > Thysanoteuthidae > Thysanoteuthis > Thysanoteuthis major. The sequence goes on from OY735217.1 coordinate 28,588,281, forward strand.
CGAGATAATCAAAAATATTTTGATATAATCAATCGAAAAATGATATAGACAAACACACAAGGGAACAAAAAATGGTTGGTGATGAAGAGATATGAAAGTGAAGTGAAGATGATAAAAAAACTAAAAAAAATGGCGGCTACTCAAAGGATCTTTTTTGAATCAATGTGTATTACAAGGGGAGATGATAAAGCCAATTATAGTATTTACGAATGAGCATGCAATTGAGAATAAAAGCCCATTGTATTTGAATTGTTTATCAAATTCTATGCAAATTGATGCATATAAGCATTGATGTTTAGCTATTTGAGTATATAAACGTATTTTTGTCCCTGATATTTACAAACTGATAGCTATTTGTTTGCTTATTATTTCTATTTTGCTTCAAGCAAAATGTGCGTATATTCATGTTTTCTTGCTTCAAAATAATGTACATATGATTTTCTAGTTGATCCCCGTGAAAAAAAAAAACCAGATATCTTTGAATTTACTTGACATGATTCCTTAAGAAACTAACGAACTCCTTTGAGCGGAAAAGACTATTGTTTCAAATGATCGGTAGGGGTTATTTCTATCAGCAAAGTGATTCATTAACAGAAGTGTACATCGTTAAGGACGGAGAAATAAAAAGAAAAGGTCTCACTGTTCATTATATTGATAGATTATTCAGGTGCCTCGTCCTGGCTGGACTCTTGGATCATAACTTCTCAGTAGTGAGTTCGATCCGCACTTAATTCTGTATACTTGAGCCCTTGTGACCAAAATAAACTAAGCTTAGTAAATAACTTTGTTATTTTAAAACTTAACTCCCAACCTGAATAACCCTATGTAAAGGGAGAAAATAATCCAACTACTAGGGGAAAGGAAGAAACTGTACAGTTCCTATCCAATTGCGAATGATGGGCGCCAACCAACGTAACGTCAGTAACTGTACAATACTTATTGCTGGTTTCAAACATTATTCACTCTAAATAAATGATTCCCGAACGAGAGGCACTTGGCTGCCAGAGGAGGGATTCCTTAAGGGGATGAATTTTAGCCAAGGGAGGAATTATAGTCAGAGGAAAAACAAATAATGGACATAATAATGGTGAAAAGTTTCGATTCAAAATGGAGACGAAATTGAGCTAAACTCGGATCGCAAAGTGCTGGGAATGACCTGTGACTCTGAGGACCACTGTCCCAAACTGAGTTTGTTATTATAAGTTGGTTTATAACTTATACAAAATTCTTTATTCTTGTTCAAAATATTCATTCGGTCTAATATCCATATCGTACATTGAACCTTCTTATATACGGACGGACATTCAGACTGGATTTTCGGTCCCTAACACATCGGAATTAAAAGCGTGAATAGTATAACTTCGTACATTTAGACGCATTCTGCCATTATTCCCTTGTGTTGCCGCATAAGAACTGAATGTAAAGAGAAGACGATCTGACATCATAGGAAAGAAAAAGAGTGAAATGAACGCTACTGGAATTAATTAGTCGAAACTATCAAATCAATGGTTCCTCTGCTTTGCCGCCTTGCTCTGGTAATCAGGCCAAGTATACATACAGCAAGGGAGAAACTTATACTTATAGAGGTACTAAATGTAAGCATTTGAGATGACTGCGTCAGACCGTCAAGTAAAACTGTCACAAAAATCTATCAACATAAGTTTCTTCAGTTTTGAAGTTGGTCCGACTGGCTAGCTAGCTATCTAGTTATCACACGTACAGGCCGCACCAATGGAGTTACAGGGCTGAAAATTTAAACGTTAATTCCTTATCATGTCAAGACAAAAAAAAAACAGTTTTTTTAATTCCCTTCTTAGATAGTTTTTTAGTGGAAGATTCAATTTACAATGTAAGTTTATCTATAATTGGTCCGTTAGTTTGTGTCCGGCAGCATTCACCCTTGTGTTTTGTAGATTCAAACTTTTCTTAGTGTTTACTGCTCAACAAAAGACGAGAGAAGTAACTGATTCATTGATCACCCCTTTCCGAATTGTTCCTATTGATCGTCCCAAACATGGCATGTTGCCGAAAGATGATAGTCACGTGACAGTTCCAAGTGAGTGACTAACCAGACCTTTCCAGTGTTGAACCTATAAATGCTTACGGCCAAATTATGTTGGATACATCGATTCTCATGCAATCACAGAAATAAAGCAACGTCGAGCCTGGTCAGTACTTGGATGGTGGACTGCTTTAGAATATAATGTGCCGTAAGCCAGAATGATGAAGAGAGTGACACCACTTTGGGTGCTTTTCGTCACATATTGTAAGGCGATAGAAGAGAAATTTGTGATAGGGGAAGCCCAGACAGGGACAGATGATGATATACCCAGCATAAGGGTATTTGCTAGCTGGCTGTTGAAACTTAGATATCTTTTTTAAAAGGACTTGGGAGGCAATAATGAGCACCATTAATGTTGAGATAGAAAGAAAGTAAGGAAGAGAGAGGGAGTAGGGGAGAGATAACTAATAAGAAAAGAAAGAAAGAGTGAGAAGTAGCGAAAGAATGATACAAAGACAGAAGAGAGAATTAGAGGAAGAAAGGAAAAGAAAAAAGAAAGAAAAGAAATTAAGAAGTCAACAAGCATAAGAAAGAAAGAAAGAAAGAAAGAAAGAAAGAAAGAAAGAAAGAAGGAAAGTTGAATGAAAAAGAGAACAAGCAAAAGAAAGAAAGAAAAAAAGAAAGAAAAAAGGGAAAGGAGGGAACAAACAAAAGAAAGAAAGGACTAAAAAAGAAAGAAGAGAACTAGAGAAAGAAAGTAACAAAGCAACGAAGAAATGAAGATGAGATTTAAAAGACGAAAATAAATATTCATTATTAAATAATTATCAAAGAAAACAATAAAAAATGATATTTAACCACTTTTACTGAAAAGAATCCATTTTTAAACCCCTCCAAAAAGAAGGAACCATCAAAGGAAACCTCTTGTTGCGAAAGGAGAAAAAATCAAAAGTAGCTGAAAGTTTTGATATTTTTCTGGCAGCAAAACGACTAAAACGCCTTTGGTTTGATCTGGTATTAAACCCGGTGAAAAGAGTGCTTTTTAAGATATCCTATGCATTCATCTGTGGATGGATTTCACTGTTAGTACATATTTTCGTTGAGGTTGTTATTGTGGTCCCGACACTCCCATCGCGCACACGCCATTAGTAAGTTTCTGAATCCATTCATAAAGTAACACTTTACATGTGTTTATGCATTTATAAGAATATATATAGAAACAGTGTAACTCTTCCGAAATATCGAATTATTACTTCTAAGTCAACCAATATATTGATTGATTGTTACATTCGGGTTTTTTTCTTTTTCCTTCTTTTAAAAATCTATTCTTTTCTGTACCCCTATAAGGGGAGGTAGTCTGCCTGTCTTTTCTCTCCTTCTCACGCTCCTCTTCTCTCACTCTCTTCGTTCCTTTCTCTCGATCTTTATCTCTTCATATCTACTCCCATCTCTCTTTCTCCCTCGCTTTCTTTCTCTCATTGACTCCGTACTCTTTACTCTCCTACCACCTCTTTGTTCTAATCCTTCCCTATTGATGTATTTACTGACCTTGGTCTAGTCTGCAACAAGGCCACCATTCAAGGCACCCACTGAGGATTGAACACATTAAACAGTATCAACTAGATGAGCTCGCCAACCATTACTTCGTACCGATGCACCCATGATATATCCTAAGCTTAGTTTGGTCTGGTTCACGGCCCTGATTGTGGAGCACTCAGTGGGAAACGGACATTCAAACAGTGATAAAAACGACTAGCTTGTTAACCTTTACCCTCAACATAAAGTCTCATCGCTACTCTCCCAATATTTTTTTTTATCTCCTTTGTTGTTTCACCTTCTTTTTCTTTTCCTCATATCTGTTCTGCTTTTTCTATCTGACTTCATTTCTCTTGTTTTTTTTTCTGTTTCTTCTTCCCTGTTTTTATTGTTTGAATTTGCTATGGTTTGTCTTTTCCTTTCTTTACACATTTCATCTTTTTCTTCTCGCTGTCTCTGTCTCTCTGTCTCTCACACACACACATTCGTCATTCTTTTCCTCTTTTCTTTTCCCCTCTCCCCTTTATCTCTTTCCGTTTCTCTCTCTCTCTCTCTTTCTCTCTCTCTCCTGGCTTATTTCTTTCTTTCTTTCTCTTTCTGCTTATCTCAAACAACCTCAAGTTCACAGCACGAGGGCGCCCAGTGAGAACCGCATTCACGACAAAACTACGAATTGCTCTGCTAGACAGGCTTGCCAACCATGGCAGTACTGCAAGTACCCCTAAGAGTGATTTACTTAGCTCAACTTGGTCTGGCACAGAGCCACGGTAGCGGGATACCTAATTAGAATCGAACTTCTTACGCGAGCGATTGGTCTGCTATACGAACTCGCTCAGCGTAGAGCTACGGTAGGCGCCCCACATTCTCGCATTGATTTCTATCGACTTGAATCCAACTGCCTCAACTATGAACTGTTTTTTTCTTCTCTTTTTCGGATCTCTCCCCTTCAGCTCAGCGAAAGAATATTGTATATTGGCATCCAACATGTAGTCTATAACCTGACAGACAGACAGACACACGGAAAAGCTAGAAGCAGTAGGTAGGGGAAGAGAGTCTACGCAGTAAAAAAAAAATCGAGGACTACACGTGTGCAAGTTTGAAGCCACGCTAGCACACATGTATGTATCTCTAAGTACATACTCTGATAAGTTTTACTTAGTCTGGCACAGGGTCACAAGTATGGAGCACTCAGCGATGATCGAACTCACTTAACAGAAGAAATGGACTAGCTTAGCTAGAACAGCTCTCTAACCATCACTCTACGGCAAATGAGTAAACACCGGATGTTAAAAAAAGAAAAGAGTAAATATAGATATGAAGACTACGTAAGTCCACGCGTTAGAAGTAGCAGTAATGTTGTGTTTTGCTATTTTATAAAAGCGTTTTAGAAATGAGTTATTGTTTGAAATACTAGATAGAGCACAGCTACTTCTCAAATGTAGAAGCTGTTTTTTGTTTGTTTGTTTGTTTTTTAATGGCTGAAACTGAAGCTACGGAGCAATTGAACGTCCGTTGCATCGATAGGCTTTTTTTTCTTTCTTTCTTTTTAATTATTGGCTTGAACACGCCTCTGGATATTTACACATCAACTGTTGAACGACCTCCATTGGAATCGTCCCTTCCTTCCTGGCTTTATTTCCTTCTTCCTTTTCTCGTTCATTCATATATCTACAGTTTCTTTCTTCTGGCTATGTGCATTCCGATAGTTATGTTCTCTGCAGTGTTCATAGATTACCGGCCGTGAAACTAGTGATCGAATTCTGCTCGCGTCTTGAACGTCTGCCATTTGTTCGCCAGCAGGCTCCCCTGGCCCAGTCCCTGGGGTAGGAGAAGATCGCCCTCTGGAGAAATGGTTCCGCCTAGCACTCCCAGCCCACGGACAGTTTTAAGCTGGTACGAAAGACTGGGAAAACCAAATAGAAGCCAGGAACGTCGGGAGATAAAAAGGGAAGACACAAATGGGACTTTCGTTCGACTTTTATCCGTATTGAAATATTTCCGGATTATAAATGATGGAGACGACGGTTTATACGGAAAGAAAATAACCCTGGGAATTAAGAAAAATATTCCATCAGTTCATTTATTGGAGCAAATGGATTATTCGTCACTATAGCAGATGAGTGTTTTACTCGTGTTTATCAACTATTTCATTGTTGACTCACGGACCAGAATCGAGACTAAAGAAAAAAGGGATTAAACCGAAGGAAAAATATCTTTTCAAATCTCCGAGAGCATTTTTCAATTATACGAAGTCAAATATAGAAGAAAAACCATTAAGAAAAAAAAGTCCTTCCAGTTTATTTTGCTGTTCGACTTGTAATTTTTCTTAAATCAATTGAATTTTTTTTAAAATCCAATTTAATCTCATTCAATATTTTCTTCCGAAATTCGAAAATATCTGGAAACAAGTCCCCACAAAAATTTTCTAAAATACTCAGTATGTTCATATATACCAGAGGTAACTTAAACTGGATTTTTATTTAAAATAATTCCTTTTGTTTTTATCGATATATAAACATATATAACCTTGTGCCAAACTAAGCCAAGCTTAGTAAATATCTATGCAAAACACTTATAAAAAATCAAAGACATAAAACAATATCCCAGATTTTCTGAGTTTATTTGAAATTGAATTGCATTTATGATTAATCTTACAGAAAGCTGATTGAATAGATATTTTTTTACATTATTCAAAAGGCAATAATTGATTGTACTTCTTAAAATGACAATGCTCCGCGATAACATGCGTTTCGTTCTTATGCTGTCAAGCCTCACTTTGATAGTATGCAGCGTCCTTTTGGCCCAGTCTGGAATGGTAATGATCGCCCAGTTTTACCCGCTCACCAGCTACAAATTACCGGTGGCAGCAATGACTCTCGGTTGCCTAATGACAGTCCTTCATCTGATCGGCTTCGTTCGGCTGTCGCGATTCGAAGAAAATACCAAGAGTCAGAACTCTTCCTTCTGTTGCATGGTTCTGGTTCCGGGAGCCCTTCTTGGTCTTTCCGTGGCACTGTTTTTATCAGCCTGCATCCTAGCCCACGTCATGACCGGAAAGGGTCAGTATTTCTCGCCTTCTACAACTTTCGTCCTTCTGTCCGATATAAATACAGTCCAGCGCCATTTCAATTGTTGTGGAGATCTTAACCACCGAATCTGGTTCCAGTTTCTCGGAGATAATATCGTACCTGACTCGTGTTGTCGCCAGGTTTATCTCGGCTGTGGGACACTCGCTATTGCGCATGACAACTTCAACGATGTCGGCTGCCGAAGAATTTTTGTACAGCAAAAAGAGTGCCTCATTATCTTGGGGATTATTTCGTTTGTCATTACTCTCTTTGAAGGGATATTTATTAATGTTGGTCATTCTTACTGGCGAGGGAAAGGAATAATTATATAGCGTCTTTCCAGTTACTAAATGAGATACAGTGAAAGATTTATTTAGGGTCCTTTTTTCTACATTGTAAAAAAAAAAAATAACTTTCACAAATTGAAATATGAATAAATATAAAAGGATATATAATCAACGTCAATACGATAATAGAATATGTAATTATTGAATTTTTTTAGTTAAAAATTGTATTCGGAATTTTACCATACTGAAAATAAAAGAAAGAAAGAAAAAAGTAAGAATCGAAAAAGAGGATAAATATTAAAAAAATCAGAAGTAAAAAGTAAGTATAGAAAAGAAAAAGAAAAAGTAGACACAAAACAAAAAAAGAAAGAAGTAAATATGAAAAAGTAAAATTTTCAAAAAAGGAATAGTATAGAAAGAAAGCAAATATAGCAACAAAGTGAAAATAGATTTTAAAAATAAATATTGAAAGACAAGGGGAAAATGAGAAAAAAATCGAAGAAAGGCAGAAATTGAATGGATAAATATAAAATTTCGGGACAGAGAAAAGTCATTACCAAAAAACTTTATGAATATGACACAGAGAGCTTTATTAAAAAAAAGAATCTGGTCGACGGGAAGGAATAAAGAGAGAAAATAAACTGAAAAAAATATGTATATATCAACAAAAAATATATGAAATACTTTTTCTTTTTTTTTAATCTAAAAATTACTGGAATTACTAAAACAAAAAAAATGAAAAATAAAGATAGAAAATAAACAAATGAAACGAAAAATAAGCGAACTGAAAAAGTAATTCTAATCTTAAGATTTTTGCCTTCAATTTTCATAAGAACAATCTAAAAGTGTCAAATATTTCCTTTACTACGATATTTGTGAAAATACATTCTCTATTTTTTTTTTTAATTATTATTATTACCTCCAAGGCAGGAGAGTGTCGTCCACATAACTTCAAACTAATTTTTCTTGTTAATATCTACCCGTCAATCTCGGAGTATATGAAAAAAAAATACCCTCTGCACTTGGGTTTGTGATAAAATATCCCCATGTCAAGCCTTAATTTATCGAATGGGGCGAAAAATGCACCTTTGCTATGGAATTGATGTGTACTGTTTTTAAGATTCTTGATATCACTTTGTTATTTATATATTTCTAATTTCTAAATTAAAATGTTTTTACTGAGTTGACCTCTTCCAAAATCATTTATTCCACAAATATAAATGTACATGTACTTGTATACATTCATAACACACAAATGCATGGATGTAACGATGCCTTAAATAGTGCTGTTAAATTGTTCCAGAACATATCTGCACCATTCAGAACCGCACCGTCCAAGGACTTATGATTTAAAGTGGGTTTTCTTTTCAGCTTATTCTTTTTTTTTTCATTTTTTCGCACAGCAGTACCTCAACAGTACAACATCAAAACCCGCACTATTCAAGGTATTGCTATATAAATCATCATCAGAAGCAGCCATTATAAGTTCCTTACGGGACGAATCCTTTCCCCCATCTCCTTCAATAACGACTGTGATTGTGCTGATCTATTCCATGATTTACTGGAAAAACTTTTCTATCTCTTCCCCATCTTGTGTTTGGTCTTTTCCTCCTGTGTTTACTGTCCCATGGGCACCAGTCGGTTAACCTTTTGCTCTATCTCTTGTCCTTTCTTCTTGTTAAGTGTTCGGTCCATTTCCTTTTTAGTCGTTTAATTGTATTCTATCCTTCACCCTGGTCCTTTCTCAGAACCATGATGATATTTTTTATCGCTTGAAGTTATTTCCATTGCCACCAGTGCGATTCTGAGTTTGTTTCCAAGCAGTTTTGATAGTTTCCTGGTTTCGCATCTGCAGGTCATAGCTGGTATTATGTATTCATAGTACGATATATATATATATATATATATATATATATATATATATATATATATATATATATAATAAAAGCTACAGAAAGATCTTTAAACTGTTTTTCATGTATATGTACGCTTTTTAAAAGTTATATATATATATATATATATATATATATATATTTATACATATATATGTTTATATATATGCGTGTGTGTGTGTAAAATGAAATTAAATGTGTTATTATTCGATCCATTGAGTGTGTCTCTGTAATAATCTGTTATCAGATAGAGAATTTTTGTGATATATATATATATATATATATATATATATATATATATATATATATATATATATGATAGAAACTACAGAAAGATCTTTACAGCGTTTTTCGTGTATCTGTACGCTTTTCAAAAGTAATAATTTTACACAAAACAAAAGTGGGCCTATTCAGAAAAAATCGTTTATTGTGGGGAATACCTCCTATCATGTTTCAAGTTTGTGTTGTGAAATACACACGGTTTCAAGATTTTTATTTTCATGATTATCAAATACACTATGAATTTAAAGGAATTTACATGTTTTACTACTATTTCATTTTTTATACTATTTTATTTGTTTTTATACTATTTTAATCAATCATTGGGAAAAAATATTTTATTCGAAGGAAAAAATAACTTATGCCAATAATAGATATATTCCCCAAAAAGAAATCATAATAAATAGAGGAATCCTTTACAAATAAAAATAAAATTATCACTGAAATAGGAAATCAAGATAAATTAATTTGGCGAAGAGTTTTGTTTTTTCATATAGATATAACATCAAAGGGAGGCTTTATTTTAATTTAAAAAATGAACATTAGTGACTCTGATTAGACAAATTCAAAATGCCCGAAATTCCTCTCAAAAACGAGTTTTTTTCAGCATGACCACATTTATTTTGTATGGTCAATACTTTTTATTATTTGTTATTTAATGCTCTACCTATTTCTGCATAGGTATTGAGCACTCTAAACAAATAAACTAGTATCGTGTATATAAATATATCTGCATTGCTTTTTGATTCAAAGATATTTTCTAAAAGCAGTATTATTGAATATATATATATATATATATATATATATATATATATATATATATATATATATATATATATATGAGATGGGTCGCACGAGTAGGCACTGCCTACCCCGAGTAAAAATCATAATCGTTAATTATTTGATATGAAAAATAAAAAAATTCCTGATTTGTAAATCATAAAGTTTAATTATTAGATAAAAGAATAAAAGATGTCCAATTCATCAGTAGATTTGTGACTATATGCACTAAATTCAATGAATATTTTGGAAATGGTTGCTACCTATGTCTCAGGTGTTACATTTACATATAGTATTCATAGACTAATTGTAAGTGCTATTCTGGGACAGAGGTAGAATTATGTACATCTTAGGCCTAATTCTCCCGTTCGTTTCAAAATCAGTATAAAATACATGTATGTAAACGCTGCAAGCTTGAGAGAAAAGGGCAACGAGAATCCTGACTTTGTTTGGTGAAATAAACTCTTGAGATGCTTAGCTACGATCATTTAGACATGGCGTCGAAATAGAGGATTGGGAAAGTAGAGGCGTCTGTTTCGTCGACTGAATGCATTGTTTTGAGCAAATAGCTATTTTATTCCAGAGTTTTACCATTAAAATAATATAATTTTTTTAGCCAAACGGAGTTACCTTACTTACTTGAGCACAATGCAATCTCCAATAAGATGTGACCCATGCTGTTTATCGCTAAAATCAGTGATATATGGATATAGTTTTTTGTTGGTTTTTTTTACTCCAGAGTATTATGTTACTTCCTGATTTCGACTCTGATTTTTTCATTTTAAATGCCTCGTGTTATACTCGAGTAAATATGTGTTCTTTCACATTTTTTAGATACTTACGAATTCAATCGGAACATCTTTTAGCGTCAAGTACACACTCACATTTATATATTCAATAATAAATGAAATTTGTTTTTAAAAAATCTTGGTATTTATTCATTTATTACTGAGTCTATTAACGTAAAAGACAAAAATGAATCTCCTCCCGTATTTAATTTCATGATATCTCCAAAATTATAAGAGCGAATCGAGAGGTGTTTTTATCGTAAAAGATAAATTCCTGAAAAGTTTTGGTCAATCTAATTTTTTTCCAAAATTATTTCGATCAAGTTTCATTATTACTCTGAATCTGAAACATTTTAAACTGCAAAATGAACTAAAGTATTGCTTTGTTTAGCAGCTTTTTCGGTTTTATTCATTAAGATATACCGTCGATCCACGGTTTTTTTAGAGGATTTTATTTTGTTTGCAATTTACTTTATTGAGTTCGACTGATTGCTTATCCTGAGTTATTACTCACAGCACATGGCACACGCTCGATATATATATATATATATATATATATATATATATATATATATATATATATATATATATATGTATTCTAGAAAGCTTTACAACTTTACACAATAGACATTGAAAAACTTTTTCGAAAAACTTTTTGTGTCATTTCAGTGACCCATTTTCCAATGTCTGTCAATGTAATTTATGTAATTTTCTACAGTGTTTTTTCCCGTTTTACAAATATTTTATTATTATGGTACAATGAACAATTCTTCTCTTGCTAGGATCATCAGTTGCTTGCTATGTAACCGTTTCGGGGATTTTAAAAACAAAACAGCTTTATTAACATGGCACCCCAGTAATATTGATCATCCCACCTTTCAGCTTCTGTCATACATGTAGTTTGTCGTTTTGTATAGAGTATTATGTGTATTGAATATCGATATTATTTTATACTACATATCATTTATCTTTTGAAACGGGGCTTACTTACGTAGGTCACCCCAAAAAACGTATTTGACGACCAGGGATCAGTAAGTGTAACAACAGACGTGACTCGCTGTTCGTGTCATTTCTATTGAAAATAGAATGTGAACATTGAATCCATTATGTCGGTTCAAATCCCAGACTGTATGCAAACCAACTTATGATATCACCTTTCAGAATACTAATTACACAGAAATATTTATTCGGATTGATACATTACAAACATATTCAACCGGAGAATTTAACAATACCTTCCACTAATCTTGAAAAGCATCTATTTTACACAACAAATTATTCATTTTTCCACGTGCTCTCCCTATTTGTTTATGTCCATAACCTAACACTTCCTCATTATCCATATAGGTAGAACATTATACAACTAAAATTTCAGTTAAAAATTTAGCTGATAACTGTGTCAGGCTACAGTCTTAATAATCCAATCTCATACTCACACATACACATATAATATAAATGAAGGGTGTCACACCGTCTATCTGTCTGTCTCAGTCTCTGTCTCTGAGTCACTCTATAGAAACTATCCAAATATGGGCGCAACCAAATCAAATCCGGCTAACCAACTATAAAAGACAAAATCAGCTAGGCATGATTGAAACCTTTGCTCCAGTATTCTACCCTTGTTCTATGCAGAACTATATGGTTGGTAAAACCTAATTAAGCGATATTTTACGCATATCTTTTTACATATGCTTTTCACGCATATATCATAATTCACCATCTTCCAGAGTGCTCGATTCAAGATTAGAAGAGCGTTGCATAATTGCTTTTTGCAGATATCTATATATACATTATATCTCTCTCTATATAAAATATATATGTATTATGATATATATATATATACATATATATACATATATATATATATGTATATTTATTTATATATATATATATATGCATATATTACTTGAATCTGATATATATATGATATATATAGTATATATACATATATATATATGATGTATAATATATATGATATATATAATGTAATATATATAATATATTTATATAATATATAATATATATATATGCATAATATATCTAAGATGTGTATAATATATAATGTATACATAATATATAATACATATATATAGTGTACATAAAACAATATATGTATGATATATGAATAACATGTATAATAGATATATGATATATAATATATATATATATATATATAACGTATATATATAATATATATGTATATAGTATTTAATATATATATCTGTATTATATAGTGTATATGTAAGATATATGTAAGATAATATATGCATTGATATATATAGTATATATATATTGCATATATATATGTATAGTATATATCATACAATATATAATATATATGTATGATATACTATACATGTATAATATGTAATGTATAGTATATCATATATATCATATAATATATATTATATATATGTAATATACAACAAATACACATATATAATGTATATGATATTTATTATGTATATGTGTGTGTGCATGTATGCGTGTGTGTGTAATGACTACCCCTATCAAATCTGACGATTAGTGAGTGTGTTTTGTTCGAATGCCCCCTCTCTCATTTTTTTCCCAATCAGCCGTTGTAGCATACCAACAATGATATTTTTGTCAATATATCTGGCGATGGTGCAAGGAAAGATGGACCCATATTTTTATCCCGAGGGCTTAAAGTGTTAATTAGATATAAATATCTTCAGCATTGTTTCCGATTTCGATCCCTTCCTCATATTCTTTCCAATTCTGCTTTACACGCCCTGCCTCTCTCTTCCCTTTTCCCTCTTTCTCTCTCTCAATATATATATATATATATAATGTGTAGGAGGTGTCTGTCTGTGTGTTTGTTTGTCACGCTATAAAAAGTACCTGACTATGGACGCAGCCAAACCAAATTTGGCATGCCAGCTCAATGGACCTGGGGGTGAGGTTTTAAAGTAAGAGAAAAAAAACTAACTTTTGAGTATTTTAGAGAGCTGTTCACAATGAAACTATAACATCGAAGTACTTTTTCCCCTGAAAGATCAAAACTGGAACTAAATTTTTTGTCTCCTTTAAGTGGTTAGAAGTGAAGATAAACTTCATTTCCCCCATCGAGGGCTTAGAAGTGAAAGTAACCATTTTTTCTCAATAAAGGATCAAAAATGAAAGGCTACTTTTTTTCCATATGACAGAACATATAAGAATTTTCTTTTTACACCTGAAATATTCTGCCCAGCATTGACAGGTACTTCAGGTATTACATATATACAGATATTAAGGGTTTTGAAGAAGCTCCTTTTACAATGTGACTATCACACCAAAGCAGAATCTTACCTACGTCTTATACTAATACCTTATCATTTTATATACTTATGTATAAATGTTCATGGGCTCTAAATTGAAGGAAATGCCCCCCATTCAAGGGTTAAAAGTGAGAGGAGACCTTTTTCTAAACGGGGGGGGGGGCTTTGAATTGTGGTTCAACTACTTGATCAATACTGATATTATACAATAAATACTGGACAGGTGCCCTCAAGGTATCAAACCTCCTGGGTCCCCAAATCTTCAACTGGTGAGGGAAACTATTTTACATGTTACATGTCTGAGAGCTTTAGTGCTTTTTATATATATATATATATATATATATATATATATATATATATATATATATATATATATATATATATATATATATATATGTATACATATATATATATATATATATATATATATATGTATACATATATATATATATATATATATATATATATATATGTATACATATATATATATATATATATATATATATATATATATATATATATATATATATATATATATATATATATATATATATAATATATATAAACTGAAAAAGAAAAGGGGCAAAATTGAAACTGAAAGCATTATTTTATTGTATTTCTGGCCTCGGTTCCGGCGTGTGGCGTCTTCAGGAAAGAGATTCTAAATGGAAAAAAACTTTGTATTTCTTTGCTCAAAAAATTATGATATCAGTTAGACAAACAGGTTGATGAAAATGGCTTAAACAGCCGTAACATGTATATTAAATGGACCTGGTGGGGTGGTTTCGAAGTAAGAGTTTTGAGAAAAACACATTTTTGAGTCTTTTAGAGCAGTTATTTTCAATGAAACTATCATACCAAAGCGCTTTTTTCCCTTCCTAAAAGGTCAAAACTGAAAGCAAATTGAAATGAAATGAAAAAAAAAATAGAAATAAAAACAATACTCAGGACGGGTTTGTGAAAAAATTTTCAAAGCCTTTTTGAATTTAGAATTTAGATAATTTCAAAATAAACGTTCAAGAACACTGAAACAAAAATGAATAATTCAATTTATTGTTTATATATATATATATATATATATATATATATATATATATATATATATATATATATA
Source organism: Thysanoteuthis rhombus (assembly GCA_963457665.1). Lineage (NCBI taxonomy): Eukaryota > Metazoa > Mollusca > Cephalopoda > Oegopsida > Thysanoteuthidae > Thysanoteuthis > Thysanoteuthis major. The sequence continues at coordinate 28,603,305 of OY735217.1, forward strand.
TATGTATATATATATACATGTGTGTGTGCGTATGTATGTCTAATTATTACAACAATGTCAGTATAAATTGTTTAAGGAGATGACCGTTGAGGCATTTTTTTCATTTGATAAATGAATATTATTGTAACAATATCATTATTATTATTGTAGCATTACCATATCTGTTGATTACAATATAATTAACAGATGTGAATGATTTGGAAAGAATTATGAGGTATATTTTATCATTAGAAAAGTGAAAGACACTAGGTGTTTTGTAAATATTGTTTCAAAGTGTGCTTTTCAATAATCAATTAGCAAAATTTATTCATAAATATATACATATATATACACACACATATATATATATATATATATATATATATATATATATATATATATATATATATATATATATATATACATATATATATATATATATATATATATATATATGAGGGAAGAGAGTGAAATAAGTTGCGTTTAAAAAAAAAAACACAAAATTAAATCATGTCCACGGATGTACCTAAAACGTGAAGTAACCAGATAATACTGGAGAGTCGAGCTCTTTTAGTTCACAGAATGCCAGTGGCGTTGGGGGTGGGTCCAATTTCATGGACAAGCCTAATGTATATAAGGTTCTAAGCCTCATCATCAACTTATCTGCCATCAACCCAAGAAAAAAAGTTTGTGTGTGACGCTTATACAGCATAAAGCACCGAACCTATCAAGTTTTAATCATTACATGGGGTTCAGTCTGGCTATCTTCTTCGTCTATGCTTCTCATTTCTTTTTACAACGTTTTGGCTGTGTATCCATCCAGCTTTTTTTCAGATACTCTGTGTTAAGGGATGTCGAATGTTGACTCATGCTCCTTGTCCCATCCTACCTGTTATATCACGTCGGATTTCTCTTTTGTATTCCTACATTTTTGGCACTGTGTTTCGGGTGTTGCTTCTCTTTTTCCACATTAAGTGCTTTTTAATCAAAGAAATCGAGGCTTCTTATGCTGTCTCTCTTCATAAGATAGAGAAAGCGTGGAGAGAACGTATGTTATTAATAAATATATGTACAAGGAAAATGGTCCGACCATATCACACACGATGGTCAATACGCCAAATTTAGACAGGAAAAACCTATGTTATTTATAGAAAACTAATTGTGTTCCCAGCTTAGAGTGATTGCCAGCAAGCTTGTTCTGAAAGACTATTAATCTGGTGTAAGTGAGTTCTATATTCACGGGTGCCCCGATGTTGTGGTCTCGTGGGAAATTAATCTACACTCAGTAAATAACAATAAAGTCGTTTACTTCAACTTTACCTTTAATTATTGTTTCCAAATATTGGATGAACAATCATGAACAAAATGTGTTCTTCAGTGCAAATCAAAGAACGAAATGTATGAAAATTATTTTCTGATGATATCATTTTTCAATTAAACAGCCCTATTTTATCAATAAAACCTACCAAAATCCGTGACCAAAGACAATTCCTTTCTATGCTGTAATAAGAAGTGAAACAATTTTCATCATCTTTCTGCGGTATAATCACTTAAATACATTTCTATAGCCCAATTTGCCTACATTGATTCTTTCCGATATAAATCCTTTCTTTCCTGATTTCCAATGTATATTATAGCGAAATGAATTACAATGTACTTCTATTGTAAAATCATTTTTGATACTTTCCTATACTAAAGATCAATTACAATGTATCTCTATTGTAAAAGTATTTACGATACATTTCTATTAAAAATCATTTGCAATGCATTTACATTATACGTATAATATCCATATTCTGTGAGTAACACTTGTGTTAAATCCTGACCAGTGACAACCCCTTTTCAGGCTGTCTTTTTTTTATGTGAATTTCTCTTGTAAATCTTCAGCACTGCATTTACAATAAACACATTATAGCCCTATTCTATTGGTAACAGCTATCGTAAATCTTGACCTGTGACAATCCCTCTCCTTGATTTTTAGTACATTTCTATAGTATAAATCCTTTTCAACGAATTCCTTTAGCAAGATCACCAGCAATGCATCCACATTACACATATAATAGTATTTTTCTGTGAGTAACGCTTCCATTAAATCCTAACTACAGACGATACCTTTCTTCCTTATTTTCACTACATTTATTGTGTAAAACCATTGGCAATGTATTTTACTGGGTTCAAATGCAGTCGTCAACCGTGATTATCGTGTTATTTTCCCAACCACTAAAACTTGCTTTGTCACAAAGTAATGATTAGATTAGATGGAAGTTTTCATTCATTCATGTGATAGAACCTGTTCGTTATATCACTGTTTACACTAATACCTAATATTCCTAAAATGTGAAATGCGTTTCTATTGTGAAATAATTTCCAGCGAATATCAAAACAGGTCTGATTAGTCACTCAATAGAAACTGTTACGCGACCAGTTTCGTTTGGCAGCATGCCGTGTTGGAGATGATCAATCAAAAGATTGGAAAATGGTATGATAAATGGATAAATCGTTATTTTCGTCTTTTGTTGGAACACTAAAAAGTCTGAACTTTCCAATAAGAACAGAAACATGCAGGAATGCAGCCGAGTACAAACTAGGGACCAGTTAAGCATAAACTTAGATAGTAAATTGAACCACCTCTAGATTAAACTTTTTTTTTTTTAGGAATCATTATCATCATCATCATCATCATCGGTCTTTTAAGGTCCGTCGTTGGACATAGACCTCCCCCAGGATTCGCCACACTTCTCTGTCATGGGCGTCGCAGAGCCAGTACTTTCTGAATTTGTCAACCTCGTCTCTCCATCTAATATTCTGCCGTCCTCGGTTGCCCATGTGATTTCGTGGGATCCATGTCGTGAGTCGTAATGTCCATTGGTTGTCTGCCATTCTTGCAACATGGCCAGCCCACTGCCATTTGAGCTTTTTAATGGATTCTAAGATGTCCCTGACTCTTGTCTTTTTCCTGATGTACTGTGCTATCTTGTGGTCTCTCCATGTGAGGCCCAGCATAATTTTCTCGTGTGCACGTAAACTCTTATACGTGTGGTCCATGTAAACTTGGTCAGCCAAACAGCCTGACCAACTTGGAAACTGATGTTAATAGTTTTAATGACAGCTTTGGTCGACGGTTTCTTATATGAGTTTAGCGTTTGTTGTGTCAATATGTATGTAATGGTTTGAGCGAAAGAAAATCTATATCCATTTGCTTAACAAATAATGTTCGTCATATCAGTGGTTACGAAAACAGCTAGTATGAAATTAATTTGCAATGTGCTTCTATATTGAAATAGTTTTAATGAATTTCTATGGTGAAATAATTTGTGATAAATTTTGATAAAAGATTTTCCAGTGAATTTCTCATCATGCTTTTTTGTATTTGCTCTGTCACTATATATGTAATGATTTTAATGGATGACAGTATTTTTACATATTATTTGAATAAATTCTACCAGTGATATTAAAGGTTGCATAAACACCTAGTATTGAAATGACTGGTAATGAATTTCCGTGGTGAAATAATTTTGTAATGTATTTCCATAAAAAAAATAATTTGCAAGGCATTTCAATAAAAAAAAAATTCAAATGTATTTCCATAATAAAATAATTTGCAACGTATTTCTATAATAAAATAATTTGCAATGTATTTCTATGATAAAATAATTTGTAATGTATTTCTTCAGTAAAATAATTTCCAATGAATTTCCATATGCACTTTTAGTATTCACAGTGTCACTAGATATATATAATGATTAGTACGAATGAAAAATTTTACGCATTCGTTTGATAAATCCTACCCATGATATCACAGGTTGCAGAAAAGTATTGCCGACAATCTTATCATATAAAAGCCAATGTCACTTTTTTTTGGTTGCCGGTTTGTTTGTCGGTTCTGTCACTGGGAAAGGGGACTGTGATATTTACAGCGACAGAGATGGCTTCAGTTTTCGTACATTTGGTAAAATAGGGTTGACCTTGCTGGTGGAAAGGGCAGGTTGGAAAATAAGATAATTCAAAGAAAAAAAAAACATGAGGAGGCAGAAATTGTGACTGAGTTGGTTTGAAAAGTAAAACTTGAAAAAATTTGTTCTTACTTAATATAGTTAAAAATCTATATGAAAAAGAATACTCTGGGGTGCAAAATGCTAATCACAAACTTTATAAAATTATCAAATTTGAAAAATAGAAGGGATTATTAATATATAAAAATATGGTGGTACCTCTCATAGCGAAGGATTCTTATAACGAAAGGTCCTAATTACCAAAAAGAAAGTCTCTTAGCGAATTATTTTCGGTTAGTGAGAAAAAAAAATTCCAAAATTTCATAAGATCACCTAGAATCATCAAGATTTCATTTATAATTATCTAAATTTATATCTAGTATCTAAGTGCTTATTTTTGACAGACAGAAGGACGGGTATTCGATCAATTATAAGATTATTTGTTCATAGTTTCACTACATTATTTACACATTTATTTGCATTCATACATATTTTGAAGAGTAATATAAAATTATAGATTATTTACAAGGTTATTAGTAAGGTTTTAAGTGTCCGATATTTCTTATTTGGGACGAATTACTGAAATCCCATTCGTTTAATTATTTATTTAACGAATTTTCATTTATCGAGACGTTTTGCTGTACGGACTGTCCTCATTAAAAGTGGTATCACTGCATTTATATTTCTATATAAATGTATGTACTTCTGAACAGAACAAAGAATCGGACCAACTAGAGAGTACAGATAGGAGAAGGTCAGTGTAAACTCTTGAAATCACACTCCTTTATAAAGAATGCCGTCCCAAAAGGATTATAGGCTAAATACATCGATACTGAAATATGTATTCGTATAATATATCCTTACATAAATGATTCCGTCATTTTTACTGGCACTATGCTAGTAAAAATAATAGAAATAATAATATTATATTTTCGTTTAGAATAAAACTCATTTCATCGGCTGAATTCGTTAACAATAATACAAATAATTGAGCAATACATGCTGATACTGACGACGCCTTTTATAATATTTTCAAACGCAAGAAAGAGAATGAACGAATGAATAAGTTTTATTTTGATCTCATGGCATGAACTTTTTATTAGCAAGAAAAAAACAATGGAAATAAAAAAAAAAAAAGAAGGGAGAAAGAAAAGAATAAAAAAATGTCCAGAATGAAGTAAGTAAAGGGTCATAATGGCGTTACTACTTCCATTTTAATTTCCAATGTCGGCTGCTTTGTACAATTTGATCCCATCTCTTCCCATCCCATCTCGCCAACGGCAGTTCTGAGCATTGGTCATTTATGGCTTATGAACGACTCTGATGTTATAACAATAAGAAACAACACATACATGGGATCGAAACATCCAAAGATAGAAAGGGGGGACATATTGCAGTTGGTGGGTGTTGAAAGAAACCGAGATGATATTAAACTGTTGCTGTTGAATAGATTTTGTTTATTATTCTTTTACAATTTCGATTTTCCAGCCATTTTACTCGCACAGTCAAAAAGAAAATCGTTAAGTTGCACTGACTGCTTCGAAGACTCTGAAAACATTAAATAACAATAGTGTAAATGATACCAACGCCATCAACAGCAACACTACCATCACTACCACCATCACCAACAACAGTAACACTACCATCACCATCAACAACAGCAACAGTAACAACAACAGCAACATTACTATTGCCACTATCCCCACCACCAACAACATCACTACCATTGCTACCAACAACAACAACAACAACACTTCCATAAACTCAACCACCACAAATAACATGAACAACATAACTATTACCATTAACACCACAATAAAGACAACAGCAATAATACCATTACCATTATTACCAACCATAGCAAAAAACACCTATGCCCTCTTGGCAATACAAATACAAAATCTCTCCAAGCAAATTCTAAAAACTGAAAGCCTCCCAAAATCGTTTTTTTTTTCTCACCCTCAGAGGCTCATGTGCAGCCGATCAATAGGGGAGTAGTGAAAAACCAACCTAACGATCCCCATATTTGAAACTTAACCTCTTTCTCCGTAGCGGTTCCCTCTGCCCGCCAAATTGGTTTATTTCTCTTCTCAACTATTCGCGTGAATGGCCAGACGGGTTGTCAAGATAACTGGCGAACGGACATAGCGATACAGGGAGAAGTGAAGCCATGCCTTTTCCCGAAAGCATTCGTACGAAAGTGAACATAAGTAGCCGAAATTCGAACCTGATTCGCCGATTCAGTTTTCCGTGCTGGTAACTCTTGCACCACTCAGCACCTCCACTTCAACTCATCCTTAACATGAAGTTCGATACAAGGCTTATATACGTACTTGAATACTGTAGATGCATTGCCGTGGAGCAATGGTTATACCAAAATACTTCTGCATACTATTATTATTGCTGGTTGGAAGACCTTATCTGTACAAAGCTAAGCTTAGTAAAGTAAAAACCCTGCGTTTCGCCATGGAGCAAAGGTTAGCAATTTTGTCTCGGAGGTGATTAGTGCTTTATGAGTTCAATAATCATTAGTTACTAATTAATTACTTGGCTTTGTAATTCACTAACCGAGTTTTATTCTCACTGAGTGTCCCAAATTTGTGGTCGTGTACCATATTGAGCAAACACTGGTGCCAACCCTGCTAATTGGGTGTCTGAAGTGCGAATGTGTCCCCAAGTTAATCGGTTGATTGGCTGATATTTCAGACCTTTATTCCTGATTTGGTGTATTTCTTTCAATCGAGTCGAGTTTTTAGAAAACTTTAGGTGAAAACCAGAATACCTTCGCCAGCAGAAAAATGCACTCAGAATGAATAGATAAATAAATGAATATGTAAAATAGAGTAATGAATTTTTTTTCATGTCGGGCGATTGCCAAAATCTCGCAACACCAAGAGTAGATTCGCGAGAGTCTCGTGAGTCAACTCATTTTTTTTTCAAGGTGCATTCAAAATTGTAGCCTTGATAGTTTTCGAGAATCATTTTTTTTTTCGTATCTTCGTGCGCCCCGATTCTTGCAGGTCAAAGCTTAGGCACGTTGATTATCAGGAACAGTTCAATGGGGAGAATAAATGTGTTTGTCTCTTGTACTCATTGACAGTATAGAGTGCTTTGCATTTTTATTGAAATTCTTAAATTAGAGCTTTAATACATTTTATAATTCTGTATTCCACAACATTCCGGCAAAATGTTTCGTTGTTCTTGTTCTTTCGACTTCTTTAGCGATTGATTAATTCATTTGAAAGAACAGCGGAACATTTTATTCGAATGTAGCGAAATATACATATAATATATATATAAATATAAATATATATATATATATATATATATATATATATATATATATATATGTGGGGGGGGTGTATATATATATGTGTGTCTGTGTGTGTCTATCTATCTATCAATCTCTCTCTCTCTCTATCTATCTATCTATCTATATATATATATATATATATATATATATATATATAGAGAGAGAGAGAGAGAGAGAGAGAGAGAGAGAGAGAGAGAGACGCAAGTGCACTAGTGTCTGTTGCATAATAATGGAAAAAAAGCATCCACTTTACACAACAAATATTTATTTTCTTAACAGAATCTCATTTTCTTGCCATTGCTCTTAATTTGGTGGTGAGTATAAATCACATAAATTGAACATTTTTCAGTGAAAATCTCAGATAAAAATTCAGTTGATATTTACATTTCCAGTTACGGAATTGTTAATCAATCCTCGTCTCTGTTCCTTCTCGCTCTCTTGCGCTTTCGCTCTGACCCCTTCTCTCTCCCTCCCTCTCTCTCTCTCTCTCTCTCTCTCTCTCTCTCTCTCTATATATATATATATATATATATATATATATATATATATGTATATATATATGTATATATATATATATATATATATATATATATATATATATATATATATATATATATCTATATATATGTATATACACACATATTAAGAGAGGGAGAGAGATAGAACAATAATAGAACATTAGAACATACATGTACGTGTGTGTATATATGGAATAATGTATCAAGTAGATCTTAGTTCAAAGCTTTGTTCAATACCATCAGTAGGTTTCAGTGTTTCACTTTAAAAAGACTTTCATATGTATATATATATATATATATATATATATATATATATATATATATATATATATATAATACTTTATTAAGTATCATTAAGATTAGCGATGTAGGCAATCGGATTTGTCAAAGGGAAGTTAAAGTGAATGTTCTCAAATCATATGTTAAGGTTGTTAAGATCTACGCAAAGAACGAATCTTATATCTGCGTTGGATTTCACTTGATACATTCTTACAGAGAGACCTCGATGGCGTTTTCATTGGGTAGGTTTTTCTTTTTTTTCAAAGGTCACGACTGCTGCAATAAAACGGGATGAGAAAATTGTGCGAAGAAATTACTAATCTAAAGTCTACACCCAAAAGTCTTGCACGTTTTACCTGTAAAATCTGTCACTAAACACTAGAACACTATTGCAACCCTTTACTCGTAAGGTACAGGCAAGAAAGGTCACGTTACACCTGTTCGCCTTTATGAAATATCTCCAGCCAACATCGCTTTGAAATGTGTCTTTGGGCATTTATGCTTTATTTCAATTTGTAAATTGGCAAGATGCGTCCCAAGGTTTCAGAAGAGACTGAGAAAGCTCAGTGTAAAACTGGCATACACAGAATAAAGTTATTTCGGAATCTGGGAACGCTCAAAATTATTTTCCAAATAAATCAATAGTAATTGCTTCTTCGCTTTACACCATTTTTTTTTTCATTTATGAAAGGTTCCATAGGAACAATCTACTTTCGGATAGCGGGGAAACCTGTATCAGATATTTTCGTTGTCTTGCATGAAAGTTGTCGTGTACTAAATTTATCTCAGCCAACGGAGTTGGAAAAGATATACATATTCACTTGTGTCTGTCTATTTGTCCGTCTATCTGTCCATACAATATCTCTGAATGTTCTCACTGGATTTCAATGGCATTTTGGAAAAGATTGGGCCATGGGCGAAAGAAGAATTGATTAAATTTGGGGGATCCAGGAATTTTTAACAGTTACCATATATATATATATATATATATATATATATATATATATATATATGAACTTATTACCAATCAATTTTAGTGGCAATGTCGTTAGCAGAGGTGTGCGCTCTCTGGGTGCTCAGTAGTTATTTTAGTAGAGCCAGGGGCTTGGTACATAGAAAACTAGTCACGAAGAAGATTTAATCTGTCACTTTTCTGTTGTTTTGAGGCCACTTTGTCAAAAAATCCCGTTGACTAGGTGTATGGATCTTCTGTGAACATGCTTACTTTTTGCAAAGGATTCTGGGAATATTTTGCTTCAAATACAATTGAACAACCGTTGCCACCATAGATCGCGAAGGGTTTTATTCTATTTGATGTATATGTGTTTGGGTCTTCGTCTGTTCGTTCATATGTTTGTGCTTTCCAACGCCCTTGGCCATTGCGTTTCGTCAACAAACTTGAATATACTAAAAATGTTGTTTTTTTTTTCTTTCATTTTGATTAATAAAGCTTCCCTGACCTTCGGAAGGCCTTATTTTGACGGGTATAGTTTATTGATAACATCTAGATTCTCCAGAATCAAGATGTTTCTTGATGCGTTCAGTACGATAGCGAGTTTATTTTTTTTCATAAAGTTGAACTTTTCGAAACGAAGCTTTTTAACTACTGTATATTACGGTATTAGGACAATGCCCGTTCCAGGAGCCAGATTTTCTGGTGTATGAGGCAGCCAGCCTTATTCATTGTGTAAAATAATTTTCCGTCCGCCGTACAAAACTTTGATGTATCTCGATTACTACTCCTGAGAGTTACTGATTTTATATTTGACTGTAGATCATTCTAAAGAGCGGAAATCAAGGGAGATAATTCATAGAACTGTGAACAAATAACTATAATCTGATTTTTTTGTTGTTGTTCATTTTCATTTGTTTTCTCGGTCCAAAAATCTTCAAACGCAACACTGCATTGTTGTGTACTGACAAATATAGCACAGTGCATACGTACAGAGGTTTCTCCCGAGAGCACCCTTACACTTCATCAGGGAATATCAAGAAAAGGTTTTTAGTGTATTTATGGATAAGCACATATCAGAAAACAAACAGAGGTCTGAGATATCACAGAAACCATGTGAAAACTCAAATGGCAATGGGCTGGTCATGTTGCAAAATTGTCAAGCAACAACTTGACATTACGACTCACAACGCTGGTTCCAAGGGATCGTATGTAAAATTGTGGCTGGCAAATATATGATGGCGTGATGAACTACCCAAGTTCGGAAAGTTCTGGTTCTGCGACGCCCACGATCGAGTGGTCTGGCGAATCTTGGGGAAGTTCAATGTTCAACAACGGGTGCTAAGAGGCTATTGCTGGCGATGATGATGATGATTTAATGTCATTAGTAATATCAATATTAAAACACCAAACATCAAATATCTTCAAAAGTTCTGTCTATCCACATGATATCCCTCAAAGTTCCCTATTATAAAAAAAAAGAAAAGAAACCCCGAGGAATACATCAATAGATAAGTTGAAAGTTGAAATTACAGAGAGTATAATTAACGTCTGTTCTACGGTGTCTGTCTCCTGGCTGAGAGAGTTGTGTATCTCCCACTTGGGTCAGAGGTCAGTATTCAAGCCCAGATAAAAGCCACGATTTAGAATGCTGATTTTAAGCCATGCAGATTCTCTCCTCCATCCAGAAAATTCGTGTAACCCAATCTTCCCATTTTGTCCCATTTGGCCCTGTGCCGTACGAAGCTTAGCTCCGTAAACATTGGAATAGTTACGTATCTCCCATCGATGCAAGAGATCGGTGTTCCAACCAAAGTAAAAAGCCATAATTTCAAATGCTGATTTTAAAAGCAAACAAAATTTCTTCGCATGAAAGTTGGGTATAATACAACCTTCCTACTCTCATTTAGCTGTACTAAGCTAAGAAACCGACATTGTCATACACTTCCGATCATTTCCGGAGATTGATGCTCGAACCCATGAAAACGCCATAATTTCAAATGCTGATTTGTCGATCGGACAGACTCATCTCACTTAGAATACTGGAGTAACACAACCTGCTTACATTTTGTTCCCTCCGTTCAATCTCGACCTGTTCTAATCTAAGGTTTGGTAAATATGAGTTGTGACAATTAAGCCTCCTCTTAGAATGGCCATTTGAAAATCATCCCCTTGGGTTTTTATCAACATTCTTGTAATAACTTTTGATAATTTAACGTACTCTTAGATTGGCCACTTGAAAATCATCCCTGTAAGTTTTGCTACTTGAACGTAATCATGTTGTGGTTATTTGAAAATCATCCCCATGGGTTTTGACAGTCGAACGTACTCCTAGATTGGATATTTAAAAATCATTCCCGTGAGTTTTGACAATTAAACGTACTTATAAAGCGGCCGTTCGAGAATCATCCCCGTATGTTCTTTCTGACAATTAAACTAACTCCTTGATTGGCCATTTGAAATTCGTTCCGGTAAGTTTTGACAATTAAACATCTTCCCACTTGGAGCAGTGTAAGGGTTACAAATACTTTATTTTTGTGATAGTTAACTCTGTTGAATACAAACATTAGTGGGGCCTTTTTCGTTAGCCCTCATCAAAATTGAAGGTCCATTTTCTTTGTCTTAGCGACTAAAAACAAAAATCGTGGCGTTAGTTTGGAGTCAAATTTTAGCAGCAATTTGATCGTTTCAACTTTTGTCACCAATAGACAGTCTTGTATATCTTTTAAGTTGAGTACCAGGTCAGTGAAGGTGTCAGATTTTTGCAGCTTTGCTCGAAAAGGAGACTAATGCTGTCAAAATTTTGAAATAAGAAAAAGTAGCAATACAGAGCATAGCATTTTGGAACTTTTTCGTTGAGAAAAATAATGCAACTTTTCCTTTTTTCCTTTTTAGGCTTCCATACTTATGGACGTTTGACTTTGATGTTTCATCGTATTTTTCACTCTTAGTTTCGTATATTTCAACGCTGTTTTCTTGCAACCAATGATTTACTGGCAACGGGCTTTTCTCAAGCAGTTGTAGAATAACGTCTTGGAACGCGCTGTCAGCCATCGGTTATCCCCCTTATTTTCGGTAACCAAACATCCACCCCGTTAACCTGTCTAAGGGGAGGATGATGGAGTAATCCTTGCATACTTAATGGAGCTCTGTGGCTTTACCAAATTACTAGTGTAGTAATTTGGTAAATAAGTGTATTAATAGTCACGAGTTACACGTAAAATTTCTTTATTTCAGGTGTCGTAATACCTGGGAAAACACTGCAGCTCTCTAATTTGGTTCTACCTGACTGCAACGGCGAGCCAAATGCATCTGTCTCCAGCTTTGTTGATTTTGAATGGAGTATTCGATCACAAAATACCAGCGTAAGTGCTATTTGTTTTTAATGACCAACAGACTACGTTACGAGCTCATTCTCTTTCCTAGATTAGGTATCCTAATTTCTTGTTCTTTCATCTCATCCTTTTATATATCAGAATTATCTACACTCGATTGCATTTCTACACTGCCTGTATTAACATTAAAAAAAAACTTTACCCAGCGGAAAATTAACAAAGGGGGTTGCAATCAAATCTGTGATGGAGAGGCTCTCTTTGCAATTGCATTGTTCGTTAGTTGATATTTGTGAACCAATATTGTATCTCTTCATTCTTATAAACTTATCATCGGAATACCAATCTACGCCGGGGAAATACTGAATAGGCAAAATGTTTTGTTTTATTGTATAATACTAATAGGTGGACAAATATTTATAAAGCTTATGGAGACCCTACTTCGGAGACCCCCTATATTAGGAGCTTGGGCGCGTTTTAAAATGGCCCCACACACTCAACTACGCCTCTACCTTCAATTTTGACTCTTTATTGGGGGAGAAATTTCCTTTAACTTCTAACCATTCAGAGGTAGGGGGGGGGGAGTCTCCTTTCGCTTTTGACCCCTTGGTTAGGGAATACGGTTATTACTGACTCCTTAAGGTTGGGGAAAGGTCTCCCTTCACTTTTGACTCCTCTAAAGACGGAAAAAGGTCTGCGGTTGAGTTTTGATCCCTCAAAAGGGAAAGTATCCCTTTTTTTTTTTTTTTTTTTTTTTTTTTCGATTCCTTAGAAGGGGGAAAAGTGTCCCTTCACTTTGACACCATATAAGAGCAAAAAATTCCCCGTCACTTTTGACCCTATAGAAGAAAGGAGAAAGTCTCCGTTCAGTTTTCATCCCTAAAAGAAGGGTTCTCTTCACTTTAGACCCCTTAAAGAATTAAATGTGAGTCAGTGTGTTTGTGCACCAAGATGTCGAGAATTACGCATCACAGAACAGAAACAAAGGTATGTCTGAAATTAGCAGGTCTATAATTACAATTTTTTACGGGATCTCCGTTGGTGGTAAGTAGGTTCCACTTTGACATTATAGTTACATTGTAAATAGAAACCCCCTCTGAAAGATATTTTTCTCAAAACTTTTTGTCCCTCCACCTAGGTCCATTGAGTAGTTATGCCAAATCTGGTTGGGTCATCCCCAGATTTAAGAACGTTTTAAAGCGTGGTAAGCAAAAAACACTGACACCTCTCACTTATGTATTTAAGATCGAGATTATCCAAACTACATCATTATCAACCCCAGCTGAAATACTTTGAACGTTGGAGTATTGATGAGACTTGACGTCACTCAATCTCCATTATCAGTGATCAGTTACTATAGGAGTGAAAACTAAAAACTAAAAAAAAAAAAATACTCTCTTCGAAGGGTCTCTGGAAATTACTTGATTCGCAAAAATCTGTACACAACAGATTTACTTCTATGGATGAATAAGTTAACTAGTCTACTTTTAACCGTGAGTTCTGATTGCTTAAACCCAATCATTACCCCTCCAAAAACCTTGTCTTGTGACCAATTTGATAATCTAAATAACTATTGTTGTATAGAACGAATGCGGCAATTTTTTCAGTCCCTGTGGCTAGGGGTCGAACGTGTTTGCGGACACAATAGTCTGACTTATATTGGTAGAGGCCCTGCCCCCAGTCTACGGTGGTGCCTGCAGCTAGTTGAAATGTTATGGATGTTTTCGGGTTTTCCATAGGCATCGGCAGGTGATGCAAAGAACGTATTCATTTTTCCACCGTTCAAACAAATGAGGTAGGGTTTGCCAGTTGTGTGTTTCGAGAGAATTTTCTCCTGTTACACCGGTGTAAGTTTAAAAGCAAAAACTGAAGGTGAGAGAATGGGGGGTAACGTATGAAATGGAGAAAAATGAAATACTGTGGCCAACGTCGTGGTTGAAATAGTTATGTATTCCTAATTAGTACCAGGAGTCGGCGTTCGAGCCTCGGTAAAAGGCCAGGATTTCGAGTTTTAAAACAGGCAGACTCTTGCCATTTAGTCGATTGGTGCAACACAATTATCCTATCGTAATTCCTCTACCTTCTATTCTGCATTGTGGCATTCTGTGCTTGTCTAATAAATCTAGAGACCAGCTGAAATAGTTCAGTATTTCTAATCGGTGCGAGAGTGCTGTGCTCAGGTACAAAGCTAACCAGACGTTGACGCTAAGATAGTGGATCGCGGTACAACCCTAGAAACTACCACCACCCCTGATATCTTTAAAGAGCTTTGTCGAGGTAAGAGTTCATGCCTACGGGACCACTATACTAGAGTTAATACTGGCGCAAATCAAATTGGCGTAAGAAACTTACCGATAGGATTTAGGTAATGAAAACTAAGCCGAGGGAAAATTACTTTTAAAAAGTTATACGACGAGAGGAAAAAAACGATTTCCGGGTTTATAGTGAACCGCTAACACAGTTTACAAAAGTCCAGAATTTCAAGTTCTGAACAGGCAGATTCCCCTAACTTTGACGAATAGTGCATTGTTGATTTCCTACCCCAATGAATCTGCCTTACCCTTGCCATACACTGTGGTATACTAAGGTAGCTTGATAAATCCATAGACCAGTGTAGTCCTGCCATTTGTCTGAAATGGATTGTTATTCCCCACCGATTCCATAATTCGGTGTTCGAGCCCAGGATTTCAAATGCTGACTTTTGTAAGGCAAACAGATTTTTCGACTTGCTAGATAGGCTTAACACAATATTTGTTCACCTGCTCCACCCTACCTGGTCTTGTAGCATAATAACCAAAGATTTGTAACCACATGGGTCCATCAATAAATGCGAACATACTTCTTTGCTAAAGTTTTATCTCAAGTAAAGTTCTTCAGATATGGCACAGCATTCGATAAGGTGAATCGACAAGGAAGGAGATTACGTTGAAAAATAGATATTTGTTATGTAAAATTAATAATTTTTTCATCATTGGGCTACGGACTTAGTGATGTACCTACCATTTCCCACCAGTGTCGGAGGTCCGTATTAGATCCCCGATAAAACGCCAGGATTTCAAATGTTGATTTTCTTGGGGTGATCATCACTTTTAGCGCCTGACATTTTTTACTACCGTATACCCGTGAAAAATGACGACCTTTTTTAAGTGTGGATTGGTACAAAGGAGCCTAAAGCTATTTCATCTGGTTATTTATTTTTGATAAGTATCTTAATTTTAAGTTTCTTCAAGTGTCAACTCAACTCAAACTGTTTTAAGGTTCAAGAGTTTCTTTGACGTAATCTTCATCTTTATTTTAAAACCCTACAATTGCTTTTGCTTGCTGCGTTAATCTATTTGGTTGAATCAATCCATTATAACTTTGAGGTTTTATCAGGAACGTGAACACTACGAATAAATAGACAATATAATTTGCATACGTGCCTATTATGTGTTTAGAGTATTTATCAACTGCCAAGGGAGGTAATTTTTATGAATCTAAGGGAGGTAATCTCGAAAATTCAAATTCACTTGCATTAAAATGAATATTTATATTTTTCGCCCAGGCGACTAAACCTAACCCCTAACCCAAAACCCAACATAACCCCTAACCCTAAACCTAGCGCTCAAATCTAACCATAACCCTCGCATTATCCTTTACCCTAATTAGGGAATCATCGATTTTTATTTGTCCCAATAAATTGTCTGTATAAGAGATAGGCTGAATGAAATGGGATTTACAGATAGAAAATCCAAACAGAAATAGCACTAGCAACTAAACAGAAGAAAACTAGGTTACAATTGGTTAGAGAAATGTGATGATGGAGTTTGGATGATTGGATGAAAGTGATATTCGGCGATGAATCACGAATCTGCATTGGCTGAAACGATAATGCTGAGACATTGTGGGGAAAAAAAGAAACTGGCGAATTTCCCCACTCATTTATGTTATGGGTTTGCATGTCAGGAGATATAGCAATCTTTACTTCAACGGTCAGTGAACAGGTGTACATATGGAAGTTTGAACTTTTTTTCTCATTCCATGGACTGATAATGGCTTTGGGAGTGATGAAGTGATTTTCCTTAAATATATCTTGCCATCGAGCAACGATTGTTAAAGCTTTCAGAGAGAACACCCAGCAAACAACCTGGATCTCAATCGAATGGAAAATTCATTTCGAAAATTCAAGAAAAATGGTTCATGATAAGGCTTCATCCCATAAAGTAGGTCTGTCAACAGCTATCCAAGAAAGTTTGAACCAGCTTGATGGAGTTTTTCATTAGTGAAATCTATACCTTAAAGAATTCAGATCATCATAAAAGCTCAAAGAAGAGCAACAAAATACTAATTGTGATTTTTTTTGTGGATGACTCATAAATTTTACTGTATTTTATCTAGAAAAAATATGATATCTATTAAAATCATTTAATCCAGTTTGTTTCAAATATATTTCATGAAGTCAGAATGTTAATCAAATAAATAAAAATTATTTTGTGTCATATCTGTGATTCCATATGGTGATTCCATAATTTTTGCCGGTAGTTGTATTTTTCAATGGCTTCAGAGATCAGTGTGTTAGCCCAGGTAAAAAGCTTGGATTTCGAATGCTGATTTTCTATGTATACTGACTGAACCCCACTTAGGGGATTGGCCTTTCGCAAGGCTTCTCAAATATCGTAGCATAACTCAGTAACTATTATCACTAGTTGCTTGAAGAGGAGATGACCACTATCAGGTTTCATCACATTTGCCTTAGAAATGCGATAAAGGTCACAGATTGGTATTTAGACGATCTTCCAGTTCGTAGTATATTTGCTATACCTCTGGCATCTGGAAAAAAATATGACTAAAATTTGCAAAGAAAAAGTGAAAACATCGTTCATAATTTGCTTTGCATTGAGTCACTATTAAAGCTGTGTGCACCCTATTTCTTTTCTCCTACACCCTAGTCTCAGCCTAATATATCATCATCACCATTTTGGGGGCTGTACATACTAAAAAAAAAACCAAAAAAAACAAATGAATCGCAATTGACTCTTCGCTTCACACCATTTAAGCTAAGCTTTTTTTCCTCCCCTTTTTTTCAGAGGAGCGCTCTTCTTTCGGTTAGCGGGTAAAACTTTTATTCAAAAACAATACCCAGAAATCGATAAAAATGTGATCAAAATGTTGCTACTTTTTTCCGATAAGTCTGGATTTTCGGTTATTACAAATTCAAAAACAAATTTCCCCAACTGTGAGCCTCAACGTCTCTCCTGTAGAGACAAGGGTTGGTAAGCTTATAACAGATGAACTTTGTCGAATTTCACGTTAATCTTATCTTTTTACTTGATAAACTTCGATTAAAAGAATGGGTTTCAATTAACATGTTAAAAAAATGATCGTGGATTGTGAAAACGCTTAGTACCATCGTATTTCATATCTAAGGGAAGTAACTTGTGACTCATTACAAAATTATTTCCCTTGGACCATGATTTCTTCCAGTAGAATATGAATCTAAGGGAAGTAACTAAAATTACATACCCAAGTTACCTCCCTTGGATCATACTTTTTCTTTCAATGCAATTTATCTTTACGAGAATACATCAGCGAAAATTAATATTAATAATTAAAACTCTTTTCATTTTTTGTACAGCTGATTTAGTCAAAATATGATTTTTAATAGTTACAACAAAGCATTAAATAATATCATCTTTGCTCAAATTGTTACACAGATATTTGGTGAATTATAACGAGATTTTACTTTTCCTTACATTACCTGAAGCATTGCTATTATAAGTTATTTCAAGATTTGTGACTGCCAATACATAAAGTAACTTTCTCTATATTCACTGAGCTTATCTTAGAGAGATACAAGGCCAAATAGGAGAAAAAATGGAACAGGAAGATTGTGTTACATCAATATCCCAAGTATGGATGGATTGTCTGACTAGAAAATTAGCTTTCAAAATCTTATATTTGACCTGGATTCAAACACCGACTTCTGCAAGTAACCATACATTGAAAAAAAAGAAAATAATTAGTCCAAAAAGTACCTTCCCTTTTTATTTACTGAGCTATGCTTAGTACTGCTTGAGGCCAAACTTTAGTGCAAAGTTTTGGAGTTGTACCAGACTGCTATTGGGTCTTTTTTCTGCGAGAAAACGATGCAACTTGATTTATTATTTTTATTTTCTTATTTATTTATCTTTTTTTTTTTTTTTAACTTCCGTACTTCAAAATTATGGACGTAAGCTTTTGGTGGAGACTAATGAAAAAGGCCTTTTCTCTTCAAAATATGGAAATGTCTTTTTTTTTTTAATGAACAAAAATCATGTTGCATTCTGGAAAGTGTTTTGATTCGTGTTCAATATATGACCACCGTAGTTACTGTTTGCTAACCTAACATTTACTACTATAGATTACGATCGTACCTGGCGATATGGCTTGTCAGAAGACTGTGTTATGCCAATCATTTTAGTGAGTCTCTACATTCTTGTCGAGAAAAAAAAGCTAACCAACCTGAAACTTGCAAAGTCTCAATCGCATAAATGAAAAATGGTGATTTTCCTATGATATTTCAGAGGAGAGGTTGATTCTATCATACACTGAATTTTTTCAACCGATATCGTCTTTGTTGTCTTCATAATAACATTTCAGTTACTGCACCCACCGGCATTCCCCATGGATTTATTATTATTATAGATTGATTCTTTTAGACCAATATCCTTGTTTTAATCGTGTTTATTTCAGCCACTCTCTAGTCTCCCTTATGTTTTTCAATTAAACATTGATTCTTTCGTGGGAGTTTTCTTGTTTTTGTTGTTTTTATCATAACGGAGATTCTGATTGATTCTAGAAAGTGTTTTCTTTTGTGTTTCATAGATAAACAATGTAGTTAGAGTATGTTGTTATAGCTCTTTATTTACTAAACTTAGCTTAGGCAGCACAAAGTCAATTGAAGTGAGTAAGATAGTTCTTCTTTCAAATGCCTCTTACCTGAGTTTGAATACCAGATTCAGATAAAAAAAGTAATTATTCCATCCAACTATAATTCACCAAATGTTTCTCGGTTTGTCTATATGTGACCTCCAAATTTAGGAATTTCGTTAAATATTCTCAAGGAATTTAGTGTACTTATAAGACCTAAAGTATGTTTTGGTAAGTTAGTTTTTGAAGATTAAAACAAATATTGCAAGGACTGAGGTCGCGCTCTCGCCGTTGATACTGATCTGATTTCAATCATTCTATCTATCTATCTATCTATCTTCTAGCCTTTGTGAAATCCGTTGAAATATTAGAATAGAATTTGATCCAAGAATTTTTGAAGATAATATCAATATAAGGTATGATCAATGAATACATTGTTCAAGTCTTAATTGGGGCCAAAGATCACATTTAGGAATTCTAAAGAAACTACCAAGAAAACCATCAGTAGTGAGAGTTTTCAGCTTGTAACATTAGAATGTAAGTTTTTCTAAATAAGGATGAAAGTTTGGTCAAGATTTAAACCGGAATAATTTTAGTATGAGTATGCAATGTTTGTTGAATAGGTATTTCTTAAGCTTAGCTTTGCCCAGTACAAGGCCACGACAAGTGTAAGGAACACACCCAGGATCGAACTCACTATAATTATTATGTGTACATGACTCTTCTGATATCCGCTCTTCCATAATGAAGCGCCCAAAATAATTTTAATTTTTTACTGAGTATAGCTTAGTAAGGCACGAAGCCAAAAAGGAAATTAAGATTTTGCTACATCAATTTTTCAAGTGGGAGGGGTCTGTCTGCTTAGAAAATCAGCTTTCAAA
The DNA here is from genome assembly GCA_963457665.1 of Thysanoteuthis rhombus. NCBI lineage: Eukaryota > Metazoa > Mollusca > Cephalopoda > Oegopsida > Thysanoteuthidae > Thysanoteuthis > Thysanoteuthis major. The sequence continues at coordinate 28,623,439 of OY735217.1, forward strand.
GTGCTGACTTGTGCTTGGGCTCGAACACTGATCTATGTCATAACTGGAAAAATACGTAACTAATTCAGCAAGAACTTATCCAACCTTTCGAATATAAAAAAAAAATGCTCTATGGTCCTGATATACGATCTTCACTGGGTGCGTCACTTTTGTGGACTTGTACCGAACAGTTTTAGTAAAAAATAATTCAAACAAAGAATAATTTCAATGAGAATAATTTTAATGGGAATGCGATGTTTGTAGAGTGTCACTTTCGTCAATGAGAACTAACCATTTAATCTCATGAATTCTTTATAACAAGAGACACGTATTCTTTCTATGTTTTTGGCAGAAGGACAAATCGTCTAATGGTCGTTTTAAAAATATAATCAATAAATAAACATCCATCATATTTTAACTTGTCTTTGAATAATTTCCGTCAACAGTCACAACATACAGAACGTCTGAAGACAAAAATCATACAAAAAGAAAAAATGGTGCAAAGGGAGATAACCGCTGTCCCAAATGTTTCCGAGAGGAAGAAAAAAAATATTAAATCGATAAATGAAGATGAAGGGACACGACTATTTTATAAACAATGCAAAATGAGAAGAATTCATAAACATCGCTTTTAATTTTTTGCCCGAGAAGGAAAAAAAAGCAACAATTGAAGACAAATTTTAAAAGAAGGGTCGAAAAACTTTTGGAGGGTCCTCGAACATCAGGATCGATCATTGTTATCAATTTTGACTATTTTGATTCATCTTCATTGGTTGGTTTTTTTTTTCTTTTTCTTTATCACATCTTAACTCAGGCTGTCGACCTGCGACAATGAATGAATAGCACAGGTCGGAAACGAAGAATATGTGAGATCCGAACTTACCTAGGAAATACTGATAAACGCCCAGCTGCTCTTAACTACCTGATCTATGGCAACTCAACGGTTCGATAGAAGACCACATTTAACCCTTAAACCTATTTTCATTCCAGGTCCCCAATATTTATACCACGTTTGTTTTGGTTTCAGTACTAGTAGTATCAGTAAAGCGATTAACTTTTATTGTTTTATGAGATGAAGTATTGACTGCTATTTTTTTTCATTTCAATTAGTTGTGTTTTATCACAACTTAACTATAGACTGTTATCCCAAGGCAGTAAGTAATCAGTGTGAATAGAACATAATGAATAAACTTACGATTTGCTCATTTCTAATCTACCATACAACGAAATTTTCGACCACACGCTAACGCCACGAATTCAGTTTCTGCTCGGCGTGAAAAGGAAAATTACAACACGATTTGGGGTGGGGTGGCTTCCGTACTTTAAAATTTTGGTCTGATGGGGAGCGAACAAAATAGTACTAAAATATTATGTCCTAAATGTTGCTATTTTTTTCTTATTCTAAAATTTTGACAGCCTTAGTTTCTCCTTCGAACAATGCTTCAAAAATTCAACTACTTGTCTGATCTTACACTCAACTCAAAACATAGAAAAGGGTCCATGTAGAAGGAGGATTCACCAAGAACAAATTAGACCCTGAACTGAAATCACGAATTAAGTTTCTAGTCACCGAGAAGAAATACATCAACTTTATTTTTTCTCTCTTTAGACTTCCATTCATTGAAATCATGAATATTAGCCTTTGGTCGGACTAATGAAAACATCTCGTGGTATTTACATTAATGGTACAGCTTTATTTTTACTAATATAGTTCATCTTAGTACGGCACAAAGCTGAATACTGATGGGGAAATTGTGTGCTCTGATCCTATAAGTCCTACCTTACTACCTTGAAAATGAGCATTTGTTCCTTTTTAATCTGGAAATCGGGAATAAAGAATAAGCTGTTAATTAGGTAACATTGCAATAAAAAGCAACCAGCAAATAAAGATGGAAGAAAATACAAGTCAAATATTAATAATAATGATTGACAATGCTTCATCAAATAAAGAATAGATAAAGATTACATTCTACCGTCATTTTTTTGTTGAGAATCTGAAGTTTTATTTTGGTAGACTCCAAGAATACGCACGTAAAATGGAGATAATTCCCGTTTTTTAAATGAACAATTACCCATCCCCCTGAAAGAAAATCAGTCTGTAACGGCTCCGAATAATTTCCATTGTTAAATTGCTTTCCATTTGTGCGTCGTTTTTAACATCGAGTGCGTGAATGTGTTAAATGCTATGATTTTTTTTATAGAAACAGAATTGTTTTTTATTCATTTTATTTAAACACTGTTTTTAACATCGAGTGGGCGAATGGTTTGCTGTTTCAACTGTTATCGTTTTTAAACAAGAGTTATCTCCATTTCCCGGACACATTCTACAAAGCACCTTTTAATTTTTTTCCTTATAGCTAAACCATATATATATATATATATATATATATGTGTGTATGTATTCGTGTATGTGTCAACAAGAAGGCTAGAAGTTGTAAGATTAGATTCAGGCAAAGGATTGTTTTCCGTTCTCACTGAAAGAAAAAATGGTTTGAATAATAAATATTGATAAAAAGTGTCAATAAATGACCTATGATATATTTTTACAATCTCGGCCACATTGAAATATCCTTATCAGTTCATTGTGGGGCAGTCATACGTGCTTAGCAAGACTATGAAAAATGTTTTTGTTATGATTTTACTCAAAAATTCCCAGCCGGCTTGCCTTTCTTGTTGCCGATTTTCTATGGGGTGAGGGGAATGATGATTGAACTTCTCTTTTTTTACTTTACATTATTTTCATTTTGATGGAGTGATTTGTCCAAAAATATGATAAAATATTCTGTTAAATATTCTATAAAATATTTGCAACATCTTTCTTTCTTCACCTTCACTCTTTTTTTTTCAATAAACTTTACCTTCTCCACTCTTTCTTTCTTTCTTTCTTTCTTTCTTTCTCTTCACGCCTCTCTTAAATGTTACCCTTTTCTTTCTTTTTGTTTTTGTTTTTCTTTCTTTCTTTCTTTCTTTCTCATCACTCCTTTCTTAAATGTTACCCTTTTCTTTCTTTTGTTTGTTTGTTTGTTTGTTTTTTCTTTCTCTCTTTTGTTCCTTTCTTTCTCTCTTTCTCTCCCTCTTTCTTTCTCCCACTTTGGTTTCAATGACTAAAGAATGAATAGTAATATATATATACATCATTTGACCCTAAATTCGAGCAAAGGTGAAAACCGTGATTTGTCTTTGTTTAGTTTGGCGTAGATTTTTGCCCCGCAGGCCCTCCTGCCGGCCACCACGGTCCCTTCCCAAATCCCCGGCGAAGATTCTCTGAAATGAAACCACGTGTCTGCTATCAACATGGCGATATCGACCGCCGCCGGAACGCACACACGAAACGTGATCCGTTTGTCCGGGTTGATGTCACCCCATTGCGGATCGAGAAGCGTACAGTTGAACCACCGATGGCAAGCTCGGGGCAGAGGACGTCTGTCCAACGAAGTCTGTTTACAGTTAATCAAGTAGCGGAAAATACAGTCGTAGGCTTCTTCACCAGAAGCGTCACGCTCACAACCGAAGAGAGAGAAGACATAGAAACCACGCACGGGGCATCGTATCTGGTAAGAAATGGTGGTCTCGTCCCGGAACCTCACGAAAGCGTATCGATTAAAGTCTTCGATGTTCGTCGTTTCGATCGTGCCCTGAAACTGCAGCGAATGAGAGAGTTTGACGAGATTGTTGATCTCGAAACGGAAGTGTAGGTCTTCCTCGTCGTAGACAAGGAACGGGTCAATGTGACTGATCGGTATCAAACCGAACTCGCTCAGACTGGGCGTTGGTCCAAAAAAAGGCACCAGAGGGAAGCTATGTCGCTGGACTTTCTCTTTTTCCGGGCATTTGATGAGGAACGAGCAAGCGCTTTGCAACGAATCAGAGTCCCACCGTTCTTTGGCGAATATCGTGAAGTAAAACTTACCCGGCCTCGGTGGCGCTACGGTGAAAATTGCCTTTCGGCCAATAATTCTCAACATGGTCCGACCCTCAACCGGCGCTGAGTCGTTAGTCAGCCCTTTCATTGTCAAAGTGTAACCGAACCCTAGCAGTTCGGGCATTTTTAGCTCGATAACGACGATGCCGTTCTTGCTGACTAAAATACTTTCGTAATGTGATGCAAATCGCAAGCTGTAATTGAAAAACGTCGATTTAACCACGGGCAGTTTGACGAATTCTGCCATGGAGATCGGGGACTCCAAGAGCTGCCAGGCAGTGTCGTCGGGAAAGTGCTGGTAGATGTGATCTTCCGGTTCTGTTATGAAGTAAAACTCGTCGCACAGGTAGTAGAATTCCGACAAGTCTATTTCGCAATTTCCTCCAGAATTTGGTGATTGTTGTTCTTGTTGTTGTTGTTGCTGTTGCTGCTGTTTTGATTCGCATGTGTTCTGGTGACCTCTGACATGTCTTGCCCCCCAGTTACAGTTAAGGAATTGCCACGAGCCTTCAATGTTGATTGCTGTCCAAGAGTTTCGGAATCGTTGTTCATCTACTCTCATACCGGGTTTATAGCCTGCACCTTTGGAAAAACCTTGAATGATTACACAGTACATCCCGGCATAACTGGAAATAAATGAAAAAAAAAGATACTTTAGAATAAAATATGATGTAAATGTTACATCTTAACTAAAGTAAGCTGTAGCGTAATTATCCTAAAAATTAAGAGGGAAAATTTTATGGAGCGTCGTACAAGTCTCATTGGAGAACGGAGATAATACAAAAGAGAAAAACCCCGGTGGAAGAGCACAGAAACTTTACGCGATAGATATTTCCCATTCCTTTACAATACGGATATTTCTTCGACTTTTTTCGCTCTATAGATATTCCATAGACTTTCATCACAGATACCGTATAAGCTAAACTATAAAATGAAGAGTTTTCAAGGATGTTTTGAGAATTAACACTCCCTATAACTGATCTAAGCGCTTTAACTGTCCGTAATTGATGTATGATATTTTTTAAATACTTTTTACTCTACATATTTCTTAGATTTTCTCCATCTTTACTCTATAGATATTACTTAGAACTTGTTCACAATAATAAATATCCCAAGACCTTTTCGCTCTATAGATAATTTTGAGACTCTTTATAGATATTTCTTAGACATTGTTTACTATACAAATATCTGCTAGACTTTATAGATTGCAATACAGCTATTTCTATACATATATCTATTAGATTTGCTTTACACATTCTTGATTTTTTTTAGGTAACTCTTAGAATTTCTTCAGTATACAGATATGTCTTAGGAATCAATTGCTTTGTCCCTGGGGCGAATTTTATAAAACATCCAATGAGGTACAAACTGTCAATAACCCGAGAGAATAGCACGCAAGCAAAAAAACAAGTTTTCACAAGATGCACCTTGGTGAGGTACAGAGCTACAGTTATGGGAGAATAGTATGCAAACCGAGAGGTAAGTTTACACCAGATATTCAAACTGCCTTGTCTGGCATAAGGCTAGAGTATTAACACATCCAGTGAGAATCGAACTCATATCAACAATGTTTCCAAGATTAGCTTTCCTTATAGTAGGTTCACTTTAGATGTATCTTTTAATTATCATTAAAAGTGCATCCGGGTTAGACAAAGGAAAGTCAAATTGTTGCTTCATCGTAGACACTTGAAGAGTCTTGTGACGTAGTATTTTATTTATCCAATCATATTTCAAATCAGATAGCCAGTTGATAGTTAAGTGGCATTCAATACCAGACTCATTTTAACGCAAATTTTCACTTGTATAAGATTCGGTGAGCAATTAAACATCAGCGCTGAAAAGGCAGACATTGTTTCTTTGCATTATCTCTCCGCAATGAACTCCGTTTGCATGATTAAAAAAAAAACTTCCCTCAAGAAAGCTAAGACTATTTGAGCATTTACTCTTTCTCATCAGGAAATTAGATGCATGTCAACACGCGCATGAGAGAATCATGCCCAACGTTACATGGAGAGATCACTAGAAAGCACAGTATATAAGGAAGAAAACGGGAATCAGAGACATCGTGGAATCTATCAAAGCTTAAATGGCAATGGGCAGACCATATTGCAAGAATGAAAGACAACCGATGGATATCACGACTAACAACATGGATCCCCAGAGATCACATGCGAAACCGAGGCCGACAGAATACAAGATGTTGAGACGAACTAGACAAAGTCAGAAAATACTGGCTCTGCAACGCCCATGATAGAGAATTGTGGCGAATCCTGGGGATGATCTATATCCAACGACAGACGTTAAAAGACCGACGATGATGAAAATGATGATTCTTGATAAAATTAATTTATTTTGTAAAGTCAATTTGAACATCCATTCTTACTTCCTCTCTTTCTATTAATTTTCTTCCATGATAACCTATTTTTTCACAAAGATAATTATTGAACCAATAAGTCATTGAATTCTTACCTTGATAATCTCTTGAAGAGATCATGATACGTTTCTGTTCCGAACTTGATTCCTCTTAGCAATCCATACGGAGAATCAGGGTTCACGGTTTCATCAATCTCCAATTTGTTCAAATCTTTCCATGTAACCCAGCGGTACAAGGCCCTTTGAATATAAAACAAACATATCAATAACAGTGTCAGAAAAATCGGACGTTATAGATGATGATTCTTGTTGTTAATCGAAAACATAGAGACTGCTTTAAGTTTAAAAAAAGATCGGACCTTATAGAAGATAATTTCTATTATCATTCGAAGAATTTTGAATACGAGACTTTGAGATCAGTCTTAGCATCAGAGAAATCATATGTTACAGAATAGAATTCTGTTATTATGATACTTTGAGCGTACACCAATAAGGTTTTTAGGTAAAGCCGTATATTCAACTGTAATATCTTTAGTTGAAATAAGCATGTATTATTGCATGTAAATATGGCTATTTCGAACCAACAAATCACTGTAAAGTCATAGACTAAGCTTAGATTTAGTTTAATATCCGTTCTATGAAGCTATCATTTATGGTAATGTTTGACTCCATGTCATACAAAGCTTAGAATGGATTTCCCGTTTGCCATCGCGTTTTGTATGCTTTTCATAACGATAGTAATGCAACTTAGACAATGAAGAATATTTTGGCAGTATACCCAAATGTGGTAACAGTGTGAATACCAGCAATGGTGTGTGACAAGTTTGAAAATGATAACTCATTCTTCTAATGAGCCCGGCTCAAGAAGATCGGTCACTTGAGATGAATTCAGTGATTCACTCTAGTTCGTATATTGAAAATAGGGTTTAATCCATAGAAGATTCTTTTATGCGTCTGATGGATCATAACCAGAGTAGTCCACTCTTGAGTTCCTGAATCCTGGATCAATGTAGACAGTTGTCCATCATATCGGAATCATACTCACACTCATTATATCATACTCACCAGAACTAGCACATTTGGATTATCATTTGCCTCGACCACTAAAACATATTTCAAGAGCCATCAAGTACATGAATAAGGAAGGTCTATCAGCTTTCCTTTCATTAAAGTCCTTAAAGTTTTTCGATAAGGTGGAAAGGTGATATTATTTTTTGAACAACCTGACATTATTTCTACAATATATCGGTTGATGATGAATATTCGTTGTTATTCAAGGTTTTTTTGTTAACTCCTTCTTGGAAATGCTATATTACTTTCCAAACGACCCGCCATTATTTTCAACGTCCGTCGATTGATGATGATTATTATCAAATGTTATACACTGAGGTAAAAAAACATAACAAACCTACCTGGCTTTTTCAAGTTCATTCTCGCAGTTCCGCGTTAAATCACGAACCAGTTCGGTAAAAGTCGTATGCTCTTTCTGGGCCACCTGACAAAGAATTGTGCAGTATGATTAGAAGATACGTTTTCATATAGATAAAGAAAAATGCTGACACACATGCAAACAGACATGAACACATGCCTGAACTTGCCCGAACGACACAATGCATCGTTAAACTTTACCCGAACCTTTCTATTTGTATGGATACTCGACAGGGACTCGCTGTTTATAAAGTGGTCAGCAAGGTACTCCTGCAGACCATTGATACAGTAGTGTATTCGATCCTTATTGAGTGCTCCAATAATTGTGGCCTCGAGCCAGATCAAGCTGAGCTTAGTAAATATCAATACAGTGCTTCACTACGGAGTTATAGTTTCCATATAAGACTCAAAGAACATTACTACCATTATGATGCCGATACTCACGACTGCCTGTGTATACCTTGTCATAGAGCAGCTAATTGATCTACAAGATGATAACTACTGATCCATCTTCACAAAATGACCCCATATATAACATGCATATTCAAACAGACACAGTGATATCCTTCTTGTTACACTACTTTTATAACAGACTTTATGATGTTGATGGTGGTAGTCATCGTATTGGTTGTTTTGGATGAAGAATGCTTACAATTAAGACTTCGATTATTAGTTGTACTCCATTTTATTATTGTTCCTTTTTAGATCAAAAGTTGTTGCTAACGATATTTCATTATTAATTTCACTCCGTTTCTATTGTAGTTTTCAGATGAAGCATTTTAATTATCTTATTCCTAGCTTTACTTTATTTCATCATTGTTGGTTTATATCCCAACTGTTTGGGTCAATTTGATCTTCGTAGGTTATATTCTATTTATTAAGCTTAGTTTAGTCTGACACTGGTCACAAGAGTAGCCTAACTAGTAAAGATTAATCTTACTATAGAAGTAAGAGTCTTCGAGACTAGTTCGCTAACCACTGCTCCACGTCGAGGCCCCCCGGGATATTTATTAAACTCAGCCTAGTCTTCCATAGGGCTCGAAGTGCGGAGCGTCCACTGAAAGTCTATATCACCACAAGGTGTTCGAAACTATCTCGCTGATCACTGCTCAACTTTGAGGTGCCTATTAATATTTACCATGATTAACCAAGTCTGGAACAAGGCCATGAATGTGGAGTACCCAATAAAAATTGAACTCTTCACAATAGTAAAGGTATTTTACTCATATATTTACTCTTTTAAACCATTCTAAAGATCCATCAGAGCTCTTGTTCTCAAGCGTCACGGTGCCAATGATTTCTAAACTTGTCTACATCACCACGCCATCTTACTTGGTGTAAGCCAGAATTTCGCATATGATCTTGGAGCCCACGTTGTAAGCTATGATTTCTGACTTTCTTGCAAATGGCCCGCTCGTTGCCGTTTGAGCTTCCTACGCCAGTTTATAACATTATAATTACAACCCAGTGCTTTAAAATTCATTGCTTAAAAAAATTAAAATTACTATCAGAATTGAAGACTTTTGATAAATAATTGGACAATCAAGCAAGAATCGAAATCTGACCAACCACAAAAAAAGGAGAATAATAAAATGTATACACACTAATTCAAGTAAAAATTTAATATGAAATACTTCTATGTTTATTTTAAATATCAATTACGGAAAAAACAATGTCGAATAAAACTATAGAAACATCGAAAAATGTATCAGTCTTGGATTTCAATGTTCGGCTATTTTATACGGTTGAATAAAAAATGGACTGGTTGACTGGCGGGCTGACGTTCATATACAAATAGATTGAACTGGCGTACAGACGGACTGCTCGGCCAATGATAAACTGGTGTGCAGGTGAACATAGAAGATAAAACCGTTTATTTTTTTATCAAATCTGTGTATCATCAGTTGTATTCATTTGTTAGGAGTAATTCATTTTGATTATTATCGACTAAATAATTTTTCTCCATTTCTCAGAACTCAGCGCTTCCGAGGAATGGTATTTCAGATACTTACTTCAAAGACTTGTGTATCAACTTGCTCAAAAATTCTGGGGCTGTCGTAGAGATGTGATTTTCTGAATTCGGGTGGCTCTGGGGGTAAAGGCCTGGTCAGGTCTACCAAAGTTTCTTGTTCGTTACCATCTCCGGCTTCTGATTTCTCCTCCTACAAAAGATATTTGAGGCAAATTGAATGCATTGTAGGAAAAAAACGAACTCAAAAAAATATTTTCTAAACTCAGGTTAGCCTAGCACAAGATTACAAGTTAGCAGAAGGCACCAGTAAGGATTGAATTCATTACATTGATAATAGTCTTTGAGACTCGCTTGCTATCCACGGCGACGAACCCCAAAGAAACAATTTTAAAAGTATTTACTACATATAGCCTAGTATGTCACAACGCTAAGTAAGAATGAAAAATTGTATTGCTCGAAGACCGGTCTTGATATAAATGGGAAAGGAATCAGGGGGATCTTACTGCACATTCGTTAACAGACACTCTTTCATACCAATTCGCTAGCAATGGGGCTCTTCATGAGGATGTCCTATTCCCACCGTTGGTTAGAGTAAGTAAAGTTTTTGATGGGTTGGATATTTGCGTATTTCTCGTTTGTGCCAAAGGTCAACATCTGACCAATGCTAAATGCTACCGTTTCAACTGAACTTTCTATCTCTATTCACCTTCATCAAATTTGAATCATGTCGAGCTAAGCTTGATGAATATCTACAGTTATACAAAATTTAATGTTTTTGGTGAGAATCTAATGTTTATATTGTTCGCATTAAAGATCTGTCTACAAGACCGAACGAAAAGTGCTATCACGACATTCCTAAAAGTCTACAGTTACAACGAAATCATTTTGTGGCAATCATAATCAAGGAAGGACATTAGAATCTGCTATGCAGACGTAAAAAAATTCCATCGACGAATGAATGTGGTCAGATTAAATTCTATTTATGACATCATAGGCGTTTTCCACTGGAAAACATCTGAAGATATCTAGTAACATATCGATTCGATAGAATCTAGATGTTATCAATTGACAATACCCGTCAAAATAAGGCCCCCAAAAGGTCAAAAAGCCTTTTCCCAAAATAAAAAAAAGCATTTTTAGAAGTGGTTCTATGGGAGTACTGGTGCCAATTTCCAAGTCTATAGACAAAACGGTATGGCCAGGAGCACTGAAACACACAAACATATAAAACAATCGCACGAATACAAAAGAACGTTCAATGGTTACAGTTGTTCAATGAAGTAATTGCTGTAGCGTTTTTTTACCTGTTTAACGGACAATTTCTCAGAGATGAGAGCCAACATTTGTTGACTGTGTTTCTCAATCAGCTGAGCCACTTGGTTCCGTTCTTCGGCCGTCATCGTTTCCAGCAGATCCTTCATCATCGACTGTCTCTTTTTGGTGTATTCTTCCTCCAGCTTCTTCGTCTCCTCGGCCAGTTTGCTCTCTGGCTGCATCTGCGAGGCGATCCTCTCGAAGCTGCTGACCAATTCCGCCACGGACTGCTCCTGTTCCTCCTGAAGGTCAGCCTCCAGCTTCTTGATCTTCTTTTCTCGGTTGCGACGAAAAGTGCTGTACAAGAGGTCCTCCTCGACCTTCTGAATCTGTTCCAAATCATTCTGGGCATCAAACACGCCGGATTGTTCAAAATCCTGAAATGAATTGAAACAATAATATATTGAATGAAAGTCACAATCAAAATCTTTTTTATCATCGATACAACACATCATCTATACTTGATCAGTTTGTAGTTCACTTAACCATGGTATACCTGATTAATTGTTCGAACACGGGGTCATTAATATTGGTAATGAAATAATTGGATAGAGAATGGCTACCAGCACATATCTGTTTGCCTCAAAGGTTTGCGTGATCACACACACTATCCTCTCCATAACCTGCACAAATCTTCCTTTTGTGTTTCAGTCAAATTTTCACTTGAATTAAAATAAAGAGCACAACATTCTGAAAAATGTTGCTTATTTTCTTTCACATTCAATTTAAGAATAGGTAAACAAGATTTAGACAATATGCTAAAAAAAAAGATACAACTGTCACAATACAATGAAAGGTGATGTTTTTGAATTAGTTTGATAAGGGAATGCTCATAATGCTATCTAACGTCAAACACAAAATGAACTTTTCAGCCAACCTAATGAAAATGCACTCTATTACAGCCGTCATAATACAATCAAAAGGCGCCTAATTTTAAATGTAGTGAAGACTTAGCGTTCCGAATGCCGTTATAAGTACGAAACAAGAGACATTTTGGTCGACGCCGTGTAGAACGACATATCATCATCCAGCTTTTCGCAGTAACATCACGTGATATATGGCCATATCCTCTATGCAACAATCGTTTAGGCGACCAACAGGACTTTTGCAGCCAACCAACTGGACAATAGATCACAATTTGACATTGATGGTCGACACTAGAAATCTAGTTAGTCGCCATCTTTGCACGAAGCAAACTAAAATGCCAGGTTATTGGGGACTTGTCTCCCAGCAACTCTCCACTGCACTTGGAGGGACGGGGTCAGAAGTACACACAGAACCGGCCCAATTTGACTGACCAGCCATAAAATGCGGCTTTGAATCGTGTGTCATATCCGGTTAATATACGGATCCTCAAACTCAAAGATTCACCATGTCGCATTTTGCCTTTGTTAAATGATTACTTGGACACCATCTGAAATTTAGTTTGCCTCCGTCTTCAGAGTAACCACGTTAAATATATTTTTGATGCAGGGTGACCAGGTATCTGTCTCCTCAAACAGTACCTCCCGATCTAACTGATGGGTCAGTTCAGGGGAAAAGCCCAATGCTTATGAGGGATGGCTTACCCTATTTCTTTGTCAGAAAGCCACTTTCTATCTCCCTTTTCTTACTTTTGTTGAAAGAAGCATTTGTATTCATTTATGTGTGTCTGTTAATTTTCTATGAAAGAACGGAGTGTAAAAGGCTTGAAAAAATATGAATTGGTTTCATTCTTGCGTGAACTTTCAGGTGTTTCCTTTTACTTACCTTATAAGTTGCATAAGGTCTTTGGGGCTCATTAAGATCCCGATGGTGGCTAAATTCCAAGGCATTCGCATCGTATTCCCAGCCTGGATTGTAGACGCTGCCGCGGATCTGTTCAGAAAAAAAAAAGATGTCATTAGCTCTCAAACCAAATAACTAAAAATATCGTAACTATTTCTACGAATGCTGCAACAAAATGAAATGTTATTACAACACCTGCATCATAAAAAATATCAACACCTTCAAAATATTTGAAATAGATTTAAAGAATGGCACAGTGTTTTTACAGACACACACATACTGTAGGGGCGTCGTTTACGACTTCAGGAGACATCCAGAAGCTAAGAAAATAGGAGTAGTATAAAGCGAATATCGGTCCATTTTCTGGGAAATCACGATGGTTCTTTTGCTGCCTGATATCACTCCTCCTCATGCTGCAAATGCAAGGCAGCAAACAAACATGCAGTTGGAACGAGAAGTTCCCCTACGTGTTGCGTATTCTCCAAACCTATCACCTTCTGGCTATTAATTGTTTCGCTCCTTGCGATACTCTTTGTCTTGTTCGCAATAACAAGTTCAAGATATCGAAAAATTCTTCGGAGAACTCAACAAATCGAAACACAATATCGTTGTTTTATAATGGAATACACAAATTTACTGAGAAATCGAGTACGGTTACAGAAAGCCTGAGACTGGTGGTTGAATAATGAAGATATCAATTTATACGATGAATATTTTTTTTCTAAAAAATGCTTGAAACTTTTGCATCAAACTTATCAATGTTTGTATACGTGTATGCGTTCGGAGGAGAAAAAGATAGAGATAGTGTTATTACAAACAGAGGGAGAGATATTTATAACACTAATTTTCGCTCAGTTGTGCATATACTGATTGTTGTTCTGCATAGTGGTTGTGGTAGCTGTGTATTTCTCATCGGTGAAAGTGGTCGGTGTTCGAACCCAGATAAAAGCTATAATTTCGAATGTTGTTTTTTTTTCTTGATGAGTGGACTCTCCTCACTTCAAAGATCGGCGAACCATGATCTTTCTGCTTCTATTTCTAACTCACTTGACCTTGTGCTATAAAAAGCTAATTTTAGTAAATATTAAAGTTCAGCATTCAGAACTTGACCTTTCACTGGACTTCTGGAATCTGGTGCCAAGAGCTAACTTACAGCCATTCAGCCCATAGAGCTGGTCAAATAATTAGGAAAATTCTATGATAGATGGGTAAGTTTCGTTGGCATTTAATTGCCTCCTTACAAGGGCGAATACAACAGAAGGTCAGGTTTAATGTCGGGCCTCATACGTGTACGCGTGGGTAAAGATAAAGATTTGCCCAGTTCCACCAGCTTTTACTACAGGCGTCAAGGCATACTCCTGACTTTACTCCGTTATAGCAATGGGGTGTTACTACTTGGGAGGTGGATACCCAGGGACCAGACATGCTCCATCAGTGCTGCGTCTCCCAAACCTCTAAATTAGCAGGTATGTTTTCTAATTACTGAGCCACACGAGGCAGTTTAATAAGCTGTCATAACGAGTTACAATTTCCCGGTTCTGATTGCATTGATGCCCGGATGTCTTCTGGTTTAATACGCTTTCATTTGCCGTGCAGATAATAAAGAAAAAGAAAAAAAGAATTGAAGAAGTTGATAACAATGGCGTCTTTGTTGTCATCGCATGACGATTTGCCTTGAAAACCTTTGATAATGTACCGGGATGATTCTTTCTTTCATTTTCTTTCCTCTTTTTTTTTTTTTTTTTTTTTTGTCCTTCACTAGGATGAGTCACCTCGTTTTGATTGATAATGTGTTCGATTTTGATCCGATGTAAGATGAATATGTTGATTCTCGACGATAAACGATCGCAAATAACGCCTAAATCATTCGCCAGCTCTCGATATGTTGAATGGAAAGCTTAGTGGATCAATAGGTAGAAGCTGATTGGATCTATTCCATTGAAAGTCAATCTAACAAACGACCGCACACACACACACACAAATATGCCCACAAACACATTCACATACTTGTACATGCAAACGTATACACACATACCCACGCTCACATACTAATACATACGTACAGATACGCTTGCGCATCCACGCAAATACGTATTTGTAGATATGTATAAATTCACATGCACACACATCCGTATACACATGAACGCACACGCTCTTACACACCCATATACAAGCATACACATGCTCTATGAATTGAATGGCTGTAAGTTGGTAACGCTATTCTAGCGCGCACATATACATACATACATACATACGTACGTGCACACAGGCATATACACGCACATAAAAATGCATTCAAGTTTACCAAGGTGTAGATTTAGCTCTTCTCAATTAAAATTAACACCCGTCCAAAAGTTAAAAAAAACTTATAGGAATCATGTTGTGAGAGTCGAGGAGGACAGTCTCCAATCATAGATCAAAAGAAACAGAAGGAAGTCGGAGAAATAACATTAGCTTTTCAAAGTAATGAGTCAGTGTCAGATTTAAATTAGGTGCACAATCGTTAAGCCTGTTAAGAGTAGGACAAAAGGGGAGATAACTGAAGATTTTAAAAATTAAAGCGGGTACAGACGCCTGTAAAAATACATATATTTACAATGCTCATTTTAGTCTGGTACAGGGTCGCTCAAATTGGAATCGACTGAGGATCGAACTCAGTGGCAATGGCTTGCACAACTAGCTTGTTGATCATCCCTCTACTGTAGGCGCCAATAAGAAATAAGAATCACAAGTTTCAAACTGATACATTGGTACGATCTCATGAACTGACACTTACGGATAACAGCACTGAATATGGGATCGGCGAACCGGAGTCAAATTCTGATTTATTTTTTTATGAACAAATGAAAGTGGGAAATAGGATTGATGGTCCAAGTTCGAATTATGGTTGAGCATATTTATGTTCACTTGGCACAATTGCTCTTGGAAAAGGCATGAACCAACTTCTGTCCCATTGTCAGACAACTTGTTAAAATAGCTGACGTAAACGAGAATAAATACTAGACAGCAGCAGAGAGCTGTTTAATACCTAGCTAACTTTGGCAGAGTCTGAACACTAATCCTGGCTCCCCAAGATCGACAATTGGGATGGGTAACAAAGTTTCTTTCACAGTTATTACTGTCTGGTTGGTAGTTATGTGCGAGAGGTTTGTCTCAGTGCTAACTTACCAACTCTCTCCTCCACCAAACATCGTGTCATGCCAGTGACGACATGTTTTTTTCTAGACACCATTTTGTCTGGATTGGACAGAGTACTGAGTTGTGGATTCTCAACTTTCTCAAAGGTAAGTGAACACAAATAGCCATAGCCACAATTCGAACTCTATTTGCTGATTCTATTTTTCATACCAATAACCGTTACGCTACTTTGAATCTTCAATCAACCACCAAGCCGTATGCTTAATTCTTTACAATCTAATTTCATTCCTAAATAAGCTAATTCAATTCATTCATAAACTAATGCAATTCCTAAATAAGCTAATTTTGTTCGTAATAAGTCAATTTCATTCATTTGTAAACTAATTTCCTTTCTAAATAAGCTACTTTCATTTCTAAATAAGCTAATTTCATTTCTAGATAAGTGAATTTCATTCCTAAATAAGCTAATTTCATTCATTGACAAGTTTTTTTCAATTCCCAAATAAGCTTATTTCAATCTTAAAGGAGTTCATTTCGTACATTTCTAAGCTCATTTACATAAGATAATTTCATTCCTAAATAAGCTAATGTCATTCCTAAATAAACTAATTTCATTCATCGGTCGGCCAATTTCTTTCAAACACGAGCTTATTCCATTCCTAAATAAGAGAATTTCATTCACTGATAAAATTCACGAATAAGCTCATTTTATTCCTGAATAAACAATTTTGATTCCTACATAATCGAAGTTCCTTCACATATAAGCTAATTATTCACACCCACACACCATACGTACACAGTTTACCTGAATACGCATAGTTAATTGAAGATTCTACTTTTATTATAGTGATCGTTTGAAGAATTGTCAGTCACTAAAATGATAATCAACAAGTTCATCTCAGCGAAGACCAATTTGCCAGTGTAGTAAGTTGGTGTTTCACAAGATACGCCATACTTGTGGCCTTGTACCTGACTAAGCTAAACATAAATGACCATTTTGGCCCATCTGAAGAGTTAGGTACTTGCATATTTCTCAACTACACTAACCTGGATCAAATAACACCTTGGATTTCGAATGCCGGATTGTTCAAGGTGCGCATGTCCTCCCATTCGAGAGAATGACGCAACACAATCTTCCTACCCCCATTCCACCTAGTTGTACTGTACTAATGATACTATGTGAACTAACAGAAATGATTGTCAACGATACGTGTCTGAAAATATGATTACTAGGTATTTCATCTTATATTTCCCTTTGTGTTTTATTTGAGAATATGCTCAGAAATAATGGACGTATTCATAGTAGAGAGGATGATACATCTTATAAATAGTTTTATCTTTATTTAATTGGCTTAGTTCAGTGGGGGACATACAGTGTAGGATTAAGACATAACCTAAATAAGCTACAGCTTAGGCCTCACAATCTGTAAAGGGCCTCAACAAAATCAAAATGGCGTATATGTCAACAAGTTTCGTTCGACTGACGTAATTTTCTAACCAGGGCCCTCTGAGCTTTGAATAGCTCAGGTTCTCCCCAAGTCTAAATCCGATGCTGGCAAAATAGAATAAGTAGAGGGGTAAAAAGATCGTATAATAACAATTTTCCAAATGGGAAAAGACTGTCTTCAAGCAAAAATCAACATTCTAAATCCAGACTCTTTTTTAGATATTAAACGAAGCTTTACTTAGTCTCAAGTTGTTGGAATTTCTTTGCTGGGGTGTTTTCATTACTTCTTTCTATCATTATTCGGACTCTCTTCATCTTGGTTGTTTTTCACACAACGTTTCGGCCGTTGTACTCAACCGCCTTCATCACGTATCATCTGGTAGGTTTTGGTTCCTTCCCCACACCTACCAGATGATACCCGATGAAGGCCGTAGAGTACAACGGCCGAAACGTTGTATGAAAAACCAGCCAAGATGAGGAGAGTCCGAATAATAATAGAAATAATAATAATGCCTCATCTAAAAAATTCAGAGATATGTTTTCATTACTATTATGATATTATTTTGTTGCTTCTTATAGTCTTAGGTTGTCCGGATTTTTAAGATAAAATATCATTATCTTGATATATAAGTGAGAAGTATTACACAATCTGTCTGTCTGTCACGCTATAGAAACCACCTAAACATGGCAACAGCCCAACCAAATTTGGCATGTATACTCTAGGGACCTATAAGAAGATTTTAATCGGAGTTAAAAGATTTGAGTAAACATTTTTGAGGGTATCAAGCAGGGCTTCAATTTACAATATTTAATATGCATTTATACATATCTTCTTATTTTATGAGTTTAAATGAGTTAAAGTATTGAAAATGAACTTTTCTCGTTTCAGGGGCCAAAGTGAAGGTAAACTTTTCTTACTTTTAAGGGTCAATAGTGAAGAGAAACGTTTTTTCCTTCAAGGAGTCAAGAGTGAAGGGAAACTTTTCCTTTTTTAAGGGATCAAAAGTGAAAGGGGATTTGTTTCCCTTTGGAGGGGTCAAAAGTGGAGAGAGACTTGTTATCACAAGTCTGGATTCTTTAATCCCTTTATTCCACTAATATTAAACCGGACATAGTAAAGTTTTACTAGCTCTTCTTCATCTGGATTTGTGGCGTTTTATGGCAGTAGTAAACGTAAAAGAGGCCAGAATTTCATAGAAGTAATGTCATTATTATTTGATTAGTCTTTCTCATTCAGTTACTTTTTATCGTAGCAGAGTTGCAGACATGATAATCTCAGATTGATAGGATTCTCAGACGAAGAATAGTCATTACTATCAATTTTGACGAGTGTTTCTTTCATCTTATCATTTTATCACTCAACGCTCAGGTTATTTCTAATATTGTTAGGTAGAAAGCCTGGGGTGCAAATAAGGAATAAGCCTTCGACGGGAAGCGGGTTCAAATCTCACTCGAGGTTTATAATTCATCTCCGATACATGCTGCACACTCACATAAAAGTGAAGTGGTGTAAAACGAACTTTCTTGAAGTGGGATATACCTGCAATCAAATAAAATGGTTTTAATCCATTTTAATTGGTTTGATATAATATAATCTCCTGTATCAAAAGAAAGGCTGATCTCTCAGGACCATCAATTAACTTTTTGTCATCAACATATGACATAAAGCATATTGTCGGAGTTTAGAGACGTGAATGTCAGTGACTAATTCAATTATTTTGTCTAAATGATGCCACTGTATGTTATGTAAGTGGATTTTTTTTTTCAATTTTATGTGCCTTTCTATAAAAACTGGACATCAATTGTCTTTCCAAGCGCAAAGCAAATAAATGATTTTTGAAACATCGTTCATTACATAAGTACAGACATTCCTCTAGAAACTTATGGATAAAAAGATTGGTCAGCGTCTAAATGCATGTCTCTCTCTTCTTGCACGACACAAAAAAGTCTTTTTTTGACCAGTCATTGGCAGTGAAATTTTCAAAGAAAAATTGTTACTTGATCAAGAACGGCCTTGAATATCTTAACTTAAATGTAATTCACCGCCGGGCGGGGTGGGGGCATCTTCTTGTTCGGTGAAATTCAAAGGGAATTCTCCATAATGAATTGCTCGAGGCGGTAACTAAAAGATAAAAGTTGTCTGATGACTTGAGGTCCATTTTCTAGAGAGTGCTTCCTCATCGCACAAGTGGAGTAAGACAGCAAATTCTGTTGGTCAGGCGGAAATGAAACAATAATTACGGTAGTATGTTAGCGCCATCTGTATTTGAACCCGGTATATATAGGCAAAGTTCCAGCTTTGCTGATGGCTGCCCACTAACTTTACCGCTACTCCACAACCCCCACCCCGTTTAACTTTATTAGGTTTTTTTTTCAGTAACAAATAACATTTTCTAGCAGTAGGGGGGAATTAATTATAAAGCACCATATTTGCCAATCTAACGATAAAGCATCATATTTAGCAAATTTCTACCTAAAAGTTTCAGCCATCCATCTTTGTTGCAGATAGAAAATCATGAAGAGGGCATTGCTAGTGATCAGGAATTGAGGCGAATGTTACTGTCAGAATAGGACTATTATGTGTATAACTAGAATGTAGCTGTCCAGAATGACAGGGTTATCTATATAAGGATTAGCACAAAGAAACCTAAAGCTATTTTTATAAGGTAATTTATTTTTAATTATTCAAATATCCCAATTTAAATTCTTTTTAAAGTCTCAACTCAACTCAAGCTATTTTGATGTGAGATGATCAGACACGAAGTCTTGAGAGTTTATACGTCGTAATTTTTATTGTTATGTCATAATAGGAAGGTAAATCAACCAATGAGATCATTCAATTTGAATGTAAACAAACAAGCAGCAAAATGTGCATATAAGCTCATCATATGGCAAGGTGTAATTGCAATGTTGTTACTTTTACAGAGGAAATGCGTAGCTGATGGTTCCACAATGCAGATGCATTATAAATTTTTTTTACATAGAATTACATTACTAATGAATTTCATGGAAATGCATTGAAAATCAATAGAGATTGACATTATTCAGGAATTGAGATAAGCGCTGCTGATAGAATAGAACTATATATGAGTAATGCAAATGCAATGCTAATTCTCTTGTCTCAATATATTGCCAATGTTTTCACTATAAAAAATGCATTGTAAAAGAATTCATTATAGAAATACATTCTGAAAGATTTCACAAAAGAAATGTATTGAAAATCAGGAATAAAGGGATTATCAGTGGACAAGAATTAATGTAAACATTACTGACCGAATAAATCTATTACATGTAATAAAATGAAGCTGTATGTTTAGAAAACAATAGAGTAAGCATGGCACTGAAAACTCGATAGTCTAGTGCAGTGATGCTCAAGCTGGCGGCACTTGGCTCCCTGGGGATTAACTCCCTCAGGGGAGGAGTTATAGCCTGGAGAGAAATTGAAAAAGAATTTCAGTTAGAGAGGAACCATGAAATCCAACCAAAAGGAAGGTCCTCAGACTGAGAACCATGCAACGTGCACAAGAAAGGATCATGTTTAATATCACATGGAGCAATTACTATTCGGCACAGTGAATTAGAGGAAAAAAAAACAGGAGCCAGAGACATCATGCATCCATTAGGAAACTCAAATAGCAATGGGGAGACCGTCTTGTAAGAATGTCAGACAACTGCTTGACACCACTATTCACAAAGTGGATCTCCAGAGATCGTATGCGAAATAGTGGACGGCAAAAAAAATAAGATGGCATAACAATTTGGACAAGTTCAGGAGATATTGGCACCAGAGATCGAGAGGTCCGGTGGATCTTGGAGAAGGTCTATGTCCATCGACGGATGTTAAAAAGATGATGATAATGATGATGATGATGATGAAAATTACTCATGTCAAGATGGAGCAGGGATTGAAAAAATCTGGGATCGCAAGGAGAAAGAATCTAACCTAAGACTCTGAAAACCACTGGTCAAGGGTTTGCTTTTTTTCAGACAGGACTATTTTTAAGCTTTAATTGCTTTAAAAAAATACGATGAAAAAGGAAGGCACATTACCTTTTTACAGCATTTAAATATGAACATCTCCATGTTAGATCCATGTTTGAAAAGCGGAGATAAAACTGTGTCCTTATAGCCGGGATGGTGTTCTTTTTTGTGTGCCTTGGGGATCCACGCCCCACATTCACATAACCACTGAATGGTCGCAAGGATTTTCTTCGTCACTACACCAAAACACGTTGGCGTTTCATCGATATCTTCATTGCTTTTGGCATTACTACTGTTGTTGTTGTTGTTGTTGTTATTATTATTATCATTGATTTTGATTTTGTTGCTCTTATTGATGCTGGTCTGGTTACAGCCACGCGGTGAGCTATCCCAATGCCGTGTCATAGGTGAACCGGGCACGTGTAAATTGGACGTGTAAATTAGGCACCTACTAGCATTTACTAGGCCAGTACATTGATTATCAAAGCATCTTTGTATTATAATTATTATCTATTCATAGACAATTATTATATTCATACACGTTATATATATATGTATATATATATATATATGATTTTATAGATTAGAGTTGCATACAAAACCAGCCGTACTGCAGTAGCCGTTCCAAGAAAAGCCCCCAAGCACGGATAATAATAATAATAATAACAATAATAATAATAATGATAATAATAGTATATCAAATATATATTTATATTTCATGCATACTTATTATTATTATTATTTCATTTATTATTGATCATTATTACTATGCGCGTGAATTTGGCCTGCAAATCATATACACCGTTACTAAAACAATATGTTATGTTTTATAGTATGATATCGAATAGGCTACGGAGACCTGACCATGTTATCCCTTTGGAGTACTCAAAATCCACAATATTCAAAAGTAGTGAATAGTAAGGTCAAAAAGTCCAATTCATTCTGATAATCTAAGAGTCATCAAGGAACACGTGTTAATTTATGATACAAAAGAGAAAACGGTACGTCGGCCATTCTTTGTTATCTCTCTCTATATAAATATATGTGTTTCTATCTCTATCTCTTTTTATAGATATATAATAGACTCCTGTTATCAGGGCACCCTGGCAAGTGCCGTTATAACGAATAATAGGGCAAGCTAATTAAAAATATACGACAAGCGAAGTATTTATCTTTCAATTTTCTCTGGGCAAGGTATTATCTCCGACAATAGTCTTAAGAGAATATTAAAAATACATGCTGTAAGAATGCTGTGTACATCAAATAGTGCTGTCAGAACGTGTGCCGTTACAATGTGAATTTATTGTAACCACATTCCGTCCAAGAGTAGCAGAATTAAATCTCAAAAGTTTATTCAAATAAATCTGCTTATAAAGTCTGCATATAATTATATAACTGCATCTAAAAATGAAAATATTGTACACGATAAGTTTAGCATAAAATCACCAAAAATTATAAGTTTTGTATATAATTGCATAAAAATATAATTTTTGTATATAAACACAAGTTTTTTTTTATACGATTTTTGTTTATATTATTAAATCGTTATAAATATCGTTTGTACTTCTTTCCTCAGACTAATTTGCTGAGATACCAGTTTTCAGTTGACCATAGAAATCGATTAGGCTGTACTTAGTATACTATCGAATATTCAAAAGATTTTGGAAGATCGAGGAACATATATTGCTGTGAGTTTTAACTGATCACTGTCAACAAAAAGGAAGTAATACATTTTTGAGACACGTTTTTTATCTGCGGATGATAATTCCTCAAAGAAATTAATCTAAAATTGATAATTCTTTTTAAAATATGAATGATGCAAGACAGTCTATTTGGTGATCTTTCTTGCCTGGGTGTTTTTGTTTTGATTTTGTCTTTAGTCTGAGTTTCGATTTTCAAAATGAATGAATAGATAAATAAAAACAATTTAAAAGTAACCTAATTTCGATTTTATGCGTTGAAAATATACTATCTGCCTTTGTGGCTCTTCTTTTACTGTTATATCTGCAAAGGTATAGCCTTGTGCCAGACCAGTCACAATTTAGTAAACAACTATAGCAGCAAGAGAATCTGAATTCGGTTTTACCTTCATACAAATTAGACATAGAAGTTACTAATCAATCCTTTAAAAAGTAAAGCTATCACCATTTAACGTCCAGATCCCGAGAAATTACATTGATTTATTCGTCGATTGGACTAATGATTTGAAGACAACGGAAGTTTACAGTTATTTCTCTGGGGCCACCCGCCACAAACAAAGACATCAGCTGTCTTAAGTGTGTCGCAGATGTTTATGATATAACAAAAGCGATGATTACGTCGATCGCGTACAAAGCACATCTATTGGCCTTTACACCACATTCTTGCATCAATGCATATAGAGAGATAGATAGATAGATATACAGAGATGAATGATAATATGATAGTAATGATGATTAGAGACAACAATATATGTCCGAATGTATCTATATATTATATAATATATACATATACAAAAACTACTCATAAAATATGAAGAAAATTAAACTAAAGTCATGAATGTTTCCTTAGCGCTGACTGTACTTCAACACACTCACGTTACCTCTACTCCACCACTCTTTCAACAAAGATTTTGTCATCTACTTTAATAAAAAACTAAATAATTATGGGTGTGGGCAAAATTTGATGATTAAGCTCCGAGGTGGGCAATTTTTGTCCAAAAATTGTTTGAGCAAGTTTTGACTCTTAGTCTGCATATACTATTACATTGAAAGTCATGGAAAAGAGGATTGTCAGTGGTCATGAATTAAAGCAAATTCTGTTAACGGGTCATTACATGTGTTATTATTGTTTCGTAGCAATTATTCACAATAGAAATGTATTGCAAAGTTGGTAAAAAGGGATTGTCAGAGGTCAGGAACCTAGCTTTACTATCAAACTGTGGAACATTTTAAGACGACCACACTCCATCCAGTGATGAATTATGGCTTGAAGCACATTAACTTCCGGTGACAAGTTCAATAAATACAATAGTTGCTCCTGTTTGAATACAACAAGATGTTGGTTAAGAGCTGATCGTGATCCCTGATAAATTCCAGCTGAACCGTCTGCGCCCTGTTCTACGAATAAATCCAGAAGAGGTAGAAGTGCGCCAGAGTTTTGTCTTCTTCTCTGTGTTTGTCATTTTGATTCTTGCAGACGTATATGCTTTTCCTTTCCGTAATCTAACCAGAATGAAAATGATGTACGAAATCAGGTTAGGAAGTTGTGCTACGGTTGTCCGACTAATCCAGTTGGTGTAAACAAATGCTGGTATAATTTCGAGCCCATGAACAGGCATCTAGAATTGGGCAAGTCGACGTTTGATCATTTGTACTTGATGAGTTCCTGATCATTCGTTATTTCCAAACTTCCTTGTTTTGTGGTGGTTCGTTCCAGCTTGCTTTGGACTGTTCGAGGTGAGTCTTTTCTTTTTTTTCCAAACGACAAATAGGTAATCCTGATGTTGATATACCTTCTTTTTTTTTAAATATACGTCTTCAGGGTAGTAAAAAATCCTAGGAAATTGAAATGTAAAATGTTGTCTGTAGTATGCTTTGCCGGTACATTTTTGTGAAAGAACTGCGTGCGTTTTCACAAAAAAAAAGGATGATAATCATTTGAAAAAGCGATGTCCACCTGTCGGCTGCATGTCACAAAATCCGCACCGAGAAATGAAAGGCGGGAAAAACACAAAATGTAAATGTAATAGTAGTAATACAAAGGAAAAAAAAAAGCTGCTGACGTAATCCTGTTGTGGGACAAAAAATATGACACCGTCGGCAATTAGTTTCACTGAAAAGCTCAAGAGTACGAGTGTTAGCTTATGGCCAATGGATTAAACAGATACCGCACGGCGCTTGGTTTAATTTTACCTGAGCAGTTCTGAACTCCGGAAAAGAAAAATAGCTATTATAGTACAGTCTGTGGAACCTTCTAAATCCATCGTCCACATGTTTTGCTTTAAAGCTCAGTGCGATGGAAAATGTTTTTGGCTTATTGTTGCTGATCTACAAAGTTTAGTCCATGATTCCGTGTTGGTGAGGTTGTTTAGTATAACAGTTTGTTTCTTTACGTGTTTCTTCTGTTTTTTTCTTCAGATTTGGTAATTTTTGAATTCAAGATAATCAACAGTGCTTGAGTATTTCGAACGAGTAGTGCGATGTACAATGCTGAAGTGGTCCTATGAAGTATACAACTAAGCCACCCTCGCTGAAGACTTAAATGATAACACTAACAGGATGACCACGTGTTCAACTGGGAAAATATCCGGTACCGGCCTTAAATAAATAAATAAATGACGGATGTGTTTCCGCTTGACGGTAAGTCATGCACTGGTAAAATCCGGTAATTTGTATGGAAAATTCGACAATCGAGGAAATGAAGAAATAAAGCATGAAAAACAATATCATATAATACGAACAGTTAGAAAAAAAAACTCTCTTACTCCCTGTGAGTTTCTCTCTCTCTCTCTCTCTCTCTCTCTCTCTCTCTCTCTCTCTCTAGTCCCACTCCGTCTGCCTTTCTCACTGATTCTCTTCCTATCCCTTGCCCCACGTCTCTCTTTCTCTCCCTCCCTCTGTCTGTCTGTCTCTCTCTCTCTCTCTCTCTCTCACACACACACGTACACACAGAATATATATATGTGTGTACATAAAAACCACCTTGGAAATGACGTCACTATTTTCACGTTACCTGAGACGACCACTGATTGGCTGACCTGTCAGTGATGCGTCATAGTCACTTGCACCTTGATTCGCTCACCAACTCACTAAGCGATCAAACGATCTGATACAGAGGCTTATCCTCCTTAATTCCTGCTCTAGGACAGCAGATTGGAAGTACCATTGGTTGTCGTCGTAGTGACAAGGGCCGGGGCCAGGGAAAGGTTGGCAGGGGTTCTTTCGTGGGAAGCGAGTAATACCATGAATCATCGCCTAGGGCAATGATTACAATGCTTACTGAGAGTGTACATAGACTAGTAGGATGACGCACACACACACACGCACACACACACGCACACACACACGCACACACACACACACACACACTCACATGCACCCTTATGCGCACATGAACAGGCACGCACACATACATATGCATGAACATGAATACATGAATGGACATGCGCGAACTCCGAGGTATCCTCAGTTACACGCCAACTCAGCTCATTTCCTTATATAACAAATACCTGCACAGTATACAGTACGCACAGTTGCCCCTTGGTATTCGCGGGTATGCTACTTGCAGTTTTGATAATTCGGGGTACAGTCTTGAATAATTTAAAAGGAATTGGAGTTTGGTGGGGGATACAGTGAATGACTGCAACCATACAAATTACGCCGTACAGTATAAACAGAGCGTACGAAGTTCAGGGAAAGTTTAGGAAATCATAAACACATCGTAATAATGTGTGTGCTATTAATTTTTATTTCTGTAGACGACATAAACCCGGTTAAAAATTTATCGTAGTTGAAAACTCAAACTTGTTCAATGTTTACACTCGTGAACCGGTTATTCGACCGGTATTTAAACAAATTTATTTAATCATTTTTTAATAAATGAAGTATTGAAAATCAGTATGATCATTTGCTTTTCATTTTATGCAACTATTTATCTAGATATTTTTGCTGATGTTTATTGCAACTTCTCTCAGACCAGATAATTTTTTTAAGAAGCAGTAAAAGTATCAAGATGAATGTAAAAACATGCATAAAAAGGGGAAAAATGGTGAAAATCTCTGCACTATAATCTTAAGAAATGTACGTTTTTTATTATTCAACTGTATTTTGTAACTGGCATCTTCAGCGATCTTTTAAAACGTATTGCAATGATTGAATATTTTCTTCGAAAGTTTATTTTTGGTAATAACTGAAGAGAAATAGCATTAAGTAAGTAAGACGAAAAAGAAAGAAAACTTCAGCGTGCAGATTAAGACTGTTTTTACGTTTTTTATGTAAAAGAAATATCCAAAATGTCACCAAAATGTCAAGTTTTAAAATTTAAAATTTTCACCGAATGCTACACTGTATTCGTTAAGAAATTCATACATTCACTTTTTTGGAAAGTGAATTATTTTTTTTCTTGTTTGTTTGTTTTTTTTGTTTGTTTGTTTTTTTTTGTTTTCTTTTCATGGTATAAGATTCAGGGTTTGGGGGGACGGAAAGATCCGGGGCGGTTCAGCAAACGCATGCAACTCCCTAATGCCCGTAATCTCCACGAATATCATGGGGCGAGTACTTTAGTATATACTGTAGTTATATACTCTCTCTCTCATTCACACACACACACAGACACACACACACACACATACATAAACCCCTGAATTATATATATCTATATAGATAGATAATTAAAATATATACAAGAGAGGGGAAAATAGTTACAGATGGAGGAAAACATGTAAAAAGAGCAAAGTAAGAATAATTTGGGGGGAAACTATATTGCGGCAATCTTCCAAGAGGAAAGGACTTTGAAAAATCAACATTAAAAATCTCAATTTTTTTATGCAAGCACGAACACCAACCACTGACGCCATGCTGAAATGGACATCAATCGCTGTCACGTGGCACGAAACAGCTTCCTCAAAGATGAAAAACATCACAAAACATGAGGACTTTTATTATCTGATGAAGTGGACGATATATATATATATATATATATATATATATATATATATGCTCTTGAAACAGCACTATGGTAAAGCAGATGATTAACTCCATAATAAAGAGTAAAATTACGAATAAAACGAAATTACATGCAACAAAACCTATAAATGTATAACAAATAACAAAACAGCACGTCTAAATAACACCAATCAGTTTAAAAGTGGTTTACGTGACACACAGTCGTGGATACTTTTTGACTATATATGAAAATTGACATTCAGCATTACAATATGATAAGTTTTCATGACTATATATGTTGCCCATTCAAACATCCTTCACAGCTGAAATTCTCCTTCAATCATTCGCCCTACAACCTGGGCCCACCCAGCATGGACTCGACCTTCCCTAACAACCGGCACCCATACAAAGGAAAATGGAATTTAAAAAAACATGCCATTAAAACCCTAATGATAAAAACGGTTGTCTGTTGATCACATTGACAGCGTGAAACCGATCAGTAACAAAAGAATTGTAAATATCTACCTATCTCTATCTATCTATCAAAAATCTCTCTCTCTCTCTCTCACTCTCTCTCTCTCTGTATCTATCTATCTCTCTGTGTATCTATCTATCTATCTGTTTATATATATATATATATATATATATATATATATATATATATATATATGTGTGTGTGTGTGTGTGCATATATATAATGGAGGTAGACGTACCATCATTACCAGGAATAATTATGAAGTTTGAGAAAGCTAATTATGGTACCGTTACACATACATACAATCATACATAAAATAAACAAATGTAAATGCGAGTATGCATGTGTGTGCGTTTAGTGTCGAGTTTCGAGAACCAGACAAATAGCAACTGAATCATTAGTCTAACCAAAACGGCTATAGATAATCACAATTAATCATCAACAAGCATCAAAATAAAACACACCTTAAATTAGTCACAAAATTCAGCTGCCGTTTTTATAGACTTGCACACTTACAGATAGACCTCACAGGGTGCCATGCGCAACAAATCACGTCATAATAGCTGTTTCCAGACCTTGTGGCTTGCCACGTGTCTGAGATGGTTGATGTCAAAGATAGCTTTTCAAATCCAGGTAAAGAGCTAAGATTTCGAGCGCTGATTTTTGTGACGGCCATTTGGAACGCTGGTGCAATACAATCTTACGGGGAGTGGGGAATTCTGGTTCCTGATTTACCCAAAAGACCTCAGCAAGAAATGATATCGACGTTGATCAACCTGGATTTGAACACGATTTCATAGGTTTCATTTTCCATTTGAACTTTCAATATTTAGATATACAACAAGCCTTCTTCATACACTGACGCACACTCACACATATCTATACACAGACACACCTTTAAAAATACTTCCAGTCAAATGTACAAACTTACACACATTCAAAAGAGATAGACAAATAGATACTCAGATATATATATATATATATATATATATATATATATATATATATATATATATATATATATATATATATATATGCACATAGTTTAGATTAGATTATTTACACTTACAAATTATTTATACCTCCCGATATCCTGAAGAACAGCGAGTTTTTTTTAATTTTCATAAGCTGAAATAGTGCAAAGCAAAGAAACAATTACTATTAAACATATGTAAAGAGATTTGTAGCGTTTCTATACCCTGTAAATGGAGCTGATAGTGTGTTAGGCTGAGTCAACAGAAGATGAAGTGGTAGGATGAACAGGCAACCGTGGTGTATGAGAGCGATGAAGAAGGTGCACGCAGCCTCTATAAAGACTCGCCGCAAAACAAACACTGAACCTTACAGCGCATATGGAAACAGACACTCTGCCGTGGGGGTTCTCAATCGTGCAATCTTGTGTTCTATGTAATTGTTG
This sequence comes from Thysanoteuthis rhombus, assembly GCA_963457665.1. Lineage (NCBI taxonomy): Eukaryota > Metazoa > Mollusca > Cephalopoda > Oegopsida > Thysanoteuthidae > Thysanoteuthis > Thysanoteuthis major. Next base: position 28,653,296 of record OY735217.1, read on the forward strand.
CATTCACAATAACAGAGCAAGTCATTCTTCACGTCCCATGCAAATTTTTGTAGGGCGGGGGCATCATATTACCCAGGATTGCGGGTCCTTCTAGAGTCCAAATTTAACAGCCTGCAATTTCTTGTTTTTCCTAAAAGGATTTCCGACTCCGCACAATATCAAGGATAATGCAATTAGGCAATTGACGGCAATCTCGGACGCGGACCTTGCAGACTGTTTTTGAATGTGAAAGGAACGCTAGGATACGTGCGTAAAGCCCTAAGGGGTGTACATAAGAGGGAGCTAAGGAGGAATTGCCATAGGTTGGCTATTTTACAGCAATATTATACGGCTGGATACTTTCCCGACAAACCTCGTGAATCAAACGTCATGTAAATCAGAATTCTGATGAATCCGACTAAACTCTTTGCACAAAACAACGCATCCATGTGAGATAACGTCATCTAACTATTTTTATTACTATTACAAGTAGTAGTGGTAGTTTTTTGACGTTCAAGCCCTGGTAAAAGACAAGATGTTTGAATGATGATTTTCAAGGCGGACATGCCTATATTCCCCATTTAAAAGAATGGTGCGACTTGATCTTCCCACTCTGTTTCCTCCCATTCAGTTTTAGTAAATATCAAGTGAACAACTGAAATACCAGTCAACTAGAAAAGGCCCGGAGAGCACATACCTCTACCAACACGATACACTTACTCGATCGGGTATAAACCCCTGGATCTGCCCCTAATTTCGATCATTCTTTCCTTAGCGTATGAACCATAGTTCCACAAAATTTCATTGAAATCCACCGAGAACCTATAGAGATAACATGGGAACGGACGTGAGTGGATACATAAATATATGGGGGAAATGGAAAAATATTTCACAATCGGAAACAAATTCTTGTGTCTTCCCAAAAATTTATTCAATTTAATCATTCCCCACGTAGCCAAACCGTCCAAAAAGTTTCACTGAAATTTTGTGAGAACTTTTGGAGATATCGTGTGGACAGACAGACGGGAAGACCGAAGGAAATGTGGAAGGACAGGGAACACAGGGTAATACCTCCCAAAATTCGTTGGCAGACATAAAACTGATCGATAATTGATGACGCGTCGTTTAATATCAAATTAAAGAAAATTTTACCACTGATGCTATTAGCACATGTATAGAAATATTAAAAGCTACAGTGCCAGGCACCCGGGGGAAAATGGAGAATGAAAGCCATGTGCTTAGATTTGGGTTCTGTAACTGGTGGCTTCAGTGGCATAATCCGGTCTTGGAACGTCCAAAACCTTATGAATTAATGGTAATTGCTTCTTCGATTTGCGTCATTTCCGCTTATGAAAGGTTTCATATTAACACTCTACTTCTGGATCGATGGGGAAAACCTGTACTAGTATTGAGTACGTAATTAGTATTGACATACTGTTATGGAACAAACTGATTATCCGTTACTTCTGTATAGAAATGACAGCAAACGCATATTACATGGTTCATGTCGTAATCAATAATGTATTGTCAACTTATTTTGCTAATAAACAAAATGAATAAACATTAACAGACAATTCTCGGACTGGCCTGAATCCAATAGTTCGACCTCTGCACTCCCAGAACTAGGTCGGATCGGCCGTTTAGTTATCAAACGCCCCGAAGGTCAGAGGGTTAGAATAGCTATTTGCCAAGCTTAGGATAGAATAGAATATTCAAAAGTGGTCCAACCATTAACAGCACGGAAAATGCAATTTGCGAACTGAGATCAAATTTCGACAGAAGTTTGTGTTCGATTCGCACAAATGCTATTTGGAAAGGTTTCGAAACCACCTCTACCAATAAGTAAACTCAAGGATGGCCGTCTTGTTGCTAGAACAATGCAACCAAGTACAGTCTGTCACATGTTACTTGAAGAGGAGATAAGCAACACCAAGTGAACCCCAATCACAAAGACGAGTGCAATGAAGTACCCGGTATGATATTACGGCACACGGTCAGAAATACGGGACATTTACTAGTAGAGATTCCCGACGGTTAGTAATACCGTTGAAATTCTGAATCATCGTAACTACGTGGCTTAATTCTAAAAATGAAATTTCCTTACCGTTTCATCTCTGCTCATTCCTCTAGCATTTGTCTTTTTGGCTAGCTCACTAACCATTACTCCACGATGATTTACCCATTTACGTACTGATATCTACTGAATGGGGATAAAATTGAGTTACTCCTGTCACCCTGCCTTGAAAATCAGAATTCAAAATACCGAGTTTTTGCCTGGGCTCAATCGTCAAACTCGGGCATCAGTGGAAAATACGTGTATATATTCCGGCACGAGGCAGATTACTACATACCTGATATATCTTTCAGTACTGTAGATTGATAGGAACGTTTGTGTTGGTAAATGTGGACAAAAGCTTTCGGTCAAATTTTGGTCGGATTAAGTGAAGGTCTGACAACTGGGTATTAGGGTTAGGGTTAGGGTTATAGAACTTGTACCTGTTTTGTTATTAATCATAAAAGCCTCCATATCAAATTGTCAGGAACTAATATAAGCAGTTTTGATATTAATCATCTCTAATTCAATGTTAAGCATGGATTATATCTGTTTCGTTCGTTTTTTTTTTAATTCTTCTGTTGATCATACATCAAGGTATTTCGAATTCTGTAAGATCCTTTTTTTGATGAAAGTTATCATTTAATCAATCCTAATATAATTCAACAAATGTCTGTCTGTACGTAACAGCGTAACTCCGGAACCACTCAACATATCTCGATGAAATTTTCAGTGTGTACTGGTGGGACACGCAGGCATATTTTTAGCGAGTAAATTTTTGAAAATTGAAAAAAAAAATTGTAATAATGATAGTGTGGGGTCAGCATTCGCGCTCAACACAATTATAATGATCTGATTTCCAACTATATATATTATACTAAAAGTCTGATTCTGCTTATCTGCACGCAACGGTACATTGTAGTCAGAGTTATTGAATTGGGATAACTCTAAAAATGCGCAAAATCAAAGGATGCAAAAATAGTCCAAATGATTTTCAACTATATAATATTAATTATAGTGTGGTGTCTACGTTCACACTCACCCATATAATAATGATTTGATTTACATCCATCAAACTATCTATCCACGTAATACTAAAGGTCTGATTCCGTTTATCTGTAAATGACTGTAAATGATGCTTTATAATCAGAGAAAAACAGCACAAACAATAATTTTTTTATTGCAGTCTTCCGTTGGAGTTTGCTGAAATCCTACCTTACCCCCCTCTCTCTCTCTCTCTCTCTCTCTCTCTCTCTCTCTCTATATATATATATATATATATATATATATATATATATTTTTTTTTTTTTTTGAAGGTGCAGAGTAGCCTAGCTGTTGATACTATGGAAAATGGAATCGGTAAACCTAGTTCAAATTTTCGCTGAGGTGGATAGTAATCACTTAGCATAAAGGCTCTTAAGAAAGACATTAATCCATTTCCCGGTCCCTAGCAATGGGTGCAACAGTAAGACAGATGCAACCCTTCAGTCCCATGAAGCTGTCCACCTGAGGTAGCCAATATGCCTCGGTATCTGTAGTTGTGCTGCGAGAGTTTTGAGTCGAAGAAGGACCGTGGGACATTGTCCCCAGTAGGGATATCAAAAATAGCATTTGAATACGTTTTGACATTACTGGTACTTGAACATTACTGGCACATTATTTTCCATGATGCAATAAATAGATAAATAAATGTCTTCATCAAAGCCTTAAATGTTCCGTGATGTAGAACCACTGATCTCCACTACCACCCAAAAGAAGTGTGAGAATATGAGAATTATCACACGGTTACCAAATCTTTATCATTATCATTATTGATGGCTACCATCAAAGATGACAAAGGGTTCCTCCCTTTTTATATGTACATATGTTTGTGTTTCTTTATGCGTTTGTTCGTGGTTTCCATCACTCCTGGCTATACCATTTTGTCTGCAGAATGGAAAATTGGTGTCAGTACTACACTAAACTCCCTTCTAAAAATGTGCTTTTGATTTTTGGAAAAAAAAACAAAAACTTTTTTCGCCTTTTCGGGGTCTTGTTTTGACAGTTGTAGTTTATTATTAACCTCCAGATTCTGGAGAATCTACATGCCTCTAGATGTTTTTTGTTTTTTTGTTTTTTGTTTTGTTTTGTTTTTTTACTCTATTTTAGATGTTTTCAACTGGAAAACGCCAGCGATATCATAAATAGAATTTATACTGACCATATCTATACTTCGATGGAATTTTTTTTCACATGACTTCAAATTTTGACGCTACGGTTGTCTAATTATTGATCGTGACGGCAAGTTATCATCATCATCATCATCATCATCATCATAATGATAATGATTATTATTATTATTTTTATGATTATTAATATTATCATTGTTATTATCATTATTATCATCATCATCATCATCACAACCAGAATGTCCTTCTCTGATCTTTGCAAGCGAGGAATAAGCCAACAATAATTCCTTTGGAGCCAGCTTGCGGCAATCACTTGTGATGTGGCATAGCTGTTGTTGATATCGTCTTCAATAGAACCTGGAAAAAGGCAATGTTGGTTTTGTGACAAGCACTGCACCTATTTTTCTCCCTCTGGGAACAGGACATTATTAGTACCCTCACGACAATAACAAAATAGTCAAACAGTTGATCTATGATGAGTCATCTAATGAGGTGCAGCGCTTTGCCGATATCGACTGATTTTTAGATGAGTCATTTTACCTGAGAGAGAGAGAGAGTGAGACAGACAGACAGACAGAGAGAGAGAGAGGAGGGGTCTGTCCCATCAAATCTATGACAGCAATAACAAGCGATGATGCTTCTGATAGGATTACCTGTCCGGCTTCAGATGTTTCTTTTTTTCTTTTCTTTTTTTCTCTCTCCAGAATTTATTTATTCATTTTTTTTATTTTTACTTTTTAATCTTCCGAAGGTGTGTTTTGGCCACTCCGATTTCAACCAGAAACACCTAATCCAGTGATGGTGAACCAATGACACGCGTGTCAGCAGTGACACGCCTCGGGTTTTTAGATGACATGCGATGGACTTGGAGAGGAAAAAAATTCTTAATTTGTTTTTTTTCTTACATTCGGAGTATTAGTAGCAGTAATACTAATTTTTATTTATTTCTTGTTAGATGAATCATCATCAAACGTAATCTTATTATAATTCACCCAAAGGGTTGTCCGTCAGTCTGTCCGTACATATGTGATAGCCAATCGTAGAAGTCATACAATATAAACCCATTTTTGTTCTAGGTGTACCAATGTGATCACAAGAAACGTCGGTGGGATCTCGATTTACAATGTAAATTCGTGCTAAAATGGACATATTTTTTGTGCCTAGTTTTCTGCTCTGCTCTGCTCTGCTCCTTAAGAACTTCTTATTCACACTGCGGGTGGGGATTTCGTGTCGTTCATAGAGAGGATTGGAGAGTAATAAGGAGAACAGTGGGTACTTTGGTATTGTTCATAGAGAGATGTGTGGAATAGAAATGTCACGAGACAGTGGCTAGCAAGTTAGTTTCGTACAGGCGTTCAACTGTAGTGATTTTGATCCTCTCTGAGTGTCCCACACTTCTAGCCTTGGTCCAAACTAAGGTAAGCTTAGTAAGTGTCAATGACCATCGCAAATATGGAGGGATCGCCCTGATGTAATGGTTAACCAGCTAGCCTAGCAGCCTATTGCACATATACCAATATTCGATCCTCATTTTCTGCGTAAAACATCTAGTCTCATGACAGATGAAGCCAATTTTAGTAAATAACAGCGCCTTGCTATTTTGTAATCGTTTACAACTTAGCAGACAATCACGACTGTAGTGAGTTCAATTTTCAATGTGAGCCCCTCACATTTAATGTTAGTATTTGGTAACATGACAATTTCGTTCTGCTCATTTAGTAGAATTTTAAAGATCTTTTTTCAAAACAATCAACGTTAAGTTTACTGAACAACATATCCATCGACATGTTCCATTGAGTCCCATTTTTCAGATAACTTCATGATTCCTTCCCCAATAATTTTTTATTTTTCTCAGAATAGTACTGTTCTAAGTTTCATTCGTAGTCTTCCCGGAAATTTATCATTCCATAATTAAAGAGAATTCCCAAAACTCAGGGGAAAATAGCGACACGAAAGTGAAATGTTCGGACAATACCGCGGATGGGTGGGAAATTCGCAGTCAAGCTGTAACAATTTTTGCTTGATCATGGAAGAAATGTGTGTCACTGATCAAATGTTACGCTCCTTCTATTAACTAATTCTGGAAAGACGCTTTTTGTCTAAATGAGAGCAATACTTGTTCTAATCAATCGTTTGCTTCGCCAGAGGAAGCTAACACCTGAAGTCTCTCCTCCATGCCCATCATGCACACAACAGTATTCTATTTCGATGGAGACAAGCCTTTGGTGCAGTTTCGTGGTGATTCATTTTGCTTTCCGGACGATCTCTTAAGTTCCACATGGTTGTAAAGTATCTACTTCCCATCGCAGGACGCAGTTCGATCAAAAAATGAAACAAGTAAATAAGGTGCTATACTTTTCTTTTTTTTTTTTTTCATTTTTCCACGAAACCACGCACCAAAGCAGTGCATATTACCAAGGCGGTGCAAATGATTTCCAACATTTGGTTCAGATATGTTGAGCATGTTTTCTATGTTTTGCGTTGTATGAGGTTAATCATTCTCATGTCATGTCTTCATTTGGTTACTATTAACATCAACTACTTGACTGTGCAGCATCGTTCAGCGAGAAATTTCCACCTTGGAACGTTTGACCCTTCATGGTACCTTATCCATAGACTGCTCTATTCATTTTTGCGGTTCAATGATATTTTTACCTTTCATGAAATGAAAAAGCATAATATGCCGAAAATGTTGCAAAATAAATATACGCCAATTTTGGCCATTTTAAAAAGATACGCGCTGATATGACAGCTGTTACAATTTAAAGGCGTTCTTTTTTTCAAAATGAAATTAGTGAAAACTAAACGCTTCTCATGCCATTCAAGAACAGACCGAACTTTTGGGCCAACTCAATAAATAAGGGCACCTTCCCGTGAAGCAATGTTCAACAAGTTAGTGTCCTAAATCATAACTACTGAAGTGAGTTTGATCCCTGTTCAAAACTAAATCAAAATCAGTAAATAGCTTTACATAAATTCAGGATTTCAAGTGCTGATTTTCAAGGCAGGCTGGTCCTCCGAAATTGGAAGATTAGTGCAACATAATCATCCTATCTACAGTGCTGCACCCCATCCAATCTGGTCACGCGTAAAACTTAGTGAAAACCAAATCATGCATTGTGAGCATTTTCACGGAAGGATGCTTTATTTAAACGCTACCGAACCGAATCAATTGCCGTAAACTATGCATAATTACAAGGAAGAATCGATCACTTAATTATTAGCCACTGGGTCAGCGAACTTCTTCGTGGTAAAGGGCCGGTGATGCTCGCTCCATACTCTCCATGCCGTGATAAGGAATTCGTGCCTTCGATAATTATATCATGAATGTCCTTAATTTGCCTGATCGAGTCTGACTTCATCTTACTCACTGGCGTAGATTGAAAGCCTAAATAAATCGCCGTAAAAAAACTGACTGAAACATTTAGATGAGTCAAAATATTTTAGTAATGGTTGATAGTGCTTCATCTAATGGAAATTTTTAATTAATGATTTAGCAACCACAAGAATAAAAACGATAACAAACATAGCAACGAAAGAGATCACAAATAGTTAATGCGAATGAGTTTAATCTTTGGGTAAGGTACAAATATATACCAGCTCAGTAGAGAAACAAATTGGTATAATAAGGAAGAATTGACAATTGCAAGTTATGATAATCTTGTATTCTCCAATCTCACTCAAATGTCTGTTATAAGGAATGTTGAACGAAACCCTTAATTTAATATCATAGATTACTGAAACATTTAGTTTTACGCATGATCTGGAAAAGAAAATGAGAGTAAGAAGAAATTCCTGCGTCACGTTTAAGAGAGCGGGGTAGTTAACGGGACAGCTATCTTACCAGAGCTACAACGTACATACGGTAATATACGGTAAAGATTATGAAAAATTGATAAATTTGAACAAAATTATATTACTGACTGGCATTTGCTAATTTCTATTTTCTTCAAATGTAAAACCCAGTGAGAAGCTCTGAAGATAGTATTATACCACTTTTCCAAGAGTGGGGTACATTCTGGTTTCAGCATTCGAAACTCTAGTCTTTTACTAAAGGTCGAACATTGACAAATGGCACCGGTGTGCTATCAAGCAGTTTCGAATGAAGAATTAATATAAACACAATGAGCGTACTTTATTATTAAACTTTTGCTACTATTTACCTTCATCTTAATTGTTGTTGCTTTTTATCGCATCCAAATTCCTTTCAGCAGCAAACAAATGAATCAATCGGTGAGGGTTCCCTTTAACAGCGAGGAAACGAATTAACAGCTTGAGATAAAAAGCAACAACAATTAAGATGGAGGTTGATACTAGCATGAAATTAATGATTAAAATTTACAATACTTCATCATATAAAATGTGTTTCTGTTCGAGACTTTGTGTGAGTATGAGAGGAAAAAGAAAGGGAAAAGGTAAGACAAAGGAATGAAAGAAAATAAGAAGGAGCACGGAAAGGAGAAAGGAATACACAAGACGAGAAACCAGGCAAATAAGATAAGAAGAGAGAAAGAAGCAAGAAAGGAAGAAAAAGAAGTAAGCTATAAAGAAGTATGAAAGATGGAAAGAAAAAGAAAAAAGTAAGATGAAAAGAAAGAAAAAGAGGGCAAAAAAGAAGAGAAGACAGTAAACAAGAAAGTAGAAAGGATGGAAAGAAAGTAAGAAGACTGAAAGGAAGGAAGCTAGAAAATACAAGCAAGCGAGTGAGGTAGAAGTAAGAAAAGTAAGACACGAGAAGCAAGCAAGAATGAAAGAGAGAACGAAAGAAAGAAAAGAGCAAAAGAAAAAAAGGAAGAAAATAAAGAAAGAAAGTGTAAGACACAGAGAAAGCAAACAAAAAAAACCAAAAAAAACCTACTGCTTATATAAGCCAACAAAAAAAGGGAAGGTAAAAGAGAAAAGCAACGAAATAGATTTCATAACCCAGCGTCGATAAAGGGAGATAAACGAAATAATGCACTAATGAAATTAATGACACCCCTCTCTTTCTATCATCATTTCTGTCTGTCTGTCTCTCTGTCTCTCTCTTCTTCCTCTCACATTTCCTTCCTCTTCTACGTCTCTCTTTCTCCTACTCGTCTCTCTGTTTCCCTTCTTACGTCTCTCTGTTCTTCTCTTTCTTCCTTCTTACTTATTATAACCGCGGGAGTTTTCGATATCAAGGTGAAAAAAGTAGGTAGGTAAAGAAAATCTTCCATCGAAACGTTGGTGAAAAAGGTGAAATTAATTGTTTGTTTATAACAAACGCCATTTTTCTTTCTCTCTCTCTCTTTTTTTCTAAATAAATCACTGTTTTTGCTTATGTTGTTTCTTTCTTTTTCTTCTCTTTACCATCACCAACAAGACCCCACCCACCACCACAACATTAGAAAACAAATTCCATTTGTCAACACTGATTGAACAAACAAGTCGACTGCTTGGAACTGTTGTCGCTTACCAGTCGCGAGTAATCGAGAAGGTGGAATGCTTGCAAGTCATCAGCTGCAGGAGCTGGTGTCGCTGATGCAACAGTTGTTGCCTCATCAACTCTCAGAGAATTTTTCCCTATCTCTCTTTCTCTTTCACTCACTCACTTTCTCACTCTCTCCCCCTCTCTCTCTCTCTTGTTTCTTTCTTTGTCTTTCTTTTCTCTTTCCTTCTCTCTTTCAATCTATGTATCTTTTTTCCTTCATCTATATTTCTTTCTATCTTCCTTTCTACCTTTCTACCTCTCTATCTATCTTTCTTTCTTTCTTTCTTTCTTCTTTTCTTTCATCCTTTCTTTCATCCTTTCTTTCTTTCCTTCTCTCTTCGTTTTCTTTTTTGTCATACTTCTTTCTCTTTTCGTTCTCTTTTCGTTCTCTTTTCGTTCTCTTTTCTTTATTTTTTCTCTCTCTTCTGCTTGCTTGCTTGCTTCAGTTTCATAATGCTTTCTTGGCTAAATCTTTCTTTTTCTTTCTTTCGTTGTCTTTTTCTTTCTTTCGTTGTCTTTTTCTTTCTTTCGTTGTCTTTTTCTTACCATACTTTTTTCTTTCTTGCTTATCTTTCTTTCTGTCTTCCTCCCCTCCTGCTTCTTCACCATGCTTCTTTCTTTCTTGCTTATCATTCTTTCTGTCTTTCTTTCTGTCTTCCTCCCCTCCTACTTCTTCCTTCTTCCCCACTTTCTTTCCTTCCTTCTTCTCCACTTCCTTTCTTTCTTTCATTCTTTCCTTCTTTCCTTCTTTCCTACTTCTCTTCCTTCTATCCTACTTTCCTTCCCTTTCCCCCTTTTTTTCTTGTTTTCTCCTCTTGTCCCTCCCTTTTTCTTTTTTTGTTCCTTTCTTCATTGCTTGCTCGTGTCTCCCTTTTTCCTTCTTTCTTTGATTTATATTCTTTTTTAATTTTTCCTTTTTATGCTTCTTCAGTGTTTTGGATGTTCTTCTCTTCAGGATTAACCTTTCTTTGCTCTCCTGAGAAACTTCTTCCGACGATTCTCACTTCTGTTCTGATGTCTTTCGTTTAACTGTTTACAATTTAATACTCTTTCCTCTCTCTCTCTCTCTCTCTCTCTCTCTCTCTCTCTATATATATATATATATATATATATATATATATATATATATATATATATATATATATATATATATATAGCGAATTCAATTGACGATGTGGAAACACGAATGTTCGATAATTGGATTATATATATGAATACAATCCAGTTTCAAAACTTTTCTATTTCCATATTGTCTATTAAATTCACCCTCATGTCGGATGAATCTCATTCTTTTTTGAACAATGCATATATATATATATATAGGCATGAACTAAATCCGCCCTATTCCGGGACAAAATTAAAGTTTTGAGTTCTGTCATTGATGAAATTTCTGAAACACCGATGGTATATAGAAAAAGGTATGATCCACACATGCTCTGTCTTGGGAGCAAGCTCTGTTCCTTCCCTGACCCTCACACACACGCACACGCACACACACACACACACACACACACATACATAATATATATATATATATATATATATATATATATATATATATATATATATATTGTCCTACACAGATACTTCATCAGATTTAAACCGTCTATACAAAAATACATGAGCAAGGTGTGTTTATATATATTCAATAAGATTATTGAAAGAGGCAGTGCATATGCTATGCTCTAGTAATCCAATCAGTAGTCCGAGCATAGATATTTTCCTAAAAAAAGGACTATTATCAAAATCAAAGAATTAAAACCAAAACATAACCTAGAAGGAAATGATAAAGCCAATAAAATTAATTTGTGTTCTCCAGAAGTCTTGATTTAAGTCTCCAGGTCAGACAACAAGACAAGGAAACAGGCCAAAAAGAATCGATACATAAAAGTAACAACACCTGGTCTCAGAAATCTAGGCAAAAAAAGCCGGGGGACACAATGGCTGGAACAGTGTGATAAAAAAACGACTCAGGTGAGAAAACTGACCGAGTGAATAAACGTATAATAACAACACATCATTTCAGAATGTTGACGCCAAAGCTTTAGTTTGAGTCTCCAAGAGGAATTTTCCAAGGCAGTGCAGAGCCATTTTTACCCCAACCAACACACACTGCACAAAGATCCTTGTCCTGTAGTCATTCTATTATAATCTATGTTAACCGTATCAGCTTGCAATACTATATTCGCTCGTCAGAAAACGATAGAGTCAACCTGTTATATTAATGAACTTGAAATTTTGATGCACTGCTCTGCCTATAACTTCGATACATAGCTCAACCTAAAAAAATCTCGGGGACCCTCTCGCACATCCTCTCATAATCCTTGTTTTTGGTGTTGATTCATTACTAAAATGGCCAACGAAATAACACGAAAGAGTTCTTTGGTTTCCTATCTTAATTTATCAAAGGTGTTCACCGTTTTAAGCCATTCGATTTTAAACATGGTCTCCAACCACGAGGGTTAAAGCACCTAAAAAAACCCGCTCCCACCGTTTGTCAGAAACATCGAACTTGCTGTAAAAGTCTTAAATGGATCACTGGATCTCATTTCGCATGGTGGAATACTCAATCAAGTAAGTACATATGTTTCAAAATGCTTTTATTTGTTGTTGGCGGGGTGAAACAAACCTCTTCAGAGTTCACGAAGCTTGGGATGGGATCCCAATTACAAAATGGCGACTGGCAGGATTTTAGGAAGCGGGATTAAATCAAATAACTCGGCACGTTTAGTCAAGCAATGGCGCCTTCGATGAGACATGGTTGATATTTATCTTGTCTTGGTTTTTATGATTGACAGCTGGGCTTATATCCTCCAAAACGAGGAAGAGGAACAGAAGGAAGGAAGGCGAAAGTCTTGAAAGAGTGGAACTCACAGGGAAAGGGACATAACTGATACGAATCTCGATGGCTTTTTCCTTCTTTTCCTTCATGTTTGATTATTTGCTTACTGTTTGATCAGCAGCGAGGGAGTGTGAGCACCAGTGAGATAGAGAGAGGGAGAGTGAGAGGGAGAGAGGGAGAGAGAGAGAGTTCATGAGTGTACGAATGAGTGTATGAATGAGTGAGTGAAAGCGTGAGTGAGAGAGTGAATGTCACTAAAAGTGCTTGAGTGAGTGAATGAGTGAGTGAGTGATACAGGGAAGGCATTAGAGTGTGCGAGAGCGAATGAGAGAATGCATTAATGAGGGGGGACTGCGAGTGAAAATAAGTAAATGTCTGAGCGTGCGTGGATTAGCGAGCGAATGCGTTAGCGAGTGAGGGAGAGAGAGTACTATAACGAACGAATGAGTGAATAAGTGAGTGAGTGAGTGAGTGAGTGAGCAGATGAGTGAGTTGTCCCTGCTCACCGGGTTACTTTTCATTGCCTTTTCTTTTCATCTATCACCCAAAGGCTACACGAACATAATCAGGAAGCTAATGACAGCGAGGTCGATTCTGACCGAGTCGTCAGGAAATGCGGACGCATATCAAACCTTGCTTCGTCCAAGTAAATGTGAACATTAGAAGAAATTATTAAGACTCAGGAAGATAGAAGACAGATAGAAGACAGCTCAACGGATATATCTTCATATCCTTCTTCTTCTTCTTCTTCTTCTTCTTCTTCTTCTTCTTCTTCTTCTTCTTCTTCTTCTTCTTCTTCTTCTTCTTCTCCTTCTATTTGATGGACTGCGTTGATAGATCCTATTTATTTATTTATTCTATTAGATCAGTTATTGTAAATCATTATCATTAATTAATTTTTTGTTACTTTTTACCTTCATAGCAATTTTTGTCCCTTTTTATGGCAACTGAATTCGGGCCGGTCTCTTCAGTAAAGAGTAAATAAATTAAGAGCGACAATCGAAATCAAGAATGAGTACCAGGTGAGAATCGAACTCACGACCCTCTATGTCAGTGAGTGGCTTCCGTGGATCTGTGCTTGAAGTTGCAGACAACCGTACTATCCCGATTCGAAGGAGTGATAGAACTCTAAAGCCAGCTCAGCATCTACCATATATATATATCTATAATTAATAATCGTGTCATTCATAGACAGCTGTTTCGTTGTATTACAACACCTGTGGCAAAAGACTATCCAATATTCCTTCCAGATCCGCGAGGTAGAATCGAAACCTTCACTTCAGACCCAGAGGTAGATATTCTACAGCTTCGCAGAAGTGGACGGTCAGTAGGACCGAATTAAGCGATACTTAGGCACAATTCCCCATCTACTAGAGTACTCCATTCCAGAGTTGGGAGAGCATAAATAAGGGTGGTGAAAATAAAATTCCAAAATGTGAGTGCCAGGCTTCTTAATTATGTGATAAAAATCTTTGTCACATTTTGACGGATAAGATTGTAAAGATTTCTAAGTTAAAAGAAACTCCTCACAAAAAATCCAAATTACAGAGAACCAAAGTGTTTAAATTATAGAAAAATGTCTAAATGAAATTCAGAAAAGCATTAGACATTTTTATTTTTTCTACGTCAAATAAATATCGAATAATAGCATCAGCTTTCGACAGATGGGAAGAAAAAGTACTCGGATTTGTAAATGAAAAAAATCCAACGCATGAAATGTTTTAAACACCCTCAAAAAACGAGTCTGGCACTAAAGAATTCTCAAGTATTTGCAGATCTCTTGGAACTTGAAAATAAATTTGTTATACCCTCGATCGATAAAGCGGTAAATTATATAGCGTTTATATGTAAAAATATTATATTCAACAGGTTTAATAGGAACACCATCATCCACTTATGAAGTATCTATTAGTGAACCAGATGATATTATATTTAATGATATAGCATAATCTGAAAAGCTAGGACTTGAAATAGATGGAAAAATGCAGAAGTTACCAATTATGTATTGGATATCTATAATGCATAAAACTTTAATAGGTGCTCACTTTATTTCAGCCTCTAGAGTTTGTAGTACTAAACTTCTTAGCAAAGCTGTTTCTATTTTTTTTAAATTTGATATACAATCAAATACAGAAATTTCATAATAGGAGTAAATTCAATAGAAATTTAAATCTCTTTCTAATAGTAGATAATTCTGCGCTCGTTAAAAAATGGATATTATTTATACCCTTAGAGGGGTTAAGTCTGTCACAACCTATGATTTTAGTACTCTTTACACAAAGATCCCTCATGAAGATCTTATTGAAGAATTAAATGAACCAACAGACTTGGCATTTGCAGGAGGAAATAGTGAATATATTGGGTTTACAAACGCTAAAGCTTTCTGGTGTAAAACAAAAAAGGGCAAGGCTCACTTTACGTGCTCAATCCTTGAAGTGGTTGTAAGTCATCTTATTGGGAAATGTTACTTTAAAATAAGTAATAAAATATTTCATCCGATAATAGGTGTCCCTATGAGAATTGATCCTGTCCGCTACTGGGCAAATTTGTATTTACACGAATATATATTTATATCGCTTTTAATTAAAAGCACTATAAAACGAGCTCGTTTATTTTAGGTTGTATTCGTTTTATTGAACACTTGTGGTCTCTTAATAATAGAGAAGAATTCGGAAAATCATACAGTAATGTATACCCTAAGGATCTTGAATTAGAATGTGAATATAAAGGAATACAAGCAACGTTTCTAGATTTGGATATTAAAATCGAGGATGGAATGTTTGACCACAAACTGTTTGATAAACAAGATTCCTTTCCGTTCTGTATCGTACGAATGCTTTTTAGAACAAGTAGTATTCCATCTTATATATTTTATGGAGCAATGTTACCAGAAAATTTGAGAATTGCTAGAGCAACTCTTGGATTTATTGATTTTATACCGAAAATGATTTATCTAGTTGTAAGAATGGCCAATCAAAGCGGCTGAATTAGTGATATTTTTAACAATTTGATGAAGCCATAACTAGACACACTGATCCCTTTGAAACTTATCAGCTTGACCATAATGAAAAACAAACTAAACTTAGAGAATACGTCAACTTGTGTATGAAAATAGAATAAATGAGTAAAATACATTAAAATAAATCAACTTAAGGGAATTAGGTAACCAAAAGTGAGAAAACCAGTCTTTGTCAGTGTGAAAGATCATTGTGTTGACTGGGACCACGGAGAGGGCAAAAGAATCTGGCTCTGGTACATTTGATCGAGTCAGAGGTAGCTTGGTGGGTGAGAGATCGAGCATGAAATGCCAGGTAACGATTGTCTGAGTATATTAATGGAACAGCATATAAGGGTGTACTTCACGCTAGAAAGTGGTTTGGTTTCGTTCCAATCATGTATATTAGGATACTTTGTTTGATAATTCAAAGTAAAGAAAAATTTGATGGAAGCTTGTTGGTATACGACCTATAAAAATCAACTCTAAGATTAGTGGGGGAAATGGTCAAATTCTTCCGATATGTTGGTAGAGAACCAACCTAAAGAATTTTTTTCTGTGTAATTAAAATTCTTAAAGATGATATCATAAGTTGGTTTCCATGCAGTCTGAGATTAAAACCGACACAATGGATTTAATATTCACATGGGAGGACACTCAATTGGAGTGACACGAATTGTGAGTCACATCTGTTGTTATAATTACTGATCCCTCATCGTTCAATATGTTTGGGGGTTATCTTACGTAAGTAAGCCCTGTTTCAAAAATTGAATAATGTGTGGTACAAAATGATATCCATTTAAGATACACATAACACCCTACATGAAATAACAAATTACGTGTGACATAAGCTATATATTAAAAAATAGATGAAAAAAAAGAAGTGGTGTTTGGTCAATACTGCTGGGTTGCCATGCTTTTAAAACCCCCGAAACAGACACATGGTAAACAACTGATGATTCCAACAAGAGTAAATTAACACATTGTACCATAATAACAAAGTATATGTAAAACGGGGGGGGGCAGTAAAGAAAATCACATAAATTGGACATGGACATATATTGGGAAATAAACGACTGAATTTGAAAAAAATTTTTAATGCTTAACGTTCTGGACTTTATATATATATATATATATATATAGAGAGAGAGAGAGAGAGAGAGAGAGACATACACTCACAGATGGAAAGAGAGAGAGAGAGAGAGAAAAGATTGGGGAATGAAAGAAGTAGAGAGAGAGTTCGTGAGAGGGAAGTGTTTGTTTTTTTGCAACCTTTGCACTCATACTTCCGCCCCTTTTCATTTTCACAGGCAAACTTTCTATCCTTGATATTTATTTTTAATCCGTTTAATCTTTTCCTTGCGTGCCAGGATCGTTAAAAATGGTTTTCTGACAGTCACCTTGACTCTGAGTCCGGATGGAAAATAAATCTTTTCTGCGCATGTCATGGTCGCATTACGTCTTCATGAGACGCTCGGCGAAAGATGGCTGCCTGCAAACGATATCACCAACTGCAGTGAGTTCAAAAATTTAACCTTGAATTAATTGAATATGACACGGACAGCTTTGGAGCAGAATTGGATGGGAAATTAGGCTTGGGGTTGGAATAAAGTATTGTTCCTCACTGCCACCAACCTCTACTATTTCAGAAATCCACAAGATCTTGTCGCTTTAATCGTCATGAAAGAATGAATTAAATTCAATTTCTATGATCTTCACATTTAATACGTTGTTAATGTGAAGTAAAATATGTTTAAGAGATATGCAGCGATATGTGCACCTTTGTGTGTGTGAGAGAGAGAGAGGGAGGGAAAAGGGGGATGGGGTGCCTACGCTAACGCTGTGTTCAGAAATCTCCTTTTGAGATGTTCTCATTTCTTGAGTGTGATCCTCACAAGGTACACGACTCCGGTGGCTTTTTGATAGTTTAGTCTAGACTAAACTTAGTATTAGTTTGGTGCAGAAGTTTCCTGTATTTTTTTTTCATATCTTTTATTTATATAAATTCATATGCATTGTTATCCCGTCATCTCGTTATTTTCTCCCTGGCTTTCTACGACCTTACGTCACCTCTCAGTTAAACCGTGTGTTCCATTATTTAAAAAAAAAGAAACGATTCTGGTTTTGATTTGATGAATTCCTGAAGGAATCGTCTGATATCTTGAATCAGGTAGAACTGCTGACAAGACGAAGAGAATTACACGAGATGGAACAAGTGATTTTTCTCCAGGTGACAAGTCTGGAAAATACGCAGCAAGTGAAATAGCTTCCCATCCTGGCTATATGCTCGTTAGCTGCGTCGCATGGAGAGAAGACATGTATAGAAATCATCAGTCGACTTCCACGCTTTTCTGTCAGCCAAACCAAGGTATTTTTTATCATGAATCTTTACTTTTTTATGACATTATTATTATTATTATTATTGGAAGTAGTAGTAGTAGTAGTAGTAGTAGCAATGACGACACCCCTCTATGAAACTAATTTTTTAATTTCTTGTTCAAATATCAGAGATTCTCGGCAAAAAAAAGAATTCTGAAAATGCTGGATTGATTAATTCCCTTCGGCTTGCACTCATTAAAATTGATTCAGCTCGGGACATTTTACTATATCCCCCAAAATCAACTGGCATAACACTTCAAGATTTCCGTTTAATCAGACCATTGGGATCTTTTCTTAGTGGGAACAAAACGATTAGCTTCATATTTTTGGGATTTTGTCATTTTTTGGTTGTGCTGATTATGTTCTTAGGAGAGAAATTCAACTTTTTCTACATTTGAACAGTGTAAAAATGCGACATTACTTCCTGAACAACAGAACACACATTCTCTCTCCCTCTCTCTCTCTTTCTCTCTCTCTTTCTCTCTTACACACACTCATATATATATATATATATATATATATATATATATATATATATATATATATATATATATATATAGGCATGTGTGTGTGAACAGTGTTGTTTCAAAAGCTGGATGGATGCCATTTGAAAAAGAAATCTAGGAGATGGTGCTTATCGAGTTTGGGAACCACACTCTTACACACATACATACATACACACACACATATGTATCAAGGTACAAATCAATAATTCAATATCCGATATGTGATGGGTCAATTTCATTAAGTGCTATATACATTCAACGTTAAGTTAAGTTGAAGTAGAGTTTTAAATAAAGTGAAATAATGGATCTGCTACACAGACGCGTTTATGATTCTGCCTCTTGGGGTGTGTGAATAAGGACAGACGTTCTAGGAACTGAATTTTGCTCGAACCGAATTATGTACGATAATGAACGCAACAACGGTGATGATCGGAAAATGAAGAAATGGCTTGATTTGAACCCAATCCCATTGCCATGGGTGCATCTATGTAGCCAAGCCAACGTAAATAGAATAAACAATTTTAGAAAATGGAGCTGCTGCAGGAATCGAACCAACGACAGATAAGGTAGCTGCCTCGACATAGCGTTGCTCTTACCATTGAGCTAAACAGCTGGTAATGCAATTTTTTCTTCAATTGTTTTTTCTATTTCCGTGGTCTAGATCAGATGATACTTTCACGGTGCAACAACAAGACAACATATCAATGTTTCAATATAATAATATGCAATTTATAATCATTTCAAGGCTATAGGAGAAGACCAGTCACAGATTGGAGAGATGAGAAACAAATGTTTGCCGGCATAGTCACGGTCGACATGGAAGAAGCTCGCAAGGCCTTCCTCCCGTAGTGGATATGATGCCTGATTATATATATACGTGTGTGTGTGTGTGTGTGTGTGTGTGTGTGTGTGTGTGTGTGTATGTGTGTGTGTAGGTCATTAGATACGTATAATTTCCAACTGAATACCAGCCTTTAATCGGAAGTAACGTTTTCTTTTACATATCTAGAGTAATTCAAGTGCAGAACACAGAATAAACGTTGTAAACGTATAGAACTATACCAGACAATAAGGGAACGAATCAAAGGGGAACAATCTATCCTAAGAAGTACACAAGAGATCAAATAAAAGTTATGGCTTCATGCTTGGCGATAGACATCACCTCTATCTCCCTATTGATACGATTGTATAGATAAATCAATAAAATGTCCGAAAAGTAACGTAAGCAACGCCATTATAAAATCGCTATCCTTGATTCTATAAACTATATTTAACCATAGACGTATTTTGTTATGTTTGATGACCTTTGATGCGATGTATATTTTGGTATGTATTATTCCGCCTACGCCATCACAACCGTCTACGCCACTCACACCCTTCAAACACACCAGGAATGACACCCATCGATGATTTTTGAGTAACAACACACGTGTTTTTTACTTTCGGGTTTAGGCGAAAGAGCCAAGGATACTGAACAAAATTCAAGTAAGAGAAATAGACGGACAAAAAAAATACTTTTTGGCAGAGAATTATGGAACACATTCTTTTTCATGGATTTGCAGAAAACAAATGCACACAAGTCACACTTGCGTTGGAGAGGTTAGCTGTCCAGCTCGAGGGGAAAACAGTTAGAGCGGCAAAAGATGACGAACGCTTTGAAAAGCGATCCTGATTCCAACATCAATGTGGTCCGTTACCAGGGTTATATCCGATACCGTGTGTCCCAGATGGCGATCATTTCTATCAGCTCTATTTTCCCTGTGTCCCGACTCTGGTTCAACTCATTCGTCCATCACAGATCTTCTTTTCTGTTCTCTAATTCTCGAGAGCCTTTCCGGTTCCTATGGCTTCCCTGATTTCATTCATACGTCACTTCTAGTTTTCTCCTTGGCCCTTCCGTCGTTCAAATGTCACTCCTGACATCTCCCTGTCCTTTCTTTGATTCAGGGCTGCTTCCCATCCCACTCTTAGCCTCAACAGGGGCCGACATAACAATATTAAACAACAATAGCCATATAATTGCTCACCCAAGTCCGTAAGATTTTTTGCTGTTCAATCAGGTTGTTACGTATGAAAAGTATGAAAAGTCGTTTTTGAATGGTGAATTACGATCCTCTAGTGGTAGTAGGACTTCTCTAAAAAATCTCTTTGTTTAGTGGTCACAAATCCAGTAAAGCATGAATCACGACCTCCCCATCATCAGACCATTTATCACAGATATAAAGTACGAAATGCTTTAGGAGATTTTTATCCGTCCCAAACCATTCTATATATTGAAATACTTGAAAAATAAACATGTTAGAATATTTTTTTTAAATGTAGAGATAAACCAAAACCAGGTTGAATCATATAATCATATAATTCATAAAATATCCGTGTCCGTCCGTCCGGGATCACATAGAACGGCTGGAGTAACGGCCACCGAATCTTCTGGGGCTATTAATGGAGTCCCGGAGCTGGGTTTTTTTTTGTTTTGTTTTTTTTGCAAGTTTATATCGAGAAATTTTTAGCATACTAAGCATTTAGTGGGATGTTCAATTTACAATTTAAATTCATGCGAAATTGGTCCCTTATTTTGTGTCTGGGTGTGTTCATGCGTACTATTTGAAATTTATTATCTATTTACTATTATTCATCAAATGTCTGACTGGAAAGCTCAAGAACAGCCAGAGGAATGGCCACCAATTTTTCTGTGGTTACCAATGGGACCGTGCAGCGTGTTTGTGGCAAGTTTTTTTTTTAACCCCTCCCTTCCAAAAATATGAACCCCGGGGCCAGTTTTTAGAAAATTATTCCTTGAAAATTCCGAAACTAGTTTTTCTTTTTTCTTTTTCTTTAATTTTTATTTGGGAGGTTCGAATTATTCAATTTTGCTCAATTAGTCCCTCATTTTGTGTCTAACTGCAGTCATGCTTACTTGATATTTTATAATTACTTTAATTCACCAAATGTCCATCTGATTGAATTGGCATTGCTATAAAACTACAGAATATATTCACATCAAACTTCTTATGTGCACTAATGGGACCCCAGAACAGGCTTAGAGCAAGTTAGTGTTTGAAGATTCCAACACTTTTCAATTTTTTAATGGAGGGTCCGATATGCAATGTAATTATTATAGTAATTAATTAGTATAGTATTTAGTGTCCGGCAGCGTTTACGCATACCTCAAAATATACTCTACAATTAAAGAAATCTGTTTGTGTACATGTACTGCGATTACTCGACAACTGGCCATTGGATCAGGCACTGCCCTAGTCACTATTAAAACCAAATTAGAGTGAAACTATCCCATACATTTTACCAAACCTGTTTTTTCCGTAACGTTGGCGACGTTTTTCTCCCAACTCGGTTAATGATTGCTTCATAAAATTTTCCCATCACTTATTCAAAGCATTTTAGAAAAGCAATAAATAACCTGGAAAATTTTTTATTTGTATCAACAGCTTCATATCTCTTGAAGTTGTTTTTAAAAAAAATATCGCCCAACATTCTAGCTATATGTCTCTCTGGTTATCTATCCATCTATTTATCTATCTGTCCCATTCTGTTCTTATCAATCTTCTCACTATCTATGCATCAATTTATCAATGATGGAATCTGCCTTCTGAGCTGGAGGAGACTTTGGGAAATATTTTGAGTGTTTGTGAAGAGACTTCAACCTATACCGGCCTACAAGCAAAGGGTTTGATGTTAGTCTACTTGAGCTGGCCATTCTCTCCAAATAACTGAAATAGATTTGCGCTTCACAATTTTAATGGAAATAAAATTGTGGATAGTCCATGGCTGAGACAGTTGCATTTTTGCTATCGGAGATCGGTTTTTGAGCAAAGGTTTGATACATTGAATTTTTAATCAATGGTACAGTTCTTCCCAAATTGGAAGTCTGACATAACATTATCTCTCTATCCACATTTTCTCTCATTCGAATTGCTACACTCCATTTCATTTATTAGCAGATTGGCCAAAGAATCGCATAGCTATAGTAGCAATGAGTGAAATCAACATGGCCACCCAAAAGTTGAATGTTGCAACTTGTCAACCATTCGAATTGAAACTCGGAAGAAGAGCAGCAGTTCGTGGAATATGTTTGTTTGATGAAGGGGAAATTATTGAAGCTATAGTTCAAGGGGTTCCAATTGAAATGTGAGATTGGAAGATGTACATCATGAAGGACAACTGGTAAGGATTGACGACGATGAACTTGGGACTTGCGTTGAAGCGAATTTGCATTAAAAATTCAAGATGCTTGCATTAAGTTTTAATGCAAGTAGTGAATCTATACACTTATAACCGCATCGGAACTAAATACACATTAGGGAACTGGGTACTCGACAAACATAAAAAATCAAACACGCACAGGCATGCGCGCGTGCACACGTACACGCTTCATTTTTAGTTATTTAATACGAGGGGGTATCCAAAAATAAACGGAATTTCAAACTAATCCCTGGCCAAAACTTTGAAAAGAAATGTATAATTTCGAACTCGTTGTTACTATTAGTTATGTTTTTGTATCAACCTAGTTGTAATGAACAACATATAAATCATATGATTTAACTTGGATACTTTTGGGGGTTATGTATACGAAATATGAAGGGTGGTTCTGCTGTACACTCTCAAGTACGAGCAAAAATATAGCTTGGTATGTTTTTTGTGTTACATAAACTACGGACACTTACTTTCATCACGCATATATATATATATATATATATATATATATATATATATATATATATATATATATATATATTGTGTCATCTCACAGACATGTATTACATCTCTTCAGCGTGGCTATAGACTTTCTATTATTCCATCCAGTACCGTGAGGTAGAATCGAAACCTTCACTTCTGACCTGCAGGCCGATATCCTACCTCTGGACTACGGAACTGGACAGTCATTAAGGCTGAATTTAAGCGATATATTAATTTACACAGAAATCCCTCATCCACCAGAGTGCTCAATTCCGTTGGAAGAGCATTGCATATACATATATATATGCTTGTGTGTGCATGCGTGTTCAAGACATGATGGAAGGAATGGCTGGTAGAAAGTAGAAGAAACGCGACAAAAGAAAACGCCAGCTGCACTAATTTGAATTTAATCAATCTCTTTTTTTTTCTTTTCTTCGTTTTACATCTATTTCTTTCATTCCCTCTCGCTATGTGATCAGAATTTGATCTCATCAGGCTAGACGCCGACACGCCGAGCAATCAATGATTCCAGATTTCTGCCGGCGATTGCCTGCAAGCGCGCTCTCTTACACAGACAACAACTGAAATCATGGCTGCCATTCCGGTGAACACTGAACCATTGACCCTCCTACAATTCCCAATAGCGAAACGTTTCTCTGGTGTGTGGGTTCCTGGTTGTGTGTGCGTGTGCGTGTCAGTGCGTGTGCGTGTCAGTGCGTGTGTGTATGCGTGTGTGTTCTTGTGTGTGTGTGTGGGTGGGTGTATATGTGTCTACACATGGGAGAGACGGAATGAAAAGAGATAAAAGTTATCCACGGTTAATACCCATAAGGTGACATTCAATTCCCCGTGGACTGAGGGGAAGGAATAAAACGCCGAAGCATAGAGATGGTAAATGAGATCCAACTTATGTGATTGAAATAATAAATTAGGAAGTAAGAAAGAAAGGAAAGAAAGAAAGATAGGAGGGAAGAGAGAATGAGGAGAGAGGAAGAAAGAAGGAGAAAGAATGAGGGGAAAAAAAGAAAGAAAGAGAGAAATCGAACGAAGGGAAGAATACGAGTAAAAAGGAAAGAAGGAAGAAAGAGTGGATTAGAGAAGGAAAGAACGAAATAGAAATTCGAAAGAATAAAAGGAGAAATAAAAGGAAAAAATGAAAGGAGAGAGGAATCGTTATTAGAAAGAAGCGAAGGAAGAAAGACAGAAAGATATACAGGAATAGAATAAAAGGGGAGAATAAAAAAGAAAGAATGGAAGGAGAAAGAAAGAGGGAATAAAAAGGAAAGCATAAAAAAGAAAGGACGAAAGAAAGAAAATGACCAAGAATCATGACTAAACGGTGAAATAAGTGGTCTGAAGGTGACAAGCAAAGATTACGTCAAACGACAAGGGAAGTCGCAAATGAAAGGAATCCTGAATTAAAATGTTGGAATCCGGCGCGTGAAAAGAATTTGTCCAAAGACGCCACCAGAATGACATCTTTCATTGGTCTCAGTTGTTCTCCGTTTCATTCGCGCGTCTCTCTTTTTTTTATCTTTCCTCCTGTCAATTCCTTATTCGCCATTTGTTTGCAGTGATCCCTTTTTTTTTTCTCTTATGATCGCCATTCTTTGACATTCTTAACACATTCCATATCTATGCATATACGGGGCTTGCTCGTTTGGTGTTGGTGGGGGGGGGTTGTGTGTCTGTATGTCAGCGTGCACGCGAGTGTGTGCGCGCGAGTGTGTGCGCGCGAGTGTGTGCGCGCGAGTGTGTTCGTTTTGTCAACTCGTCCCTTATTTTTATCATATTGATCTCTTTATTTTCATCCATTCGTGTCTATCTGTTTACTAAGTATATTCTCAGTTATCTATTTACCTATGTCAATTAGGTTTTATTAATCTATCTCAATTTCTTTACATCTATCTCCATCAATTCCATGTCTATCTATCTATCTATCTATCTATCTATCTCAGCTTGATCATATCTATCTCTCCAAATCTGCAAATCTACCTGTATGTCTCTACTTTTCTTCCAAGCAAGCATTTTTCTCCATGTCTCTCTCTCTCTCTCTCTCTCACACACACACACACACAACTTGCCATCCTCTCTCATTCACAAATGTATGTCGTCATCCCGAACCACTCATTCTTGATGTTTATTAAAGCTTAGCTTAGTCTGACAAAGACGAAATAGGGGAAAATGGAACAAGAAGATTGTGTTGTGCCAATCTTAGTCGTGCACCAAATAGAAAAGGCATGCATGCCTTGGGAATCAACGTTCGAATCTTGATATCTACCTGGCTTATCTTGGAATGGCGCAAGACCAGATAGAAAAATATGGAATTCAGAATGACTGTGTGGTGCCAATCCTAGTTAAGTTGTAAAAGCATGGAAATCTTGGGAAACATCCCGACTTTAATACACAAGCGATATTAGAAGATATGGGGTTCAGGAAGATTGTACTGCGCCTAACTTCCTGGTTGAAAAGGCATGCCTGTTCCGAAAATGAACGATCGATTTTCTGATATTCAACGAGCTCATCTTGTGTCAATGTACGGAGGATCTGCTGGCTTAGAAAATCAGCATCCTGGCTTTTACAAGTGTCCAAACATCGGCCACTGGCCCCGTTGGAAATAAATGACAAGCACCATAGCAGCCTCCCGCTACACACACCTAAATCCACTGTTACTAAAACTGTTTCTTTAGTTATCAGGTTGGCTGACTGGCTGACTTTTTTTGTTTGTTTTTTTTTATTTGTTTTTTTCCAGCGATTCTACAACAGACGAGAGAAGGAACTTATCCATTGATTATCTCCTTTTCCATGTTTTTAATTGATCGCCCCGAACATGAATTTATGTATGTGTTGCGAGTACAGGCTGCAACATTGAGGCAAGTAGGTTTTTTTTAATCTACCCCAGTAGGTTTTGAATTCGAGTTCTACGTGCAATGTAAGTTTATGTTAAAATGGCCTTTTAGCTTGTGTCTGGCTGCGTTCACACTTGTTTAGTTCGTTGTTTTGGTTTGTTTTTTTTTTTTGTTTTTTTAATTTAGACTTTTTAGTGACCTTACAAAAGACGAGAGGAGTAACTTATTGATTGATCACCCCCTTTTCCAATTTTTTTAATTGATCATCCCCAACATGACATGCTGCCGAAATACGCTGGTCATGCGACAGTTTTCTCTGAGTGACTAACCAGACCTGTTGTTTTATCATTTGTTTTACTCCGCCTTATCATTATCGCCTTTTGATCACAACACTCTGGTGAATAAACAAAATCTTAATCATTATTATTATTCCACTAATTGTTTATTCCATTCTTTTATTGTTTCATTTTATCAGAACATTCTTGTTCGATGAACTCTTCACTATAATTACTGTGATATAGCAAATCTCATTGAAAAACTCCTGATACTGTTGAGATTTGACTTCATTTTCGTCTGCCACAACGACGATGGCCGTATCAAAAAACCAGTGAAGCCCCGTCGGCACGAATAAGAGTTGCGTACGTAAAAACTGATGACGAACCCGTTTTATTACAGGAGCTTTTAATGAAATGGTTGAAATGGGATACGTGATTTTGGAATAACATTGTATGGAGAAATTAATTCTGTTTTATTCATCTCTTAGATTTTAATGAAGCGAGGGAGTTTGAGCCCTGTACAACCAAGCTTTTATCTAATAAATGTTTTTTTTTTATCACAACACACTCGAACGATAAACTCTTCATTGTTACTACAATTTTATCATTAGTTTTATTTTATCTCATTAGTGTTGCTTCTTATCACAACCTTGGGGTCAATAAATTGTTTATTATTTCATCATCACTCTCGTCTTATCTAATTATTGTTGCTTTTTATTGCAACGCTCTGTTCCGATAAAATCTTTGATAGCTAAAGGAACCAGAGTGAAATCAGATATAAATATGTGGCTTCTGACGGGGACTGACTCACAGTTGGCCTTTTATAACCTCAGCAATGGAAGCTTCGATCATCATCATCATCATTCTTTTATCGTCCATCGTTGGACATGAACCTTCCCCAGGATTTGACAGACCTGTTTATCATGGGCGTCGCTGGACCAATACTTTCTGAACCTGTCTATTCTGTCACGCCATCTTATGTTTTACCAGCCATAGTACTGCATATGATCGTTGTGGGTCGTGATATCCATCCGTTGACTGCCATTCTTGCAATGTGACCAGTCCATTGTTATTTGAGTTTTTCAAATGGATTCTGTGATATCCTTAACTCGTGTTTTTTTTTCTCCTATCATACTACACTCTTTAGTGATCTCTCCATGTGATGCTGAGCATTATTCTTCCGTGTGCACGTTACATAGTCAATCTCTTGGTTAGTTTTCATCTTTCAGTTCCATAGGGGACTATCGGGGGGGGGGGGGGGCATTGGTTGTAGACCCTTTTTTTAAAAAAACTGATGGGATTTTCTTGCTCTCAGAGTTTGAGCTTACTTTACCGAAAGCTTACCACCCTAGAGTGATTCTTTGACTGATTTCTTCTTCTTTTGAGGTTTTAATGGACACTTTGTTGTCATTCTGCTAGCCATTCCTTCCCTGTTCTGCACACCATCTTTGTTTTGGACTTTCATTTTTCCAAATTTATACGGAGTATTTTCACTATTATCATTTCAATATCAGCTTTCCTCATCATCATCATCATCAGTTTTTTAACGTTCGTCGTTGAACATAGACCTTCCCCGGGATTCGCCACTGCTCTCTATAGTGGGCGTCACTGAGCCAATACTTTTTGATTTTGTCTAGTTCTTCTCTGCAGACCTCGATTTCACTTGTGATCTCTGGGGATCCATGTTGTGAGTCATGATATCCAACGGTTGTCTGCCATTCTTGCAAAATGATCAGCCCATTGCTATTTTAGTTTTCTTGTGGATTCTATGAAGTCCCAGACTTTTGTTTCCTCCATGGTATCCTGTGCTGTCTAGTGATCTCTCCACGTGAGGTTGAGCAAAATTTTTTTTGCGGGTCACTCTCTTAGTTGGGTTCCATCTTTCAGCTCTATAGGTGACTATAGGGAGAATGCATTGGTTGTATATTCTTCTTTTTAGGACTAGCTTCATATCATAATTGTTTTTTGACCAAAGCTCTCTGGGTCATTATTATCCTCATTATTATCAACTATCACAGTACCTGTAAAAAATGACGGGATTATTTACGTATGTATCGGCACTTCTATCTATTATTAAGGTGTCGCTCCCCAGCCCTTTGACTAGGATCAAAGCGCAGTTTCTGTTTGCAGAACATGCTTTGGCCTTGCACTGATGCAATACCGTGGCCGATAATGGCTTACTGAGGTTCGGTATCGCTTGGTGCAAGAGGCCTAGGATTCGTCCAATGTCCTCAAATAATATCTTGGCTAGTTTCGGCGGAGCAGTACGCCCGGGGCAGTACCGTCCCATCGCACTAAAAACGGTGGGTCGGGCTTGCCCTGACGCCTTGCAACACTAGTTGCAGGGACTGGAGCAATTTTTATAGCTCTCCCGTAACTGGAAACCTACATTAAAAACAACATTTTGCCACATCTTGCTCTTGTAGGGAAGCAAGTAGATACGGATCACAGTGCAGTATCTGTTCGCTCTGGCAGAATTTACGGACAGACAAACAAAGGAAAAAGTCACACTCTTTATTATATAGATATCTTATAATTGATTTTACTCGATCTTATTGTTATTGTACATTTCTTTTGGAACACTCTATTGCCCTGCTAGACTAGCTTGCTAACCATTGCTCCACAGTGAGGCACCCGTCACTTTCAGGCATTTGGTGTAACCTTTCCTCCATTTTGTATATGCTGCCTTAAGTGATTTTTTTATTTTCATCTGTTCTTCTTACATTCTCATTTTTTTTTTCTCCTATTCATTTTTCGAATTTCTATTTCGTTCTTTCTCTCTTTCTTTTTTCTTTCTTACTTGCGATGTCCCTGTTTCTCTTCATCTCTCTTCTCGTTTTTTTCAACATGACATTTCCTCTTTCTCCATCCCTCTCAGTTTGTAAATCTTTATCAGATAATTCCTCCCTATTCGCTCTTGATAGACCTGTATGTTCATCTTGTCTTCAATTGGCTGCTTTTTTTCTTATTTGCATCAACATCACATTTTCTCTTTCTTGCTTAATTGCAATATCTTGAGCCCTCTCCCTCTCTCTCTCTTTCTTTCTCTCTTTCACTCCTTCTCATTCTTTCAAGGCACCATCCCCTTTTTTCCTTCTCTGTTTAGAAAAACAATTACGTCCACTTATAACGATCAACTTAAGCCGGATCTCTGGTCAACAATTGAAACCCATTAAATGCAGATAACAGGAATTTCATTCATTGCAGTCCTATGGCTCAGCAGAGAATAACGAAAATGCCCGTCATGCTATCATTAGCTTGCTAATGAGAACGAAGTGTATACGTCAAATTTGTTCCAAGTTCTCCAAAAAGTAGCGCGAAAAGACCAAACAGCTAGCTGGATTGAGCTAATAACTCAGAGAAAGGAACGTTAACGCGTTGCATTGCAGCTGCATTTGAAATTGTCTTGTTAACTTATCCAAAAGACAATCATGTTGATCAGGTGAACAAATCTGGGTAGTCGAACGAAGGTGACAAAATCTTGTGTCGAAAATCGAAGATGGAAAAACGAGTTTCATAAATTAACAACATACGTTTCTACTCCCGGCAACTGTTGGTCTGTAAGAGAAGTGCACAGATGCAACATGTCGAAAGCAAACACAAAAGTCCACGTATGTCAATAATATCTATCTGATTTTATTTATTACAGCTCTTTTCAAAAACCAGGGCACCTCGTTATTTTCGTACTAAGACGCTGGACAGAAATAATGGATAAGATACCACGCAGGAGTTAGAATACAAACGCTGACAAATGCACCAACAAAATGCATAACTTCACTCTGTGCGAAATAACTGCATCTCACTCAGACGAAGAGCCAATGTGGCTATTACTATCACATTCGAAAACCCCAAAACAAGCAGCATGGTACCTTTCAACTCTGTTTTCCATTCCATCTCCCTTCCTCCTTTGCTCTACCTCATTGTTTTCATGTAGGTTGAGCCATCCGAATGGGACTTGACTCAGGCGCCGGCTAAATCTGCAATCTTTTCTGACGGACCAAAACATCTCGAAAACTGAAAAAAACATCTATCTGATAACCAATCAAGTCACAGGGTTTCATGTTCAAAAGATTTCAAAAGACCCAAACTTAAGTGGCTGGACATTGGCTGCTAGTTTAAGATTTATTATCTTCAAATCTCTTTTTCTCGGAGAGTCCTGGTGTCCATACGGTAACTTAATTACCGAAATGGAGACTAAATGATTGGTATTCTGGTGCCAGGAAAAGGATATACAAAAATTGCTATCTCTCTATCTCCGACTTTTTTTCAACCTTGGGAAAGACTTTGTTTCTCAAACAAATTTACACACCTAGTAAAACATGCCACATTACCAACCACACGGATACATAAGCACAGACACAGACACACACACACATAGGCACACGCGTTTCCGCGTAAGTCACCCCCCCCCACTTCTTAATAATAGATAACATTTATTCCTTTCTCTTTGGAAAGGCAAGGGACACGTACAATGTAGAGGTTTAAGTTGAATAAGTAAGTGTCATGATATCTCATGTTTTACTATGCGTATATTTTACTTCATTTTTATAATGGTCAACTTACGCCCGGGTCGAGTTGCGCCAATGCTACAAGAATGTAACCTGGATGCAAGTCGATGTACGGCTGTAATAATCCCATACCCGTGAAACTCGTCCCTCCTCGCTCTTCATTGGTCTGTCCATCTCGCCTTTAATTGCTTTCGACTGCCTTTCTCTTTTACTCTTTGCACCAACAGTCCAGTTTCCTCTCTTTGTATGTCCCTACTTTTCTCTCTCATACACCAAACCTACTGTATATATCTCCCTCAACCAACCAACCTATCTGTCTGTATATTCTCTTTCTCGTCTGATTCTATTTTATCGTCTGCCCCCGCTTTTCTTCTCTCCCAAACCAACACTCGCACAATTCCTGTAAAAATTCGCCCACGACTTCCCAGCTACCCACGATAAAAGCGGCGGAACCCATTTCAAAAGACTTTTTGGCACAAGGCAGAAAATCGATAGCTCCGGGCAGACACGAGTGTTTGGGGCAAGCAGACGATAAACGACAGAAAAGAATCTAGAGCGCACTTCAAGACGAAGCAGGGAAAAGTGATGAGAGCAAATAAGATGACAAAGACAGACATTCGTTTTAAAAAGGCGTCAGAGGCCTGAAAAAGGAGTTATCGTTTTCGACGCTGCAGGAAGTAGATGTATCTCGAGGATATCGTAGATTTTCGAATCGGAGTGTATTCATTCGACGAAAGTGTCGTGGATTATATTCCAATAAGTCCTCTCTTTCTCCCTCAAGATTTTGTAATTGCACCAGGAAGGTTCCCTTTCTCCTTGAGAGTGCAATGTCTTCATTCAACGAGTTTTATGGGTTCTTACTGACAAGGCTTTCATCCCTTTAGATAACTTCAGTAACAAATTGACAAAAGGACAACTCTGTTCGCTAAGAAGATGTTACTTTCACTCGTATGTCAGCAGTTTTTCTACTCATATCTTGACTTGCTGTTTATATAACCTGTGATATCACAGGTAGTATCTAAGAAAAAATACGCCATTTTCCATTTACACTAGTAATTGATGATGGTGACGTTCATCCTTCATTGCTGGAGATTACCACAGCTTCAGTTATAAGAAATCAGAATTTACATTTGACTCGGATTCATGAGGAGAGTTGTGCACGTCGTCAGCCTCGATCTCTCTTCCCAGTCCATTTGAA
Organism: Thysanoteuthis rhombus; assembly: GCA_963457665.1. Classification (NCBI taxonomy): domain Eukaryota; kingdom Metazoa; phylum Mollusca; class Cephalopoda; order Oegopsida; family Thysanoteuthidae; genus Thysanoteuthis; species Thysanoteuthis major. The sequence continues at coordinate 28,685,195 of OY735217.1, forward strand.
TTCAGAGGCAACACAAAAGTTTTGCGTGTCACGCCGGGCTCTCAGCGTTACACATCGCGTTGCGGTTTGAATTCAGAGTTGTCGGTCTTCAAGATTAACCAAGGCTAAAAAGCCCAGTCTATCAGCCATTTACCCATAAATAGAGGGAGAGATGCATTCATGCCTATTTCAAGGCCATCGGTGCTATTGAACACAAACTGTCTCAGCCATACTTTGAATTTCATTCGTCGAATCCATTTTAAGTGCTGTTAACCGTTAGCCTACCCACAACTTCGCTCTCTAATAACCATGTATACATATACATACATAGTGATACAATAATCACAGACGTGTTCTAGCAGCACCGATTGCATTTGAACCAGCTGTACCTCATCAAGTTTTAATTGTTGCCCACTAACTTTACCACGATTCCACACTGAATATTCCAGGGAGCAGACAGGAAACTCTTATGATAAAAGACAGAATTTTGAAATTTTGACACAAAAATTTGTTCGGACATGTTTAGGGACCATCATCTGTATATTGTGCATTGAAAATCAAGAAGAAAGTGATTGTCTATGGTCAAGAATTAAGACAAGCGTTAGTAATCTATTCTACTATAGAAATATTACGCAAACGATTTCACAATACCAATGACTTGCACAAACGAGAAGAACATGATTGCCAGGAATTAACGCGAGTGTTACTGACAAAAAAAGAGTAATTATATGCATAATGCAAAGGCTTTGTTCACAATATCACAATAGAAATTTGTTATTGACGTTTTTTGTAGAAATTTCATCTAGAACCAGGGAAGAAGTTGCTGTCACTAGTCAGGAATTGATACATGCGTTATCAACTGAGAGAATAGGGTTATTACAGTTATAATATACATGCATTACTAATTATTTTACTATAGAAACGCAATGTAAATGACTTTACTTTAAGAATGTATTGAAAGTTGCTCTAGGAGCGCAGTGTAAATTATTTTCTATAAGAATACATTGTAAAGATTTAACGATAAGAATGCATTGGAATTACCATAGGAATGCATTGAAATTTTTACTATAGGGATGTATTATGAACGATTTTGCCTTGGAAATGCATTAAAAATCAGGAACAAAGGTATTCTCAAAGTTGATGAAATAAAGCAAGCATTACTGACATAATGAAACTATTATAGGAAGAATTTCATTTTGGTGCAAAACTCAGTAAATATCAAGACAGTTGATGAGTTTTTATGTTAGAATAGAAATATCAACATGGCCGATCACTATCAATATCAACAAAGAATTTCCAACATAATATTCACTTTTGTTGTAAGAACTCTAGTCAATACTCGCCTTGTTTCCAGCTATTGATTTTACTTATAAATAGAATCAATAGACAGGTTAATGAAGATCGATAATCTTAGACAGCTTGGCTAAGTAATCGAAGGAGATAAAAACTAATGTTAGTGGGCGTTAGTTTCCCAAAGCGAACATCAAAAGAAAGCCCACTGAGTGTATCGATTTGCCAGTATTTCATGTTTTGTGATATTACTTTCATTGTGATCAAAATGGCTCCGCAAACTGAAAAGATGATCTCCAGATATCTACTTTTAAGTCAGTCTACCGTATGTTATGACAGCATCTTCTTAAATACCGTATAAGATTTTTAATCTAAATTTTTTCCATAAATGTGTCTACTTATTCGTAAGTATGTATTTCCCGTTTACAAAAAAGCCAGAGAAAAGCAAACAAGTTATTTATGCTTATAGAATAGTAATATATATATAGTTATTATTTTTGATGGTTCAGTTATCTATATCAGAGATAGAGCGTATATAAATGATAATCTTCAGGGATTCAATTTTTTAAAACTAGGTGCACAGATTTGTCGGTGCATATCTATTTATTTAAATCACAATGAAAGTAAAATCGTAAAACATGAATTACTCACAAATCGATATATTCAATGGGCTTTCTTTTGATGCTCACTTTGGGAAACTAACGCCCACTCATATTAGTTTATATCTCCTTATATATATATATATATATATATATATATATATATATATATATATATATATATGAATATATATATATATATATACGAATATATATATATATATATATATACATATATATATATATGTGTGTGTTGTTTAGACCAAATGATACATTCATCGTGTAATAACGGGAGTTGATTTCCAATAAGAGTTTCAATTTTATACATCGCAATTTATAATTGTCTTAACCTATATAAATTACCCCACTTCAAAAACAAGGTCAGTTTAATCATTAATTCAAGACTTTGCCCTTACACAGAGAATATCTTTCAGTAAACTGATGATCCCAACATTTTGTGAGCACAACAATTGGTGACCCTAACATTTGGTGAACATGACAGATCAAATGTTCTTAAATGGACATGCAGCAGGGATCTATGCGCTTGGAAGATCGTGCAACACAATCATCTCACACACATTCTTCTCTTTTTAGCTTGGTTCCATATTAGTCTAAACTGAATGAATATCTATAGAGAGCTTGCTCGGTAACTGAGACAGTTGTATTTGCGACTGCGGTCAGCGTTCTTCCATCCTTTTCCTGGCTATTGGACTTAGCCTTAATGTCGTTGATATTGATGTCTAACATCTTTATCCAAATGCGCAACCCTCGTGTTGGAAACAGTAATTTGCTATCAATCCTGCGTGGGAAAGGGTGTTGAATATGTTGATTCTTAGACGAGTCAACAAGTCTTTTCAAAATCTGACACAGCTGCCAGTCATGTACAACTGAAAAACATACGATTTTTTTTTCCCAACAAATCTGTCAAATGGATTTACGCTTTTTCCGGTACAGTCAGGTGGATATAATTTGGCCGACATGAAATCCCGTGATCCTTTACGATGAGTTCAACGTTGTTTTTATCACTCAGACGCAGTTAAGTTTATCTATCATTATTATTATTTTATTTCATTTTATTTTATTTATTCATTTATCTTTTTTTGCAGTAATCGAATTTGACAGAATCTCTTCTGTTTCTCATAAAACGACATAAGTAAAAGAAATAAAACTACGCCTAAAAATCTTGAGTAGTTGCAAAACGAAGTAAAAACTATCTATCTATCTATCTATCTATCTATCTATCTATCTATCTATACATATATATATATATATATATATATATATATATATATGTGTGTGTGTGTGTGTGTGTGTGTGTGTGTGTGTGTGTGTGTGTGTGCGTGTGTGTGCACAAGAGCAGACAGAATAGAAAGAGCAGAAAGAAGATATAGCAAGGGATAGGGGAGAGAAAGAGCAGTTGAAGAAATGGGGAAGTTCACCTTTGGAGGAACTTCGTACCTCCTACTGCTGTTTGAGTCCAGCAAAAAGCCATGATTTCGAATGCTGATTTAGTAGGCAGGCAAACATAAAGGTAGGCACTCCCCAAAATACTTCATCTTCCTTCGATTTGGCGTGGTGACAGTGGTCCTTGTTCGAAACCTAGGGAAGGAGCCATGATTTTGAGTGCTGATTTTCAAAGCAGGTAGGTCTTCTTCACTTCGACGATTGGTGTAATACAAGCTTCAGATCCAGTTTCCTCATTTGATTTAGTGCCAAATTAAGTTAAGCAGAGTAAATCTCAACAAAAAGCTTTTAATTTTCGATTTTTCACAATTTTAATCTAATGATGGGGGTTAAATTTGATGAAAATAAAAATATTATTAACAGATATAAATATTATCATTTCTATCTTCAGGTTTAGGCTGGTAAGTGGATAACTTGGAACACACACACACACGCACACACACACACACACACACACACATATATATATATATATATATATATATATATATATATATATATATATATATATATATATATGAGTACGGTAGGCATCGGGTATATATGTACTTGCATTTTTTTTTTATGTGATATTATCTCTATTTACTGTGTTATATATTGACCGCTGTAATTAAACATCTACAACGGATAAAATCTGTTTTCTATTTCTTTCTTTTTGTAATTTTACAAATTGAGAATATAGATTATAAAATATATGTGTGTATGTGTGTGTTTGTGTGTGTGTCTGTCTGCATGTGTGTGACACATATACTTTGTACATATACATATATAGAGAGAGAAGGGGGAAGAGAGAGACCCATATCAATTTTTTCCTTTTAATCTGAATAAGGCACCACAGTGAGATTCATGAAAATTGTCGCTAGAATTTTTCGCAACTGATCTGGAATGTCTATCCAATACAATAGTCACTGTAGGTTCTTCTAGCATATCCAATTGGTTTCATTAGTGAACACAGAAATTCCTACGGGACTCTTTTACAGTACCTGAACTATATGCCGGAATTTAAGGCACGAAATGACTTTTGCAACAAAAACAATATGGAAAAAAAGGTTCTTTATCCCATGATAAAGTGATTTCAAGAGATATGTGAAATGTCTAGTGAGACATGGTAAAACTCCTGGGTAACATATCAGCATAACAGAATGCTCGAACATTTGAGTTGCACTTCTTATACATATTTTGTAGCTATATATTGAGCAAATGTGAACCTACATAAACATGAATATGTATTCATGTCGCCTTTAATTAGAACTAATATAGTCCGAGCTCATGCACGTTTAAGTTGTACCTGTTTTATTGATGACTGATGTTGTCTTAATGATGGAAGAGAATTCGGAAAATCGTATGGTGCTATATACCCTAAAGATCTAGAACTGATGTATAAACATAACACAATGTTCCTAGATTTGGATATTGAATCGAGAATGGAATGTTTGTCTATAAATTGTTTGACAGATGAGATTCGTTTCCGTTCCATATTGTACGTATGCCATTCAGAACAAGTAGTATTCCATATTATGTATTTTATGGAACTATATTATCGAAACATATGAGGATAGCACGAGCTACACTTAGATTCATTGATTTCATAACGAAAATAGTTTCTTCAGTTGTAAGAACGGTCAATCAAGGCAGAAAAATTGTTAAGATTTTTAGGCAATTTGATAAAGCCATGACTAGACATCCTGACCCCTTTAAAACTTATCAGTTCGATCATAATGAAATAATAACAAAAATAAAATGATGTGTTGATGAAAATATAAAAATAGAATGAATGAATAATGTATATACAATCAAATGATTTTGTATTAATTCTAGGAGAGTAAGGTAACCAAAAAAGATGGATTTAGTCTTTATCAGTGTGAGACATCATTGAATTGATTAGAATCAGGAAACGGCAAATCATTTGGCCCTGGTTAATTTTCATGACTGATAAATAGTCGGGTAGGATGGGAGATTGAACACGGAATGCCAATTAAGAAATGTCTAAGTACATCAATGTAATGACCCTTTCAGGTGTTGCTACTGACTAGAATGTTGTTCGTTCCAACTATATATGCAAGGCTAATTTATTTGATAATTATAATATTGATGGAAGCAAGATGGTGTACGACGAGGGAAAATTAAGTCTAAAGTTGTTGAAAAAAAAAAATAGTGAAATTCTTCGGTTGGATATGTTACTAGGAAATCAATACGAAGAAGTTTTTCTGTGTAACTTGTATTCTTAAAAAATGATATCATAACTTGGTTTCCACGCAGTTTGAGATTAGAACTGACAAAATGGATTCAATGTTTACATGGGTAAACACTCATTAGAAGGGAAACAAAAAGCAAGTCACGGCTTTTGTTTAAATTATCGATCCCTTATTGGCAAATACATTTATAGGATTAACCTACGTAAGTAAGTCTTGTGTTTCATCAGAATTAAATAATGTGTAGTAGCAAATAACATCCATATACAATCAATTGTAATACACTATATAAAAAAATATACTACACGTCGTATGCCGTAAGCTATATGTTGAAATCATATTAAAATCATCATATATATATATATATATATATATATATATATATATATACATATATGAAACAAGGAATAAGTTAGAAATATATATATGAAACAAGGAATAAGTAAGAAATATATATATATGAAAATCGTTTCTTCCCTTTATGCCATTTTGGTTTACGAAAGGTTTACATAGTAACGTTGTACTCTCCGATAACGAAGAAAACTGTATGATGTCAAGCTTAGTCTGATACTGGACCAAATTGGGGGGAGGGTTAGAGTTTGGATAATTTTGTTACGTAAAGATTGAAAAAGTGCACCTGCCTTTAAAAACTGTTTTTCCTGGACTCGAACATCGACCATTGGCGCCAATAGAAACAGGGCAGCTTGCTCTCCTTCATGTGTCTTTGTACGAGGAGACTGCCAATGATGAGCTTTATTTACACGGTATCAGGATTTGAACCATCGACCTTATAGTCATTAATATAATGCTTAACTACGAAGCCGACACCGAGAAAAACCTTCCAAATTCTCAAGAGCGAAATAACAAACACTTAGAGCTGATTAAAAGCGACGAATTTCAAGGATCAATTCATTAGACATGTGCCACTTGACGCTAATGGATTGTACGAGTTTAATGACAATTTACTTGAACGTCCCTTTAAATGAATATGCATTTAAATTTTTTTAGCAAGATCGTCTAAATTCTAAAGATTTCGTTTACTGCTCCCAAATGTCTTCGATAAAGGATTACTACCTCAAATCACGCTCACGAAAGTCAACGAATAATTATTTAACGTGAGTGTACTCATAGATTTTATGGGATTGATATTCGTGACCAAAACCCGTTCAAATCGCATACCAAAATGTCTGTCCATCTGTGGTTAATAATGGAATCCGAGATCATGTTTTCAAAGTGTAATTCTTTTTTAAATTCTAAAAATTTTGAAGATTTTAGTGAGAGATTCAGTTTACAAGTTAAGTATGACGCTAAACTGGGCCCTTACTTTGTGTCCGTCAGATTAGCTATACCGAATTTTCATCTTTTCGTTTAACCGAATAAACAGGATATCTAGCTGAACCCCCCAGCTGGTTAGAGTGAACTGTGTTTTTTTAAACTTGATATCGTTAAAAAGGAGAATAGCTTGAGATTATTCTGACATAGAAACGTAATTTTGCTCACTTTATAGAAATAGATATTTGTGAATTATCATTCATTTTTTTTATTAGTATTTCTCTCATTCCATTTCCGTAGCTATCAAAACTCGCAGACCGTCATTCCACAGACGTTATAAGGCAGCACAGATTTGAAAGAATAAGCCGCCGGCGAGATTCGAACGTACGACCGTGTGTGTGTGTTATTTGCGAAAAAAAAAATGCGTCTCGTAAGCACCTGCCGTAGAACAATGGTTAGCAAGTTATTCACGCAGACTATTGCACGTAAATGACAGATCCCAACAAGGTGTTTCTACTATTATGGTTTTATGTCAGACTGAGCTAAGTTTATCAAATATGAGATGGATCCGTTATGACACTGAATATAAATGAGAAGCGGCCATATTACAAGGAGCGGACATTTTAACTGCGTCTTTCATGAAACAAGGAATAAGTAAGAAATAGTGAAGGAGCAAAAGAGGGGAGAAATAGATGGCGCTCGTATGGGAAAGAAAAAAGCAGCAAGAAAAAGAGGGAAATCAGTCTGTCTATTTCTCTCTCTTCCTTTATAAAAGGGGTCATTCATTCCGCTTTGCGTTTCAGTGAAAGCCATTGAAGCCGTAAGAATAGCGTTAAATACGTAGGCACTTAAAACTACTATAAAAAAAATAGCGATCTAATAACATAGACCTGACGTTCTTCTGGAATGGATGAAAGAAATAAATTGTGGAGAATGAAGCGTTGTAAACAAGTTTCATTATATATAATCTGGGCGGTTTTGGAGAGAAAGAACCATGCAATTTAGACATTACAAACATTTTATATGATTCAATTCGTGCGTCCTGGAGAAGTTTATAAGAAATTATGTATAAAAATCCAGTCATCTCGTATATTTAAATAAAAATCTTCGTATAGAACTCAGGCAAATAGAATAACCCTGCTTAACTTGACCCTGACAAATGCAATTTTTACTTTTATTTCCCTCCATCTTTAACAGGGATCACTGCTCGTGTAGTAAAAACGTTGATCAATTTTTATTGCTATATGCTATATATCCTATATGCTCTTACGATAATCTGTTACCTAGATTTTAGCTAGATTTTCAATCCATCGATAATCCAACTACAGAAGCTTAAAAGAAAGCCATAGTCAAAGTAGAGGTGGAGAAATGTGGTATGGCAAACCATATCTGAAGTGAGAAAGGCACAAACTTCATGTGGCTTTCTTGGCTCGGCAATGTAAGTGCTGAGAAACCCCTCTCCGTGTATAGTTTGGAATCGCCTGGGTACTTCTTGGCGGTTTGATCATGTCTATGTACCTCACACATGCTTTAATTATACACCTGACGAGGGCTGAATAGTGGATCGACCAAAATGGCGTCTTTTCCATCAAGAATCGGAAGTAGAGCATCTATTGCCCGAGAAAAAGTTAAGACTTGAATAACTCTTCTCCAAGTTATAGAAAATCTATGATCTTATTCTTTTAGCATATCAGTGGTTCTCTCAGTGCACGTCATGGTTAATTGGTTCCTTTGAACGTTTCCCACCAAGATGTGTCAAAGTCAGCATAGCGTTCGGTTCAACGCAGAATATCAAATAGCGAGCTGGTCCGAAAAAAAACAATAGGACAGCGTATTTAATTTGATTCTAATTTAGTTCCCCACTTCGCAGTCCTATATGCGATTAAACTAAGCTATGTAAATAATATATGTCACATCACTGTGGTTAACTAGCTAGTTTCCTTGACCATTACAACTCTAGTGAATTAGAACCTCATTGGGTGCCCAGTATTTTTAGCCCTGTGGCAGACTAAACCAAAACTGTTTGTTACTGATTTCCTGTAATGATACTGGGTTCGGATTCGTTTTAAGCCTATTACATGTTTAAAAGCTGGGATCCTATTTGCATGTCTAAAAGACAAGTAAATAAGTAAAGGTTACAGATGTAAACTAGTCACGTAACTTGAGTACACGTCGTGATTATGGCACATTGATAATAAAACGCATATTAAGCGACCAGCAATCATCCAAAATTGGAGCATATAGTTTCTAGTGCTGCAAAACGTGTGGGGCGATGGACTACGACCGCATTGGTTTAGGCCCGACGGAATAAGATAAAGATGGTTTGTTTCTTGATTAGCTCAGTTGGTACAGGAAAGAATAAACTTTTTCTGTTCGTTCTGCCTTATATATCCGAATGAAGCGAGATCTCTCCACCGAAACCAAAACACATTGCGTGATTTTTCTCTATACTTTCACTAGACAATATCATTGGTCAAAGGAAGACGATCAAAAACCGCTATCAGATGTTTATATTACCTCTGATATCGTTTCAGGACCGATCAAATGTATCATATTACATTTTGTACCATGACAATCAAACAGAAATTTATAATACGAAACTGTACTCTAGGATCCAAACAACACTTTCTTAACTAGCAACGGCACAGGGTTGGTACAGTAGGCTACAAATAGCCAATTGGGCGCTGATTTGATATTGAGTAAAAATCTATTGAGACACGCTCGGGCTGCCCAGTCATGATTACTAAAACGTATTAATATGAAAAGCGTATCAACTTGTAAGATATATTGGGTTACTTTCATTATATATTCGTTGATTTTAGCACTTCAGTTCACTACCTTTAGCAATTCAGATCCAGCAACTCTGAACGGGTAGTTGAACTATGCATCGTGTTGAATACCTCGTAGCTAGCTTTGCAGCAGCGTTTACAGTGAGAAGGAACATTAAGTGTCCTTAGGGTTAACGGGTTGGTGCAGCTGGCACGATTGCCGCTATTTTATGTCTTTAAATTATCAACTCAGGCATCAGACCCGATGCTTTTGAGGTTTGCTGGCAACAGCAGTCATTTACGCCCCGTATCCCATCCTACACTTCTGCCGACATCATCACTATTCGTGCCAGCCCCACCCAACCCCCTTCCCGGACTGATTTTTCTACACAGCGTTTTCCGATTTAAATGGTTTTTCACACGGATTCATTTTCGCATTGCCGTTCGTCTTCATGCTATTTTATCCCAATGAGATTATTTGTTTTTTTTTTCTTTTCCCCCGCTTCTTATTTTCTGTTTTCTGAAGGTTTTTCACCAAATATTTCTTGGAAATGCTCAGCTAGCTTTCTATTTCTTGGCTTCTGCTTTGGTGACCGTGCGATGTGCGTAGGGTACCCTTCCCTCCACCCCACCAAAAAACGAAATTCGGATGAGGCACTCGAACTGAACTTAGTTGTTCATCGAGTCGCTGGGTGTGACTCTTCGACACCGTTCTGAACCTGTCTGCCACGTGGTATGGATTAAGACTGACCGATATTTTTTTTCCTGTGTTTTTTTTCCACTTGCAATCAATCACTTCTGGCGAGTTTCACGTTGGCTGTTAATAACAAAAAAAAAAAAAACGAAAAAAACAGAAACTGCGTGAGGTCTCGTTTTTTTCATCAAGGGGAAATGCAGCTGAAACTGTTGCATTGTTTTGAAAAGCTTTCCAGGAATAAACTTCTGGTAAAATATGTTTACGACTGGTATTCACGTTTCAAACGTGGTGAAATACCACTTGAAGATTAACACGATTTGGCCAATCTTCTACGAGCCGAAGTAATGAACAACTTCAAAAAGCAAGGTACCTACATTTTACCAGTTTCAATTGATGAATAACCTTATCGCCACTCTGGCTTGACTTAGAAAAGTGAGACTTGAGAAAGTTGCTCTCTCGCTCAACTTGAAAGTGTTTCTATTCCTTGAAATTTCGCTCTTTCTTTCTAATTCGATTTTCTCCCATCTCTTTCTTTCTGTCTTCTGGGCGCATGCGCACGCGAGTATGTCTGTATGTTAGTGTATTTGTGTAAGTGT
>OY735217.1:28698551-28711051 GCA_963457665.1 Thysanoteuthis rhombus
GTTGGCGAACAGATTCGCTGTAAAATATAGCCAAAGTCTTACCAATGTTTTTCGCTAAAATATTTCAACACTACGAAAGCTGTCCTCAGAGCCTTGCATGATACTCGTTTCACTCTCTGTTCGCTTTGGCCCGCAATACAGAAGAAATAATTCAGATTTGGTCTGCCAACCAAAATTATGCCGACCCCTGGTATAATGTATAATTCCAGATTCTGCTTTGTTATTACAAGTTAACTCTATGGAAACAACTTTGACCATAAGCTAAGGTTAAAATCCCTTGCTCATCTCAATCAGCCTCGTACAGTGATTCCCCAAGTGGGTGATACCCTTCATAAAGTGGTACTGGAATACTCTGGAAGGCAAGAGGGTGGTAGGTTGTATTGGAAGACAGGGATTTGTTTAGGGGACAAGGGTGAAAAAAAAAAAAACGACACCTCTTACGCATAAAGTTGTAGGTTTGAAAAGATCAAATATTTTCTGTTTTTTCTAATTTAATTCTATCACTGATACTATTTGTTAGTTACTGATCGTTAGAAGAGGTCATTTAGGTTAGAGCTACTGTAAGACCCATTTTGTCAACTTTGTGGGCATCACTCTCGAAGTTCTATTATTTTGTTTAAATAATTAAATCGCAACTAGTTCAGCATGATCAAATGCTAAAAAGATTTGTTTAATAATTCATTTTTGATTTTACTGTATCATTTTTAACCAACCTTACGGAGACTGCTGATGGAATATATGCTCTAAAAAGGGTGCAGTAGTCCGAAATAGATTAAGAAATACTGATGAAGTATTTGTAATATTCTTGATATTCAACGAAAGTAAGATTTCCGAAGGCCATTCCACTACCGGCAACTGATTATGTGAAGCTGAGATGGCAATTTGTTTGGCCGCAGAGATGCAGAGTGCGTTCGGGCTTTGGGAAAGCCTCAGATTTTCGAACGCAGCTTTTCAAATTCCTACTTGGGGCTACACAATCTTACAACCGTCTTACTGCCACTTTATTACGCGAATATTTGATCGGTCCCCACGAAAGTTGACAATGGAAGTTACAGCATTTTGTTACTATTGCCTACGCAGTTGAGGTAATTAAGGGTGAGTGATTTATGCAAATTTATCAGCTTCTTACAACATCAACTATCCTAGAATGACAATGACAATATAGTGGTAAAAAACAGTGGAAAAATGGCTTCTTGCGTGTTAATTTTTACATTAGAAGTATTAACCAGGATTCGAACTTGGATCGCCGATGCCGTTTTCCGTACCGATAATCGTTTCATCGTCTCTGAAAACTGCAATAACCATATTATATATTTATTTCATCTATTCACATTTGAAGCTTTTCAATTCTGCTTTGCAACAGTGCGCCCCATCTCTCTCTCTCTCTCTCTCTCGTTTTGAGGCTACGTATTTCTCCCTCTTTCTTTCTGTTGCTCTGTAAGTTTGTAACTATTTATCCCCCCTCCCTCTCTCTCTCTCTCTCTCTCTCTCTCTCTCTCTCGTTTTGAGACTAAGTATTTCTCCCTGGATCTCTTTCTATCTATCTAATTATCTCCTCCTTCCTCTTTGCCTCTCTTTCCTTCTTTTGCTATCCGTCAATCTGTAGCTATTTCCCCCTATCTCCCCCCCTCTCTGTCTCTCTCTCTCTCTCTCGCTGTCTCTCTCTCTCATTTTGAGACTAAGTATTTCTCCCTAGATCTCTTTCTATCTATCTAATTATCTCTTCCTTCCTCTTTGCCTCTCTTTCCTTCTTTTGCTCTCCGTCAATCTGTAGCTATTTCTCCCCCCATCTCCCCTCTCTCTCCCTCTCTCTCTCTCCCCTTCTCTCTCTATCTCCCACGAGTATGATTTCTCCATAAAAAAAGAAGAAAAAAGAAATGAAATAAAAGCCCCTCCACATCCAAACAGACCTCTGCCCTGCAGTGCTTTTGCAAGATCATACGCCTACGCCGACTTAGATGCTTCGACTTCAAAATGGATGCTTTCAAAAATAGTCGTTTCTCTCCTTTCCCGGCGGCGTCGCTGCGCTTGCTTCCCCGTCATTAAATTTTCATTTTTAATTTTATTTTTGGCAATTTATCTTCAACTGGATGTGAGTGTCATGGCTCAACTGATATTACGCTAGTAATGGTCGAGTTCAAAACGTTGCTTTACTTACTACGCATTCCTAAGTCTGACACAAGGACACAACTGTTGAGTATATAGAGTGGATCGAATCCAATTCAGTAGTAATTGTCCACAAGACTAGCTTGCTAACCATTATTCTACGGCGAGGCTACCTTTAAGCATTTACCAAGAATTCCTTTCATTTGTAATGGTTGGCAAAAATTACTCGCGGACTATTTCTCTATGGCAAAGCGTCATTTAAATATTTATTAGATTTGACCTTGTCTGGCACAAGGCCACAAATGTGGGGCACCTATAGAGGAACGAATTCATTTTAATAGTTATGTTTATCATACGTGTTTGATAACTATTGACCCATGGCGATGCCTTGTTTAAATGTTCTCTAGACCTAATCTGGCCAAAGTGGGGTGGGGGCACTCAGTGAAATTTGAATAAACTTCAGTAGTAATTGTCTGTGAAACTAGTTTTCTAAACATTGCTTTATGTCGAGTCGTCATTTAAATGTTTACTTAACTTAGTATAGTCTGGCGCAAGAGTACAATTGTAGGACACTTTGGTGCTGGGCTCAGCCTGGAACGAAAGTAAAACTGTAGAGCCCTAGGTGAGGATTGAAGTCATTCTAGTATCAAATGTATACGAGATTAGCTCGCTAACAATTGCCTTGCGGCATCAGTGATTCAGAATTTTTACAAAACTGAACTGCAAGGTCTCCTTGTCCTAACCGGTAAAGCAGCCATCGGATTAAGGTAGATCTCCTGGAAAAGAGATGCAAGTTCGAGTCTGGCCAGATTTTTTTTTCCAATCCGTGTTGCTCACCGACGACCATTGAATGACAGTCCGAGAGTTGCGATAAGAGGCAACTGCCATCACGAGGAAAGGAATACTAGTCGAAAAACGAATAATAGAAATCTATTAACCACGCAATATCAGCACTCCAGGGGAAAAAAACACAAAAAAACGTCATTTATCGTAGAGAGAAAGAGACGAAAATGCCGTTTGAATGAAGCCCTTCAAAAATATACGATAGCCTTCAGGCATCATAATATCGATACTTCTGAGTCATTCGTTTTCTAGTTTTGTTTTTTTTAACAACAATTTTATCCTCTTTGTGCTGCTTCCCTATGCCCCGCATACTTTTCATTGAAATTTAAAAAGAACCGAAATTCATTGAATGTCAATAAATACAACAACGCTGAAACATCTAGGCGAATGGGGAAATTCGGTTGTTGTATCCATAATAAGAAAAATAATTCGGTCAAAACACTTAGAGATCAATAGCTATCGATTAAGCACCCCCTTTATTAGTCCTGGCCATCGCTTGAGGTATACTTTCCAGGTCAAAACTCGATCGCCCTTGCTTGGCAAGTCGCTACTATTATTGTTGTTTCAATTTTTTTCCATTTACCACTGGCTGCAGTTCTACGCCCACTACAATGAAGGTAAAACATCTTTTTTTAGGAGTCTTACAATACTACAATACGTACAGATATCAACCGCTTTTCGAAAGCTCGCTTAACACGACTTCAGTTTTACGAAAGACCTACATTAGTGCTGGTTTCCTTCGCTCTACGCCCACTACAATGAAGGTACAATATCTTTTTTAGGAGTTTTACAATACTGCAATATATACAGATATCAACCGCTTTTCGAAAGTTCGCTAACCACGACTTCAGTCTTACGAAAGACCTACATTAGAGCTAGTTTCCATCGCTATCAAAAATGTCGCAAAGAAAAGAAGCAATATAAAGTTAATATCGAAAATAGAAAACACGTTTTTTTTTTTTTTTTTTCAATTTAAATCTCCTTTATAAAGAACATTGTGGTTTTCTTCGTTCTCTGTCCGTAACCATGAAGGTAACAAGTTTGCTCATAAAAATATCTCCTACATCCAACATTTTAAACAATGGACCCTTCCACTGAAACGATTTTTTGTGTCTTTTCTTGAAACAATCATCATATGGAATTCAAATACAGTTAGTACACCGATTTCGAAAGTTCCGTTTACTCTGCCTTTTGTTTCGAAACGACCCATTATAAAGGCAGCGCACACCCTCTTCCTTTCTCCTCTACACCCCCGGTAACCTCTACCTCCAATAACTCATCCTGTTTGAGGACGCTATAAAATATTTTCCTATGAATAAATGATAATTGCTCCTTCGATTAACGCTATTTCGGCTTACGAAAGGCTTCTATAAGAACACTACTTTCGGACAGGGGATTGAAAGTGTATATTTTTCATCAAGATCAAATCGTAAAAATATAAATCAGTTGTGATTTATTTTTCGCTTCACATTATTTCGGCTCACACTTACTCCCCCCCTTTCTTTCTTTCTTTCTTTCTTTCTTTCTTTCTTTCTTTCTTTCTTTCTTTCTTTCTCTCTCTCTCTCTCTCTCTCTCTCTCTCTCTCTCTCTTTATATATATATATATGTGTGTATATAGATATGTGCGTGTGTGTGTGTGTGTGTGTGTGTGTATAGTAGTGTGAATACATGAAAACAGCAATGAGTAGTGAGGATATTTTGATATCACAGTTTTTATTAGCTCAAGGGTTAAAGCACGGTGACGACTCCCAGTAGGTCTACAACTTAATTACACTGATCACGAATTCCCAAAGAGAAGACTAATGGGCGTGGCTCGTTTTTTTTTTTTTAGTTTAATGCCCTTTGGGTAGATTGTTGCGTGTACATAGAAATATGGTTGCAGCAAGGGAGTTTTGCGCTGAATTGTCATCATTTTCTCGTTCCAGTCTGGCAACTTAACCCATTAACAGCCCGGGAGGATTTCATTTGCTGTGTTCTAAATGAAGCAGTAACCTTGATTATACAGGGTGTCTCAAAATGAGCTGAATAAGTTTTCTCTGTAAAGAATGGGCCCTTACACTTGAAGTTATAGACAGAGAAACAGAGAAACGAGCAGAAAAAATCGTCCGTAACTTCAAGTAAAAGGGTTAATTGTGTGACCAATGGAAAGTCTGTCATTCGTAGATAAGTCATGGAACTGTAGTTGATGGGTAAACTTTGTCTACATGAGACGTGACAGGACTAAGCAAGGGAAGGTTTAGACTTATGCTTTTTGAATCGAAAAATGGCGCCAAGATAAGCAACTAGATGTGTTTCAATTTTCAGCTTCGTTCTCGAACGTCATATTTCATTCTGTATTTATGGCTCATATTTTTAGTCTGACGCAAGACCATACATGTCGGGCATTCAATCAGAATCGAACCCACCACGGCAGTAAAGGTCTCCGAGGCTATGCTTGGAAGGCTCTCAGTGAAAATTGAACTACACCAATGATGGTCAGTAAAAAATATCCAAGTTTTGTCTGACATAGGGATCGAACTTACTACTCTGGTCTGCAAGATCAGCTCGATAGCCCTTACTCCATGTATCTGTCTCGCTGACATAGCTGAAAATTGTCTCAATCCTTTGGCTCGTTACACTCCTGCATTCTCAAAATCTGTAGTTTACGAGTGATAGTCACCAATGGAGCTGAAAAATGGAATCGGACCAAAAGTTTGGCTCTCAAACTAAGAACCATACAACATGCATAAGGAAGGGCTAGGCTTAACATCACATGGAAAGATCACAAAATAGCACAGAACATTGAAGAAAAAAAACAGGAGTCGGGGACATCATAAAGTACGTTGGAAAATTCAAATGGCAATGGACAGGCCATGTTGCAAGAATACCAGACAACTACTTGACATCATGAGTCACAAAGGGAATCCCTCCAGATCATATGCAAAATTGTGGCTACCAGAAAAAAAATTGCGTAACAACTTAGACGGATTCCTGAGATATTTGGCGCGGCGACTCCCACGATCGAGAGGCCTGACGAACCCTGGGGAAGGTCTATCTCCCACAATGGACATTGAAAGTCTCACGATAATTATATTATAATCAGTGCATTAAAACTTGAAAACGGGTTTGTATCGGATTCCATAGCTAAAGTGTGCACATCCATTTGCATTTAGCTAACCTTAAATCTTTTACTATTTTTAGAATTTGTCAACCAGACTGCTAAACCGTCATTATAGGTTACTTCAGTGTTCAAGTGAGTCTGGTTGACAGGCTATCTATCAATGTGAATGTAGTGCGAACAATGGAATTATAACGCTGAAAATTTACTCATTATGTTTAAAGAACAAAATTCTGGTTTTTTTTAAATTTTAAACCTACCCCCATTTTTTAATGAAGGGTTTGATTTACAATGCAAACTAAATTTATTCCTTAGTTTGTGTCTGGCAGCGTTTATGCTTGTTTTCGTTTAAATTCATATATTATCAGTGATAACCACCCAACAAAAGTCGAGGGGAGTAATTCATTCATTGATCACCCCTTTTTTCGATATTCTAATTGATCACTCCAACACAGCATGTTGGCAGAAACTTGTCACTATCATAGCAGGAAATTGATGCTCGACTACAGAAACTAGCGTAGATTACCCTCACTGTTCTAAACAGTTGTGGTATCCCGTGCAATTAATATTCAACTGCGTAAAGGGAAATACAAAAATAGGCCTGACTGAGTGGAGAGTTTGATCTATTGGGATCTGTGCAAACGACAGGGATTTGGCCATACGAACTAACAGTGTATGTACAAACCAGAATCTGTTTTTGTGATTTTGAAATTCAAATGGACCGCGTAATCCTGACCAGAAGACCAGATCTACACAGAAAAAAAAGAGTTTCTTTCGGCCAACTAAGAACAATTACTTTGTTGAAATAAAATGTTTACCCAAACTTATTAGTTTGTCTCAAAGAAAATCTATAATCAAATATCTCGAATATTACTTTGAGATGAACTGATAAATTCACACGTAACAAAGTGGAGTAACTTTTGTAAGTTTTACTACGTAACAATCTTTTTCAGTGAATCTATCGTAAATAAAAAAAAAGAAAATGTGTCAGTAAGTAGATTTTGCTGTTGCAGCAGACCACAGAGTAAAAGTGATTGTTAAAAGGTCAACGAATATCCCGACAATACAAAAAAAAAAGAGAAAAGTAGAACATGAAGGTGACAGTTTTATTCATTGTCCTTTGAGCGCTTGGAATAGTCCCAAGGAGCCAGTCAAAATGGTTGGGAGAAGGGGAATTCGAGGAAGAATTGAGACCATCCAGACGACAATACTGAAAACAGCTAAAATACCAAAGAGAATACGGTCACTTGATCTCCAGTGTAAGCCACCACTTGCAATTGCTCTGAAACTCAAAGGGTGTAAAAACAACAAGCTTGGCTAAGGTCAAAATCCAATTCATAAAAATCTAAAGAAATCAAGCAAAACAGAATTCATTAGGGCTACTTTGGAAGATTTTTAATTACAGACTTAATTTTCCAGTCGGCAGATTTGGATAATGGTATAATCGACTTTACTTATGGAGGACAAAATAGACATTAAAACGGTCTTGAACCTACTCATTTTGTACAACTAATTTTATGCTATTTTTTACAGTTAGAACTAAAATCGTAACTTCAAAGAAGATATTTAGATTGTTGCAATATGTTTTTAAACTCTTTTTATGTGTACAGGGACTCTACAAAGTGCATAAAACCTGTTTCAAGTACGCAAAATGAATTGTTATACGATTTCATCCGGACATATTTTTGGGATATGTACGCATAATATGAAAAGTGTATCTGGTCTACACACTTGAAAACGAACAAAAAGGTAGCATAACAAGTTTTGTGCATTACAAAGCAGTGGAAACTAACTAATATATATATATATATATATATATATATATATATATATATATATATATATATGTGTGTGTGTGTGTGTGTGTGTGTGTGTGTGTGTGTGTGTGTGTGCGTGTGATAGTAGTAGTAGTAGTAGTAGAATAAATAATAAAAACACTTCGTCAAAAATATCCATACAGAAATCCGTTAGAGGTATTGAATCTCTTTTCCTGTGGGCCGTCTCAAGAGGTTAATATTGACAATGTTTGAATGCTTGTCGTCGTCTTTGATCGTTAAGTGTTTAAATGGAACTCTTAGACAGATCTTACACGAAAGAAGTTTAAGTGAAAAGAGAATTCTATCTTCAATGTATTATCTGAAGTTGTTCAGACTAATATTCTCATCCTTGTTGGTCTCATCATTATATTTCGTCCAGTGTGTGGTCTTGGCATCGTAGCATTTTCTAAAACTCTAAAATGAGTTATCATCGCTATTCCACGAGTTGCTCAGACTAATATCCTCATCCTTGTTGGTTCAGTTACTATATTTCGGCTCATGGGTCCTTATGCCTTCCGAATATAATCAGAATTTCTTAGATGGAATACAGTGGTTATACAACGAGTCAAGACCAATATTCTCAGCCCTACTTTTTTTTTCAAGAGGAATTGTGCATCTGGGAAGGGCCGAAGTATCATCATCATCATCATCATCATCATCAGTCTTTTAACGTCCGTTGTTGGACATAGACCTTCTCCAGGATTCACCACAACCCTCTATCATGGGCGTCGCGGAGCCAGTATTTCCTGAATTTGACTAGTTCATCTCTCCATCTTGTGTTCTGTTGGTCTCGGTTTCTCATGTGATCTTTGGGGATCCATGTTGTGAGACGTGTTGTCCATCGGTTGTCTTTCATCCTTGCAACATGGCCTGTCCATTGCCATTTGAGTTTTTTCAATAGTTTCAATGATGTCACGGACTCCCGTTTTCTTCCTTATATACTGTGCTGTCTTGTGATCTCTCCATGTAAGGTTGAGCATGATTCTCTTATGTGCACGTTACATGCTTCTCTGTTTGTAGGTCTGTCCCTTGGTTAGGTTCCATGTTTCAACTCCATAAGTGACTATCGGGAAGATACATTGGTTTCATACTCTTCTTTTTAGGATTATTGGGATCGTCTGGTTTTTGAAAGTTGAGCTTGCTCTGCCGAGAAACCGAAACAAAGCGAACATTAGTCTTCTGGACTTACAGTTTCAAACCAAACCTTTGCTTCTCCAATGTGATCGAATGCAGCTAATGTCTATAAGCTGGTATTGAAATAGAATGTGAGACCTTTCGGTTTTCAACTCTATCATCTACCACCGGAGTTCTGCTTCGGGTTCGTCTAATACTCGTGCTGATAGGATGCATGAATATGTATTTGTCCGTTATCTGATTGGCTACAGAAATATTGACTTAACATCGTTAAGTTTCCGAAATATTTGCGTACGTTAATTAGTTCAGGGCTGATAATTTTTTTCACTCCCAAATTGTTTCAGGGAATGCAATTTGTCTTTGGGTGGAGATAATTTCGTCACAGTGCAAGAATTTTGGCCTTTATGTTTGATTACATTAGGATGTTGTTTTATATTTGATTTTCACAGTAACTGCAATAAATGAACAATTTAATGTATTAGAATAGATAACGATTTTTAAAAAGATAATAATTAAAATAAATAATATATCAAAATAAACGCGTGTAATAAATAAAGGAAATGTGGACAGGAATTTCGACTGCAGTGTTTAAGGGGATTTGATAGCATTTTTTTTCTAATTTTAATTAAACGCAGTTGCATTTTGATCAACACGTTTTATTTATTATCATGTCCTTCTTCATATTCAGTAAACCTGTTATTTAACGGACCCCTGTACAATGGATTCAAGTTTCAGCTGGCCTTTTTTTCATGAATATCATTTTTCATTTCTGCATATTAATCATCAATAGGATATTGTAAATTATTTTCCGTTGTCTTTTACACGTTTTTTTAAAATTATGCCCGAAACGATTCTTAATTTTGAAAATTTACAGATTTTCGATAAGATATTGGTGACCACTGAAAAAAGTTAAGAACTGATGTATTTTTTTTTCGACGTTAAAAAAACAAAAACGAATGGTGAAAAATAGTCTATTAGGATGCATTTGGATTTACCGAACTTTTCACAATAACGGACATTCCTGCCTTTTGTTAGTCCATTAAATCGAGAGTTGATGCATATATATATATATATATATATATATATATATATATATATATATATATATATATATATATATATATACATATATATATATATATATATATATATATATATATATATATATATATATATATATATAAAAGAATGAAATGACTATATCAGAAGGCAACGTATTGTACAAACGAATTCTTTTGATTTAATCCAGCGTCTCGCCGGTGTAAGCTGGCTTTATCAAGGAAGTCTACTGGAGAATACATGAAATGATGTTCTTATATATAGTCTGTGACTTGCAACAGGCTGAATTTCACTCTCATATTGTCGGATAAACTATAATCCACACCGATACAATATATATATATATATATATATATATATATATATATATATATATATATATATATATGATGACCAGTAAATGCCACCAAGCAAATTTCACCAAATGTTAATTCCCCCACGATGTGAATTTGCCTTTGTTTATGTCAGTGTTGAATGTGTGTTTATGTATACGTATATGACAAATGTGCATACGTACACACATGCATATGAGCATACGTACATACACATACACACGCTCTACATACACACATGCCACACATATACCAAATAAGCACTTACACACATGTTGTATGTATTCATACACACACACACATGCCATATACACACATGCCACATATGCACCACACACACACATACGCATACAGTAACTACAAACTACATATTCTCATAAACATGTGCACATAATGCCATATATGCACATACGCACACCATATACACACACATCATAAACAAAAACCTTTTACCGTGGTAGAATTTACCTAGAACCATATATACACGTCTATATGGCAGATGTTAGTGCAATCACAGTCGTCATGGAAAGGGTTGGAGAAAGTCTTCGTCCAGCAATGGACCTGTGGTGGCTGACGATAATAATGGCTGGCAATGTATAAATTCCAACTAATTAAAGTCGTAAATTTTCCCCACCATTTCCCTCACATACATACACAGTCACTCCCCCTCCCCCCATCCCCCGTCTCTCTCTTTCTTTCTCTCTCTCTCCCTCTCTCTCTCTCTCTCTCTCTCTCTCTCTCTCTCTTCACCTTGAAAATCTTATGAAAGGGAGGGAAAAAAAAGCCATTTATAGACAAACTCCATCTGCCTTTGTTAAATAACCAATCCAAAGTTCACGTTCCAGGTTCAATTTGAAGTTCTATAAAAGATCAAAAGACCTTCAATTTTCCAAGAATTTTAAAATCCAGAAAGATTTTTCCAAGAGATGAATTCCTTTTATCTGACTTTCCTCCAGATCTCTTTGTAGTAACGATCGACCGACTTATGCTTCTCTACGTTCTTGCCAATCCATCGACATTCGATGACAACGATCGTTTCTCGCAAAGAAGAGGATCGTAACATGGATCTAATAAATCTACAGCATTTTTTTTACAGTCGGTTTTGTTTGATAATGTATGCACATGGATCGACTAGAAAACTACAAATATCTACAATTTTGTTTGTTTCCATAAGTTCTTGGCTCCTGGGTTTTTCCTCGGGCCAGTAAATTACGTACGACAGTTGACTAACAAAATCTGCAATAAAGTCCCAATAAAGATCACTCTAACAGGAGGCCAAAGATGTCGCTTTTCCATCAATCTCATAATATAAAGATTTTCTGCATTATTATATAAGTAGATAGCCATCAATTTGACACAGTTCTAGAATATTCCCTTTCCCTAAACTTCAAAAACCATTCATGATACATGCTTGTACCTGCTGCACCATAAACATAAGCTTTGCCAAGCTTTAGCCACACATTTCCTGAGATTAAACAAGAAGAACAAATGGTGCATGATTTGTGTTTCATATTCAGGATTTTCATCAAAATAAAGTAAGATTGTCCTTTTTTCGCAAATAATTCTCAAAAGTAGGCAGATGCAATATTGAAGTTCTAAGTCGACCTTCCCAAAAATTCTGAGATTTCTCTAACATTTTGAAAAATATTGGCCGGGGAACTTACAAATCTAATCAATTATGTTGTTAATTTCTTTGGCTTCATGAATGAAGATCTAAGAAGTTGCACAGGCCCGTTGCTAGCTGATTAGCTTAATAAGAGTATCCAGCTCTTTATTATTAACAGAAAATATCCTTCCTAGAGCAATGGTGCCTCAGTCCACTCCAAAATACTATTCAGAGCCTCACGTACTTCAGCTGCCTCGTCGCGTTCTCTTTAATCTCGTTCCGAATCTAATTTGGAAGTTAGAAGTCTTAGGGAAAACAAATCTGGACTGTAAGGTGATGACAGACTTGGATGATGCGATGTTTTGCAAAGAAGAACCTGCGTGAGACGTAGAGAAGGACTCGCTCAGCCATTGTGAATGTGACAGTCACGCTACTTAACTTGTACCTTTTTCTGACAGGTAATATCACAGCTGATTGGTTCTGATTTGGCGCTGACCTGAAAACA
>OY735217.1:28713551-28778551 GCA_963457665.1 Thysanoteuthis rhombus
AGTTAGGATTTCTCATCTGCAATTATGTGTCTCATTCATCCCCAACCCCTCCTGAAAAAAAATAGAATGAGTACTAAAAAAGGGGGGGGAGGAATTGGAGAAAGGACAAACAAACTAAGAGAGAGAGAGTAAAAGAATATAGAAAGAGAGAAAGAGGAAAACGAAAATAACGACAATCTACAGGGGACAGTACAGAAGTAAAAGAGAGAAAACATAAAGAAGGGAAAAAACGTGCCATGAAGGAGAGAGAGAGGGGGGGCGGATTAAAGAGTAGAATTTTGAAAAAAAAAAAAAAGATTGGTTTAGGAATTGTCGAAGATTAATCCGAAGTTCTAATTCAATGCTTTGCACTCCGCTTCCCCAAAGCGATTAGCGATTACTGCAATTTTCCAAATCCGCACACTGACAGAATCTGTCTTTTCTGAAGAGTATAAGACTCTACAATGGAGCAGTTTGGGTAATCATTCTACATATAATAGCCTTATTTTGTCAGTAATGCTTGCATTAATTATTGACCCCTGAAAATCCCCTTTCCTGATTTTGATTTATTTCTTTAGTGAAATTATGATCGATGCAATTCTTTATTAAAATTATTTGCAATTCATTTCCGTAGAAAAACTTTTTGCAATGAATTTACAGTAAACTATAATAGGCGTACTCAATCAATAATGGCTTGCATCGATTCCTGACCCCTGAAAATCCTTTTTTCAGTGCATTTCTATAGTAAAATCATTAACAATGAATTGACATTTTACATAAAATAAGAGTATTCTGTCAGTTACGCTTGCGTTATTTCCTGACCAATGATCAATTCCTATCTTTCGATTTTCAGTGCATTTTCATTGTAAAACTTTTAGCAGTGCATAAACCTTAACACGTATGGAAACAGTTTGGTTTAGTTCCAGACTACCGACGGTCTGTACGAATTTTACTCCGGAATAAGGCCGTTGAATGGATTTACTGGAACGTTGTGAAATGAATGAGAACAATAGTCTAAACAATGCATGACCATTTTTGCCGAGAGTTGCACAGATTATGGAACAAGGGTTACAGTCACACCGATAATTACTGGAGCACTAGGAACGGTATCAATGATTCCGAAATGAGATTAGATAAGTTACAGATGTGAGAAGAATTTAGACAGTATGGACCACAGCACTGTTAAGATGAACGAGAATATTGGGAAAGAAGAACCCTTTCAAGACTCTTGGGACATAATATTCCACGGTTTCTACGGCTGCTGGAATGTATATATCCTGCAGATCTCTTTTAGAAGTCTATAGGGCCATTTCAGATGTGCGATCTTCTATAGTTGCTGGCATGCAGGAAAATAAATGAGAGAACTTGCGTATCTATGGTCTGGCTTTTGGCTAGTTGATTCAAGAATGAAGCACCTTTTTAGTTTAGACCTCGAAAGGTTTTGAAGACTTTAGTTCCTAGCGATGGTCATCGGATACCTACGCTGGGATAATATTCTGGTTGTTTGCCTTAGTTATAAACGAAAGCAAACCGCCTAAACACTTTACATGTTACGGGAGATGGTACCTCTCAACTGTAATTAGAATAGGAGACCTAAATTGCTGTCCTTCGGTAAATATAAATGTTTTGCAGCAGGCAACTGTTCCGTTAATAGCAATAATTACAAAGGAATTATGACCACCTGGATAAAACAGCGGCCTAGAACAGAGGACTAGATGCGTGGGTGACGGCAACAAAAATTACCTGAGAATTTTCACACGAATCAACGGTTCGAAGTCACTGAGTTCCGTGTCGGGCTGACCTTAAAACTATTTTGTTGTTTGTATGGAGCAATAAAAAAAAAAACATTCAGTTCACCGAAGCCAATTGGAGAGTCACTATTGAATATTATCTCAATAGGTTCTGTTGGGGGTGGGTGGGACATGATCAAGTTTTTCTTCGACCAAAATGAGGCACGGGGAGAATTTTGAGTGGAGAAGATTGCATTGCTTGCTTTGATAAATTGACATTCGAGATAGTGGATTAAACGTCAGCCAATATGTGTATAGAGATTAACTGGACACTCAACAGATAGAAATGACAATAGAGGGAGCAAGAGTCTAAACGATTGTTGCTCATGAGGCAGTGAACGCGGTAGGAAGAGACCAGACACAAAATGGCGGGATGAGATAAAAAGGTTTGCTAGTAAGGCATGGTAGTGATCAGTGCAATCACAGTCGTCATAGGAAGTGACAGGGAAGGCTTTTGTCCAGTAGTAAACTTGGTTGATGATATATATATATATATATATATATATATATATATATATATATATATATATATGAGCTGGGTCTGTATTGCAGGCCACCATTTTAAAAGAATTGATCATTGAATTGAAAAATAAAGTTGAAAAAATGAATAGTGACAGCGTTACATAAGGAACAAGACTCAATTAATACGGGGGTTACGTTAACGTAGTTGAAACCTGCTTCAGACTCCCTGGGGAAGATTTATACCTTAATTTGGTTTACGAGACTGACATGAGATGTTTCAGGATACACGTTGGGAGAGGCAAGAGGCTCTCTGAAAGAGGGAATCGGATTAAGTGAAGCAAAAGCAATTTCAACATAATCAAATATCAGGACGAGTGTTAAAACAGCTTAGAAGATTCAATTAGGTACGTTGTTTGAATGCTTCAAAGCGAGGCTTTAATAACCAGAGCGAGACTTTAATAACCAGAGCGAGGCTGCAGATGGAATTGAGACAATGGTCTTTTGACCACCGCCAGTCCCGGAAAGAGCAAAGCTGTTTCAGCGCTCAAAAGAAATCATAATGGAAATAGAAATGAACAAAATGATTGGAAGACCTTTGTTCGATTCGTAAAAAAAATATACTGCATTACCTCGGTTAGTGCTCTAGATTCTCTAAATGTAGATCGTGCAAGCAATTATTTTGAAATATACAACATCATTGTTGAGCCTCAACAAAATAGAATGGATTAGTGCTGTATATATTATCTGGCAGCTAATTTCCGGAGCTCATGAAATATTGATATTTGTCGATATATATCGCTATATGGTAAATTATTGTGTATACTTATGTATTTATTCTCATACACATCTCATCAACAGTTATTTTAGAGACCGTCCATGATGCTAACTTTTAACAATATTCATTTCGGAAACCTAACATTACTAGATTTATTACGAAACTTTGTGATACAACATCTACTCTTCATCGTCCATCATAATTTGTTTTAAAGGGACGGGGTATCTAAATACGGTTTTGTCGTTTTTGTCTTGTGTTTTGTTTTGGGGTTTTTTTTTGTTTTGTTTTTTTTGTTTGTTTTTTTTGTTTGGTTTTTACGTTCAACTTTTGATGAAGTCAGACATAAAAGCGACAAAAATAAACAAGCTGGTGAAAATTTTTCGCAAAGCTAATTTCGGATATTTCAGTATGTCGGCTATATCGCGCGTCGAAAAACGTTGTTTATACTTTCCACGAACAGCACATATCTTTTTTTGCACCTTTACCCTTCTTACGATAAAAAAAAAACATACCAAACTGATTCTCCTCCATTTTCAATGTTAAAAATCAATAATGAAAAACACGCCAATTTTGATACTTATCGAAACGTTCATCTTTTGACAATGCAGAGTTGATACATACGTATAACTTCATCGCTTATATTGAATCTTGATGCAAGTCTCTGACACGTTCAAGGCAGGTTAGATTCAACGGAATGCTCATCGGCCTTCCTTTACTGGGTTCATCTTGAATGATGTGACTAGGTTTCATGTTACTGATAATGCTAACGAACTGTTACCTTTCGGAAGGTTTATATTATTTGAAGAGGTGAGTAAACCCCCAAGTCTTCTAACGTTGTGCAAAAGATTGTTCTGGGAACTTTTGCCTCAAGCTAATTTATTTCAATCTGAGCAATAAATAAAAAACTTTGGTGGTTCATTTTTCCTTTTACGTGATGTTTTGTTTAGCCAAGAGCTTGCACATCGATTCTCTTCTCGGTCGACAAAAAGTTTTTCAATATATCTGGAGATGAGACGGGGTGAAGACGTGGGAATCCATTCCTTTCTCAAGTTGATATAAACAGACTCAACTCGATTAATTCCGGTGCCGTACAAAATATCTTTCCGAAAAAAATTGTCTCTACAATTATCACATTCTGTCGGACATAAACTTTCCAATCTAATGATATATATAAACTGTCAGTAAAATGAGAACACAAGCACACACAAACATATATATGTGTATGTGAATATTCATGCCTATGACTGCAGAATAGAGGGATGGGTTCTTCAAGTGTTATTTCGAATTTTAACTGCTATTTCGAATTCCGGTTTGACGCAGGAGCTGTTAACTGAGTCGGTAAAGTATAGTCGTGTTATGACTGCAATCTGGCGGACACAGGTTCGAGTCCTGTACGGCGCTCATTTTCTTATCCATTTATGTGGTTGGCTGCGTGATTTGCAACTCATGATTTCGCTGGCGGACAAAATATGTTTCCAATTAAATAACTGCCCAATCTAATGGTTTTGTATTTTGTATTTTTTACTTTAAATATATATATATATATATATATATATATATATATATATATATATATATATATATATATATATATATATATATATATATATATACATACATATATATATATATACATATACAAACATATATATATATATATATATATATATATACATATATATATACATACATATATATATATATATATATACATACATATATATATATATATATATATATATATATATATATATATATATATGTATATAATAGGATGTGGATTCTTGTTTGTGTAGCGAATCCACATCCTATTATATATTTTTAGCTCTACTCTAAAACAACTTGACTTTCGAAGTATGAAGTTGAATGTATCGAGCACTCTATGAAATAAATACATCACAAATCAGACGTTGCTTTATATTACGTTATATTGCTAACCTGATCTGTACCATATATATATATATATATATATATATATATATATATATATATATATATATATGTATATATATGTATGTATATATATAAGGTGCACGAATAGGTCTGCACCCTGAATTGTTGTTAGGTGAAGTATTTGATCTACTTGATTAATATTTATGATCGAATTAAGTGCATAGATAAGGAAGGATATTAGTTTGAAAAATAAATATTCATCCCTTAAAATGGCTGTTCTTCGTCGTCTTTACTCCCATTTCTTTTTAATCTCTCTCTCTCTCTCTCTCTCTCTCCATACCTAATAACATATCCCTTCCCTCTCTCATTATGATTTATCGCATGTTATCTCACTTTATTGGCCTTTTATCTATTTCAATATGTATACATATGTTTGTTTGTTTTTTTTAATCTGACCTCGGCTTGTTGATACATTTTCATTTATACTTACTGTTCCTGGAAATGACAGCATAAAATTTCCCTAGTAAAGTTTAATGACACAGAAAACTATTTCAACCTGAGCAATCCCAGATAATGTCGTAATTATAAAACAAACAAGCGCACATTCGAAATCCTATTTGCATATTTTTTTTTTTTTAGAAATTGCGCTGAGAAATGAAATTCGATAATAGAACGCCTTAAAACAGTGGCCATTGTTGCTGTAGTGAATCCTTTGCTAAAAGAGCGTGATGTTTCAATTTTTCGACGTGCGTAATACAGACAGGTTTGAACTATCGTATCCTTCTATTTAATGGCGCGGAAGTTAAGCTAGTGTGTGGGAAAACAGAGTAGAAGAAATGTAAAAAGAAACATATGATTCAATGCGCCTAACAAAAACTTGAAGAAGTATGGGTTCGCACATTTAGAAGAAGAAAAAAATGGAAGACTGTCAGCCGTTAAACCAGGAGAGATGGAGCCGGGGATGGGGCGAAGAAAGAGCAAAAAAAATAAAAACAGGGATGAAGCTTAAGTGATCGGGGAAGGATGGGCGTATTGAACAGAGAAGAAAAGATGAGTTAACCGAATCGGAGAGGACAGGGGGTGTTGGGTTCGCGAGGTAAGGATGAGTAACCTCCCCTTACTGACAGACATGAACTAACCGCCTGCGGCTTTTTCTATTCATCAGGTACCGATTTCTTTTGTTCTTTCTTTCTTTCTTTCTTTCTTTCTTTCTTTCTTTCTTTTCTTTCTTTCTTTCTTTCTTTCTTACCCGCTCTCTGTCTCTTTCTGTGTATACGTTACAATTCGATTAGACGAGATTCCAATGCAATGAAACCATTGTTCCCGCCATCCTAGCCCTTATAACCCCCCTCTCTCTCTCTCTCTCGCTCTCTCTTCATTCCTACTTCAGTGTCCCTAGCTACCCAAATATAATTCTCTTTTATCTCTTTAACCATTATAAATTTTTGACAAGTATTTTCTTTCATATTAAATCTTTTATATCGTTTCGTTTCCTTGTCGGTAGATGTATGTGTAAGTCTACCCGTTATCTTTACATACACACACACACACACACACACACACACACACACACACACACACACACACGCCCCCCCCACACACACACGCCCCCCCCACACACACACACACGCCCCCCCCCACACACACACACACAAGAGGGAAAAGCACATTTACGAATGCTCATGAATATACAATCAGAATAACCACGTCTCAAATTACACGTGTCAATGTATGACTGGATTTATTCACCTCTCCACAAAGACAAGACGGGGCACATCGTCGATTTTAACTCGAGGACCCGAACACGCGTGTGGGTGGAAACAAAAATTGTCCTGCTTCCCTCAGCCTTGCCTTGGGGCACGTCACAGAGATCAGGAAATGCCCAGACCCTATCCCTCTTTGTGCAATCAGGAAGTGCACCCTGAAGAACCCTGGGACTAGGCAGAATTATGAATGCCCTTGGCCACGAATAACCGAGGACGGGTTCAAACTAACAACTGTGCAAACAGGGAAAAACTTTCCTGGTCTCACACGTAAAAAATACGAGTGATATTTTATTATACGACTGATATCTTAATACACGAACACATATCGTATTCATATTGACATCTACTATGCTTAGTTTTGCACATGGCGGCCAATGTGGGGCACCAGTGAAAATCAGACTCATTACATAGTGATATCTGCACGACTAGCTGGCTATTTATTACCTCGGGCAAGGCCCACATATGTATTTATTGAGCTTACCTTAATCTGGTACAAGGCCAATGAAGATCAAAGTTACTGCATAATAATAACAACCTGCTAGACTAGCTCATTAGCTATTGTCCGTCGATGAGGTGCTCAATTTAACATTTGCATTCACCGATGCACTTGTGCACTCATGGGTATACAACTGGGTATTTAGTAAATTTGACTTAGTCTGGCATAAGGCAAGGAAATGTAAGATATTCAGTGAGGGTCAAACTCACTTGTAATAACGGTCTTCTAAACTAGCTCCGTAATCATTGCCTCTCGCTGACAATAGCATTTATATTCATTGTCATACGGGTGTACTCATGTCCACAGAAATATATATATACGCACACGTGAATCCAATGTAATCAATGCAGATTAGTCGCATACATTATGGATACTCGGACAACTACTGAGAAGTATATAAACGCAACTGGAAATGTACTAAAAAAACTACATAAACAACGAAAACGTCCATGTTTACCTCGGGTTATACGTACACACATCTGTTGTTTTACAGGGTTATCCAAGTGTCTTTATTCAGAATATGTGAACCGTTATTCAAAATACACGTAACTTAATTCAAAGTAGGAATTCTGTGCTCTTATTCAATGCCCATGCACTTTCATTCGATGCGTAATTACCATTATTCATAATTTGCTTTTCTTCTTCTGGAATTGTTAAATATGACGTGTAATTTTATGACGAAAAATTACTTCCTTCTCAGAGTCGGCAAGTTCGACATTGTTAGGTTTTATAGAACCGGTAAAGTTCTATTATAACAAATGCCGAATCGGCGAATAAATTCTCTCCTCTGCGATTTAACCTGATTAAGAACATCCAGTGCTCTCAAAGGAAAGTTTTCTTGGGTTAATCGTAGACCAAGAACTATTTCTGTGTTCAAAGATAGTGTACAAAGGATGCTTGAGAATTTCAATCCTGATACAAGTTGATATTTCCATCAAACGAGGCGCAGGATAGATCAGGATATTTGTAGAAATGTTTTTATTTCATAAATTGTATAATTTTTAAAGATTGTATTGTTGTTGCTTTTGCTATCGCATACGTTCCGACATTAAATATAGATATTTTTCTCGCCATTTTATGTGATAGTTGATATCTCCCCCAAAAATCTTAAATAATAGTACTCATGTCTCGAATAAGGATACGTATGAGGTGAATAGATATCCATACGTTTAGAATAAAGGTACTTTCAAGTTTGATTAGTATTACTGTAATGCAGTAGTTCACAAAGTGTGGGTCGTGGAACACAACTGGTTTGCGAGACCCATGTATGAGGTATGCGAAAAGGAAAATCATTTTGAAATGAATGTAGTTTCCGAAAACTAGCGATGGATTATTTTTGCTATAATCACCTAATTAACGCGAAAACTCTTCGATGAGGCACCCAGAATATTTACTTGGCTTAGCTGAGTATGACACAAGTATGAGGCACCTAGTGAGTCTCGAACTCTCTTAGTAGTGATCTGCCAGTGTAGTTTACGAACTGTTGCCCCACGTATCTACTTTTCGGTATCAGAGTATAAGATCCAATCCGAGCAGGAATCGCCTTTGTGATCAGTCTGCCAGAACGATTTACAATTATTGATGCTTAAGGGTTTAGATATATGCACCGAAGTTCTGAGATTGTCACGCATTTCCCGCCGTTTGTGTTTATTGTTTGTGTCCAAGGATCAAAAAACAAGTCCAGGATATCGAATGATACACTTTCAGGGCATGTCCAGCATGGTCGGACAATCTTCCAACACCATTTCTGTCATGTGGCCTTGTGCTAAGTTAAGAAAATAACTATATGAATTTAGCCTGCTATATGTAACCACGCAAAAGATATACAGTCACGCGAGTTCACAACCACTTGTTCAGTGATAAAAATACATACAGTCATGGATAATACTGTGAGAGAAAAACATATGGCATTCATTTCCCCAAATCTCTTTTGGCCGATGCCGAATTAGCTGCAATTCCATTGGCTACCTGATCACTTTTCTTACTTATCATATTACTGCCTTGCGAGTTACCTGAAAAAATGGGATTGAATTCGAAGGGCATTCTTTTATGTTCTATTGTATTTCCAAAAGCAATTTTCTATTTTTGTACGATAAGACGAATTATAGAATAAAAACAATTTATTGAAATACAAAAATTAAAATTGTATTCTGAGTTGGATTACTTTTGTGAATTAATTTACTTCTGTTATTCAGTTTGATAATTTATAGTTCGTAGGAACAAACTATACACAATTAATATAGTTTATTACAGAAATCGAAAATCTCTTTCAGTCTTACGAGGGCACCCGACGTGATGAAGTGATGTATCGAAAAATTTTGGAAGCTTATGTGTTGTCTTCGGTGCAACAGCTGGAGCTTGAAGGAGGTTGGATCTTTCTAATGAATGATGACCCGAAGTATACAACTATGATAACTGGGGAATGGTTTGTTCAGAACTATTTAGAGATGCTTCAGTTGCCTAGTCAGTCTCCTGACTTGAATCCAACTGAAAATTTATGACAATACCTGAAAGATTGGTTTCATCAAAGGGACCCAAGAAACATTAATGATTTTTTGCAAGGAAGATTTTGGATCCAATAAACGGCTGGTCCCATTCACCGAACTGTAATTTCAAACCAAGCCAATTACATTTGAGTATTGAAATATGAAATCAACGTGTCTGAATACTGAATTTTTTCCATTATTACTTTTGTCCATAGTTTATTTTGAGTTGTATGTTTAGAAATACGTTTTTTTTTTCGTAGTAATCGTTTATTTTATATCAATACACATCACCCGTCTAAATTTAAAGTAAATTTGAGCATCAGAAGTATATTGAATTAGTATTTTGTAGATAGTCAATAAGCTTATTTTCTTCTGGCACAAAACTACTAGAGTGAGACACCCAGTTCGAATTAAACTTACTACAGAAGTAATGGACTGCGAGACTAGCTTGTGTATCGATATACCGCAATGAGGTTCCCAAAATACATACATATATATTGATATTTACAAGACCACAATTGTGGGGCATGACTGCCAGAGGTAGGGTCTTAAAACCCGATCTGTTGTTTTTGTTTTGTTTTGTTTTGTTTTGTTTTTTTGTTTTTTCCGTTCCTGTCTCAGTTTCTGGTGTGTTTTTTCGTTTGTTTTTTTTTTTGTTTTTGTTTTCTTTGTTTTTTCACTCTGAAATCCAGTCTTCTTCATATGTTTCGGTTTCTCAGGGTTTTAATACTTGATTGTAGAGTAGCAACAAGAAACGATTATTGTGTGTGTGTGTGTGTGTGTGTGGCCAAAGTTTGATATCACCCCTGACCCACTCCAGACCTTTGGAAATGGCTAAAACATGAAAGAACTGAACATAAAAAAAAACAAAAACAAAAATTAAAAAAAACAAAAAGAAAACAAACACATGTACGGAGGAACGTATCTTGCTAAAAAAAATGTTGGATGGGATGGGCGCTCGGGATCCATATTCAGGAAACGTACGTATACACGTAAAGAAATTTCATTCGTTTTTTTTTTTTTTTGTTTTCTTTTTTTTTTTTTTTTTTTATTCCAACGCAGGCGCCCCAATACTTATGAACCACACGAAAGCTTCAACACACACTCACCCATAACAGTATAAACACAGACGGCTGCGCATGTGCAAACGACACGTAACTGATAGTCAAATCAAATGGGGAAAAAATTGTTATCATCCTAAACCAATCAGACAAACGCAGCCAGCAGAATGCGGGAATTTTAATGTAATACCTTTTTCGCGCCAATTTTGGGTTTTTTTTTTCTTCAACGCACTGTTTTGATCGAATTCCTTCTTTCCTGTCTCATGTTTTATGTATACAATTTTCCCTTCGCTTGCTTTTATTTTCATTATTCCACTTTGAATTTTTTCCTTCATCTTCTTCTTCTTCTTCTTCTTCTTCTTCTTCTTCTTCTTCTTCTTCTTCTTCTTCTTCTTCTTCTTCTTCTTCTTCTTCTTATCATTATTATTATCATTATTATTATTATTATTATTATTATTGTTGTTGTTGTTGTTGTTATTATTATTATTATTATTATGATTATTATTATTATCACCATAATTCTTATTGTTACTCATACCATTTTTTCTGTCTTACCTCCTCATTCTCATAATCCCTGGTCTTAATCCTATTTCTGGTCTTTTTTCTCATTTTCTTGGTCTTATTCGTCTCATTCTCTGTCTCTTTTTTTTTATTGTTATTATTATATTCTTGATGATCTTATACTTATTTCAATTTTTTTTTCTTATTGTATTTCATCTCTATTTTAGCCTCATTCATAAATTTAAATCTATTTTTAGTCTTATAATCAAATAAATGATATTTATTAAGAATTCCCAATTACATGGACAAAGATGTACAAAGCAGAACTCAGCAAAAGGAATTGCACATTTTGGTTGGTAGAATGTGTTATACCAATAGTAACAAGTGGAGAGGGCTCCATTGCCGAGAAAGACAGCATTCGAAATCCTGACTCTTTACACGGGATCGAATACCATATCAGTCACTCTTTCTCTTTCTCTCTCTTTCTTTCTTTCTTTCTTTCTTTCTTTCTTTCTTTCTTTCTCTCTCTTTCTCTCTCTCTCTCTCTCTCTCTCTCTCTCTCTCTCTCTCTCTCTCTCTCTCTGCATAGAAAATGGAACATCTTATATCCACAGCACGCTTGGTGGGCGAAGCGTATGGAGATCCTGGGATACCCCGCCGTCAAAATCATCATCTCGGCCTGAGCTGCGATTGATACGTCTGACGTCAGCTTGGCTGCAAGATCTGCCAAAAGGACGTCTAATTGGGCGTCAAACAGCCTTAAGCGGGCTCTGCTCTCTGGTTCTGGAGTTGCCCTACTAGATTTGTTGTCTTCCTAAGGCTAGAGAGGCAAATCTGCACTGCTATTCTATCTGTAGCTGGGTGGGCAAATTACCAAGGCAAAATGAACACAATCATCCCCGACTGGAGTTCGAACACGGGTCACCGATTCCATTGTCTGAGTTGTTACCGACTGCGCCAACCAAACAAACTATCTATCTATCCACATAGAATGTATCCTCGCCCCGAACAGCCTTATTTATCTTCATATTTTATGAAGAAGTGCTATTTCCTTTCACTCTGTGTACGTGTGTGCGTTTCCGCCCTGTTTCCTGGGCGATTGCAATAAAACTGCCCTTTTTTTTTTTGCGAGCGACGAAAAAATTGCTGTTCTATCAATATTTCAAAAATCATTTCCCACGAAAGAACTTCGCGAAGTACAATCAAGTTTCAAACGAGCAAAGGAGGTTTGTGAACGTATGCTGTTCGCCCTTCAATTCCTCAAGCCTTCGTCAATCATCCGCCTCAGATGCAGTCGAAAATGCTTGGGCGAATTCAAGAGGAAATATTCAACACGCTCCTTCAAGGTTTTCGGCAGGATTCGTCAGACAATTTTCCTGGACACCTGCCAGATCCGTCTTTTCGAGAGAGAAAAAAAAAGAACAAGCTTTTCCCGAACAGTGCGTGACTCATAACACGACATACTTGTTCTGTGTCTTCACCACTGAATGCAGTGGATTCTGCTTAATAAGACCACCAGTTTTTAGGATCAGCCGCATAATATGATCAATTCTGTGAGGACTGATTAAAACGGATGCAATCATCGCTAATTTCCTTGGTTTATTCTGACCAGATTGCGATGCTACCGAATTAATCTTTTTTTTTTAAAATAAAATCTGATTACTAAAAATATATCTTTTATTTCCCAAAACATCTATCTTTTGAATATGTTGAGCTTATGACTCAAAAATATACTGTATTTTGTTTTGATTGACTTAGCTATTTCCTTTGAATTGCTAATTGTTTCAAACAATAGGGTTTTTTCTGTAAATATCTTTTCATGGATTTCCCTTGTTCAGTTAATCGGTCCAGCCGCTTATTGGACCCAAAATCGTTGGTTCCGATACAGTTCTATTAACCTGGAATCCACTGTATTCAGGTTTGTGCACAACTCACGTGGTAAGTACAACTCGCATCGAAAACGTAAGTAAAATCTGAGAAGATCACGTGCTCGGTTGTCAATATCGTTGGATTCCGTAGAGAGGAGAACGCACACTCCACTCCGGGCAAAACATATAGCTGCTAAAAACAGACTCTTTTGGGGCCTTTGTTGGGTAAATTTATTGACCCCCCCCCATTCTACACGTTGAGATATATTTGTATTGCACGATGTGTTAAACAATTAATGAAGCTCCATTGTTTCCATTAGTTTCAAACCAATAACAATACCGAAGAGTCGTGAGAGTAAAGAAGTGGTTAGCAAGCTAGCATTACTATTATAGTAAATTCTAACCTCATCGGGTTCCTCACATAAACAACAGTAGTGTGCACACTGCTTTTAGGGCGAAACAACCTCACAGAGCGTTTTTTTTTAATTAAAAGACACCCTTAAAATCAGATGGTTGGAAAACTGGATGAGTTCATAAAATATTCTCTCCAGGCCTCTCCATTGTTTTGTGGCGATTTCAGAAATATCATAATTCTAACGCAAGTCATTATCATAATTCCACGAATTATTCGGTCTCGATTTTTTTTTTATCCTTATTCAATATTAATCCAAACTTCTACATGAATAAGAAATACTTGTCTCGTAATTTCCGATGATATTCAGTTGAAAAACTGATTTCAAATCAGAGCAATATCATTTACCACTGAGAGTCTCGTGAAATAGACGAATAATAGGTGAATTCGTCTCCGCCAAAACATCAACGAGACACCATACATTTGAACTGTAATTTACAATAATATGGTTTACCTACAGGGCCTTTGAGATAACGCACACTTACCTGTGAGAATTAGAACTGACCATAACCCAATGATTCGGAATTATTTTCTCATTCTTTACTAAGATGGTAACCGTTTTTCATATGACGTAAGACGTTAACAGAATTCCTATTCAGACAAGGGTTGTCTTCTCCTGAACTAACCGAATTCCAAGAAATTAGCGACGTGTCATCCTTCAGAGACCGAATAATAACCTCAAGAGGCGAGAGTGTGGAGCTGGAAGTAAAAGCGCTAATCAAGTATTCGCGATAGAAGACCTCCAACTGATAAGACTATTCGGATGGGATGGAACAAGATTTTTTTTTAAAGATTCTTACTGTTGATGATTTCAATGATGCATGATGTGCGATAAGGCAAGGGATAGGAGAAATGACTTTGTGCTTACTGCAGAACAATGCTTGTCGATCTCAACTTGCAAACCACGATCCTCACTGGGAGCCTCAGAAGTAAACCCTTGTGCTTAACAGAAAGCTAAGTAAGAAAGTAAGCGCCCTTACGCTGTCCACGTGTGAAATAAACTTACAGGTGATAAGTACCCGAGGTGGCGACAGAAACTGAGAGCTAAGCACAGTAATACCGCCTGCCGTTGCAAACTGAATTCCTTGTGTAGTAAATTCAATCTTCACTGTGTCTAGATTTATTGCCCGAGCCAAAATTCAGCTACACTCGGTGAAAAACCATGGGTTCCCCATCATGGAGTTATTGTTAACAGGATGATCATGCAGATCCTCATCACTGATAAGTGAGTTCGATCCTCACTAAATACCCAATGATTATGACCTTATTATTCTCACTTTTGGGTAATGGCTAACGATCAGTCTTGCAGACCATCGCTACTGGGTAGTATCATCGATTCTTTTTGGGGGCTCCACACTTGAGAGTTTGTGTCAGACTAAGCTAAATTTTAGTTAGAAATTTTTGGCACTTCGTCATTGAGTAATGTTCAGAAAGATAGCCAAGCAAAGCATTACCACTGATAAATGTATAATCCTCACTGGGTGCCCTGCAGTGGTGGCCTTGTGCATGACTATGCTAAAACTCACTTGTTCAAGACACTTCGCCTTGGAGTAATTGTAAGAGACTATTATAAGAATAATGAGATTGGTCCACACTAGGTGCCCAATAGTAGTGCCTGACTAGATAATGTAAGATTATTAAATACTGGAATCCTTAGTCTCCAGAAGTTTACACCATTTTACGAAAAAAGGCGAAAAGCGTTCAGTGTTTGTCTTGCAGCGAGCCATTATAGAGACAGAACACACACTATTCCTCATTCTCCTACATCACAGTCTCCAATACCTCCCAAAATCCCAACCTCAGACAACACGGTCTAACATGCCATTATCACCATTTTTATGTCTGGGAACGCTCAAAAAGTTCATCCATATAGATTAATGGTAATTGCTCCTCTTTTTTGATAGCGGAGGAATGAGGTACCAATCAGAATGTGAGATGTGAAAATGAGCGTTGGTGTTTATAAATGAACACTAAAAGCTTCCTTCTTGACGAGGACGGAATTGGCAAATTCTTTGAAAAATCAACGTGTAGAAGCAGAGGAGCTTTTTTTTTCCTCCGTGACTAGGATACATGAATATCAGAAATAAGGAAGAGAAAGCAGTCACCCTAACAAAGAAATGCCTGAAGAGTAGGGGTCGAGAAGGTCTGAATAAATTCTCTTTAAAACTGATTAAAAATAGACTGAGTGCAAAGACATGAATCATCAATGGAGGACAGACTGTTTCTAATTATTTGACTACACTTCGTCTGAAAATAAAGTCTCTTGAGGGTTTCTTGAAATTACTCTTTTGGAATACCCCCCCCCTTTCTCTCTCAAATTCTCTACGTCGCTTTGACTCTCTCGTTATCTCTTTCTTGGTGACATTCTCAATCATCATCATCATCATCATCATCATCATCATCATCATCATCATCATCATCATCATCATCATCATCATCATCATCATCATCCCTCTCTTTCTCTCTCTCTCTATATATATTTCATTATCTCATTCCCTCTCCATTTATCTATCTATCTATGTATATTGGTGTTTTTCTTACATCCCCCCCTCTCTCTATCTCTCTATCGACCTATCTATCTATCCATCTATCCATCCATCTATATATATATATATATATATATATATATATATATATATATATATATATATATATATATATATATATATATATATACTGATGTCTCTCTTTCATTTTCATTCTTTCATTCCATCTATCTATCTATATTGGTGTTTTTCTTACATCCTCTCTCTCTCTCTCTCTCTCTCTCTCTCTCTCTCTCTCTCTCTCTCTCTCTCTCTCTGGTATTTTTCTCTAGGTGACCCCTCTCTCTCTTTTTCTAATCATCTCTCTCGTGGTTTCTCTCTTTCAATCTCACTATCTTTCTTTTGGTGTCTTCTCCACTCTCATTATCTTCGTCCTTCTTCCCCTTTCATTAGTGCGAAGTGAACAGCTGGAATTCGAACTCGGTTCTCCGATTTTATTTTTGTGCCATCGTGAACAATCATGTAAGCTTCATATGCCGTGTAAGGCAACTGATAAATGGAGATCAGTTCTGTAAACATTATGTATAGAAGTCTCTTTTAAATACTTTGTAAATCTATGGATAGGTTTTCCATACTAACAGCAAATATCGACGAAAAATTGAAAGATATGAAAAAAATATCATAAGTATAAAGGACCCTGAAAAGAATTCCTGGATCAGTCCCAAGATTTGATCAATCCTTCCTAAGCCCATGATCCACCCTTCAACAGAATTTCACTGAAATTCATGGAGAACTTTTGGAGATATTGTGTAGATAAACAGACAGGGGTGAATACATCCACCTCTTCTAATTTCGTTGACAAAGGTAAAATATATCAACATGTGTGTCTACCGTAAAACTTGCAGGCCAGAAAAATATTGTAGTCAATTCGATTCTCGTTTGGTACCAGACAAAGCTAAGTCTGGTAAATATCTATATCCCTGAATTTACATTATTTCTATTCTTTATAGGTCATTTTCGGCACCACGCCGTTCGGTAGTGGTAAGCAGACTCGTCTCGTACTGTAGTGAGTTCGGTTCTCACTGGGTACTCCATTGTGATGGCCTTGCACCGAACTAAGCCAAGCTTGGTAAACATCTAGAAATATATCAATTGATTTACTAATAGTTCTTACGATCTGTGTAAAATATCAATAGTGTGTTAATAAATTAGTTTCAACGTTGAGTAAGTCAAATCACGCAGATTTTGTTCAATAATCCAAAATAACAAACTCCTAGAAAGTATTGTTATTGATATTTAGAGATAGTTCAACGAAAAATTCAATTTTTGTTCCTTTAAGTTTCCACAAACATCTCTAGAATTATCAACTTCAGATAAGTATTTGTTCCGCTCCAATAAACACTCCTTCTCTAGTTGGCGAAAAAATTGACCTTTGAACTACGACAATTGCAATTTTTGACCTGATATTTGTCTGGCCATGTTTCGGCGCCCACGCTGTCGGTCGTGCATAAAATATCGAGAAGAAAGGGATCACCAAAGATCAGAAATTGAGGCAAGTGTTACTGACAGAATAAGGCTATTACATGCATGACATAAATCAACTGCTAACGATTTTACAAGAGATTTGCAGCTTATTTGGTTTTACTGAAGAAATGCATTGAAAATAAGAAGGAAGCCATTGTCAGTGGTCAGGAATTAGGGCAAGTGTTATAGACAGAATAAGGCTATTATATGCATAATATGAATCAACTGATAATGATTTTACCAGAGATCTGCAGCTTATTTGGTTTTACTAAAGAAATGCAATGAAAACAGGAAGGGAGCCATTGTTAGTGGTCAGGAATTAGGGCAAGTGTTACTCACAGAATAGGACTGTTATATGTTTGATGTAAATGAATCGCTAATGAACTTACTATAGATTTGTGCAGCAATTGATTTTACTATAGAAATGCATTGAAAATCTGGCATTTAATGATTATCAGTGATCAGATATCATGGCAAGGGTTACTAACAGAATGGGACTTTTACATGTATAATATGAATGCATTCCTAATTATTTCAATGATTTTACCATTGAATTGCACCCTGATCGGGAAGAAATGGATTTTCATTAGCCAGAAATCAATTCAAGCGTTACTGACAAAAATATGATTATTTTACGTATAATCTGGATTGTATCAAACCCAATTTTCCAAAGAAACAGTTTTCTCAAAAGATAGAGATAACACCATGTATTTCCAGGATACATTTTGGCGGTAGACAGGCACAGATTTATGAAAATGAATCCCACTGTGAAGATTATCAATGCGTGATGTTCGTATAGCCTGTTAACATGTTATAGAAAGAATCAAAATGATAGCATTTCCTTACCTTCTTGTTGCCAACTACTGAGAAAATATTCAATATTCGCAGCATTTGGTCAGTTAAAAAAACTGACTCTCAAAACTTTAGTAAGCTCTGATCCCTTTACACTGACAACTGGGAAAGCAGCCAGCCTTTTGATGCTTGGACTAATAATCAAGAAAGAAAAGTCTGCATCTACTGCAGAGATATTTCGATGAGGTTAAAGGAAAATGCTATCATAAATGACAAAAAATACGAAGGAGAGAGAGAGAGATGGTGGGGATGAGTGAGGAAGAAAAAAATCCTTCTTGTACTTAGTTGTTCAATTGCCAGCCACGGAAAACACTTATTGCTGGGACCTCCAACGAATCTTGCAAATAATGATCACCTAATAATTACTATATAAAAAAAAGTGACATGACATCGGCCAAAAACGCCAGCTACAGTGTAACGACCTTGCTGACCCGCGACCACTCAGCAATTAGTACGTCTGTCACGTTTTTGTTCCATTTTGGGCACCACTTACAAAGTAAATGTCTCCTTTTGTATAGGTCAAAACTTGGTATCTACTTTTCTAAGGCGTAATATTAAAATGCGAGACGAGAGTTCAAAAAGTAATCATTTCAAGTCGTGAAGGTAAAGTAAATGATAAAAATAAAGCCAGCAAAAACAGAAGATACCCTCTCCATCTTTTTTTCCTCTTTTTTGACTTATAAAAAACCTTTTAGAATGATTATTCAAGTTTTTGAAATGTCAGTTCCAAACTAATTTATAACTCACACAGTCAAAGACATCAACAGGCGCCATCAAAAGATTTCTGTCACCTCCGTGAACCGGCAATTAATAGAAAATAGATTACGCATGGAATTGTGATCTTTTCATCACTTAGAAAAGATATTCCACTGAATTCGACAGACGAGATCTCAGAAATAATAACGGCCCTCTCATATTTTCAGATGACTCCCTGAAATAAACAACTCAAATCGTGCAATGATGATCCCAAAATTTGAGTACTTCGTTTCACACTGGTATCAGGACTCAGAAGTATTTTGTGGTGCAGATCGTTTGTGCTCACCGCATGAAAAGGCTAAAACGGAGATAGTGTAACATATTCAATAGCATGTCTTGACCACAGGAGGACATGGTGGTATGTTCAAAAGGAGACGTCAGTGTTACATGTGGTCGATTGGAACTAAAGCACGTAATCTAGTCATTTGACCTAAGTACACGTTAGAATTATTTGGCTGATGAAAAAGAAATAACAAAAGCGATCTACAAACATCCAAAAAAGAAGATTCCGATCGAGCTTTATTGCCCTACCTCTCCATGCAGTCGGGTGTAGTCTGACGATTTGAAATAAGGAGTCAGTTCGACCTCTCAATCTCTCTCTATTCCACATCCGAATAAAGCCACCACTCTCAACCACAACGACAGAAGTCTGCCTTTTAGTTTTTCTACAGCCTATCACAAAGACTCTCAGTTCTATCAAGTTTTATTTCATGACAATAGTTTTTTTAAGGAGGTGTGATAGGATTGAAGTTGGT
Organism: Thysanoteuthis rhombus; assembly: GCA_963457665.1. Lineage (NCBI taxonomy): Eukaryota > Metazoa > Mollusca > Cephalopoda > Oegopsida > Thysanoteuthidae > Thysanoteuthis > Thysanoteuthis major. Next base: position 28,733,414 of record OY735217.1, read on the forward strand.
TAGTGGGCACATAAACATGTCACAAGATAGTGCTAGTTCGCATTTGTCAAGAAATTAAATAATCAACAGCAGGTCTTTTCAGCTGATTGCTTCCACCTGCGCTGACAACTACGGCCATTAAAAACTATTCATGGAAATGTGCAATTGTATCCCAAGTCCATATATAATTGGTTGTTGGCAAAAAGAAAGGAAGAAATAGTAATAACAAGCGTAAAACATATTGCATAGCATCCAAATTTAGAATTAATTTCCCTGTTTCAACTGATACGATCATATATTACAGGAGTCCCAGACTGACTTCATCAACTAAAATTGATCCACAAGTCGTTGGTTTTAAAACATTTTTCATTCTCTTTTTGCATGTATCCAATATGCTTACATTGTGTCTATATAATTTCTATCGGGTGAACATGAAGAAATCCACGGCACACAAAAATAATAAATCTACTGAACATCATGTAGTCAATGAAAAAAAAAACTTTCAAGCAATTGCATCACCGTAAATGCATATCAGATTAGGTGAACACTATGCCAAGACAATAGATCTACCTTTTAAAATATTTCATAGTTCGTATATCAAATTCTTGCTATGATATGCCTTAAATAGAACAGGTATCATAATTCTGTGAATGAGCTTGATGTTATCGATATTTTTCAAGCTCAGCTTAGTCTTGAACAAGGCCACTAGTGTGAGGAACCAAGTGAGGGTTGAACACGCAACAGTCGTAATGATCTGTGAGACTAGTCTGCTTATCATTGCCCTGCATCAATCTATCTATAATACAGGTGCACAATATCTCATCTGAAAAACACTTAGGACAAAACACTTACCAGAATTCGGAATTTTTCAGATTTCGAAATAGCATTGGTATTTGGATTGATATAATAGATATCCTTTTTTCTGCTTCTCATAGTTACCTTATATTCAGTTCTTTTGGGGGGCATTTTCGCAGTCTTCAAAGTCAAAGAATCAACAAAAATAAGCATAATATCTGTTAAAGGCAGAGACACGTCTGACTGAGCATTGATGCTTAACTGTAAGGCATGATAGAGCCAATGCTTTCCTGAAATGATAACTCCCGCTGCGCTTTACGTCTCATGACGACTTCGGTTGTGCGCAGGTAGCCTCAAGTCATGTTTGGCAGCAAACGCAAGTTTCGGTGTGCCGATGACATCTACGAGAATGTTCAGTTTTCGGAGCTTCTCGGTTTTCAGAATTTCGGATAAGAGACTGTGTTTACCCAGCTTAGCATCTTAGCATAGCAAAAACAAGAATTGAACACGATTCATTCGGTGAGAATGGCTTATCATAATCTACTCCAAGTTAAGGGCATTGCATTGATATTTAGTGAGCTTAGCTTAGGCACAAGACCAAAAATTTGGGCACTCTTTCAAGATCGAACTTGGAACAATTATACTGGTCTGTGAGCTTGCTAACCTTTGCTCCTCACCGGTAAACTCAGTTAAGTATTACCAAAGCCAGTGGGCTGAAGCATTTACCGAAGATCGAATTCTTTACTGTAGTAATGATCCTGCTGATCCATGAGGTGTCCATATTGATGTTTCATAATCTTAAGCCCAGTCTGACACAAAACTACGAGTGTAGTATTCTCGTAAGATTTGAATTTACTACACAATAGTCATGACTTTACATAGTATAGTACAGGGCCATCAGTTTTGAACACCCAATGTCGGTCGAACTGACTGCACAGTAGCTTAGTCTGGTACAAAGCCACAAGTGTGATGAGTACAGGGAGGATCGTACCAACTCCAGTTGTAATTTTTATACAAATCAAGCTAGTTCACTATTGCTCAATAGCACGGCTCCAAAATAATCAATTTGGCTTTCCCCTTGGCGACCGGATTTAATTGAACAGCTTTTGTTTAAAGAAAATTGAAAATGATTTTTTTTTGTTTGAAATATGTGTTTGAACGCATCAGTTCTGGAAATGTTTTGCAGTTATTTGCTGGGTCCTTTCTAAAAGCTTGTTGGAACGATCACATGGTTTGTATGTTTTGTGGGGTTTTTTGTTGTTTTTTTTGTTTTTGTGGGGTTTTTTTGGCATTTGCTCGTGGCACTGACACTCAACAAATACCATATCAACTGTAAATACTCATTCAAATGATCTCTCTTTACCCCATCTCCTCAACCCACCTATAAATCAACGATACCGACCTTCTCCCTCCTTACGTTCTCTCCTTCCATCTCCTCCTTTCTTCATCTATTTCAGTCTGTTCATACCTATTGATTATGCCTGACCATATATATCTCTCTTTCTTTCGGTCTCTTCATAGCTATCTATAAATCAATCAATTTTAGTCCGGTTATATATATATAATGTATTGAGAAATTGATATATTATCTGTCAGAATGATAATAAATTGCGTTATATTATATTGAAACTCTTATTTGAAATGATTTCCCGTCATTAAACGGTTGATATATCGCTTGGCCGAGACAACGCAAATAAAATAAATGATCAAAGAAAAATGCGGCTACAGCAGGAATCGAATCTGTGACTGATGGGGTAGCTGCTTCAACGTAGCGTTGCTCCTACCGTTGAGCTAAACAGCTCACGGTAATGCAACGGTCCAAATAACTGTCCCAACCCCAAATTCTCGTTTTTGCTTATTCACGGTCTATAACAACTCTACTCGTTTCTTTCAATGCAACAGTTTTGTATCAAGAAATGGATAAACGATCCGACAGGATGATTATAAATCGCATAATGCTCTTCCATAGGAATAGAGCACTCTGGTGGATGGGGTATTATACGCTGAATAAAAAATATATCGCTTAAATTCAGCCTTACTGACCGTCCCGTTCTGTGTAGTAGAGGCAGTAAACCAGTCCTCGGGTCTGAAGCGAAGGTTTCAATCCTGCCTTGCGGTACTGGATGGGTGAATGGATAGTCTATAGCCACACTGAAGAGTTGTAATACTACGAAACAGATGTACGTGGTTGACACAATAATTAACACTCCCCTACTCAGGGTTAAGCACTCTATCAGTGAGGTAACTCGTTCATTGTGAGCTTATGCAATGCTCTTCTATAGGAATAGAGCACTCTGGTGGATGGGGAATTATAAGCTAAATAAAGATATCATAGTATAATTTAATATCAAATCCAGCCTTACTGTTCCGATGAGAAGAGGCAGGAAACCAGCCTCCAGTTCCGTGGAGAAGAGGCAGGAAACCGGCCTCCGGGTCTGAAGCGAAGACTTCAATCCTACCACGTGATACTAGAAGAGTTGTAACGAATTAGCTGTCTGTGGATGACACGATATATATATATATATATATATATATATATATATATATATATATATATATATATATATATATGTGTGTGTGTGTGTGTGTGTATCAGTTAGTCTGATCATATCTATCTTTCTATCTACTTATCTCTTTCTCTTTCTATCTCTCTCTTTCTCTCTCTCTCTCTCTCTCTCTCTCTCTCTCTATATATATATATATATATATATATATAGAGAGAGAGAGAGAGAGAGTGTTATCAATTCGAGTTGTCAATATCTACTAAGCTAACTTTATTATGGCACAAGGGTAAAGAGATAAAAATGAGAGTAAAAAAAAAATCATGTTGCGTCATGCTTCCAATTGGGATAAGGCCCGCTTACCTGCCTAGAAAATCAGGATTCAAAATACAGATTTTTTTGTCTGGGCTAGAACATCGAACTCTTCCATATTACGGTGTATCGGGGTGATACCTTTCCGAAACGGAAACATGTTACTCCCTTCATCATCTACAACACTAACTTACTAATCACTATTCCAATAAGGAATACCTACTTGTACACCAATGCAAATAATATTTTACTGACCTTAGTTAACTATGGTGCAAGGCCACAAACGTGGAGCACCCAGCACTCTATTTGTACACCATGGCAAACATGACCATACTACCTATTCATTCCTGCGTGTCGATAGGTGTTTGTGTTCAGAGTATCGACGCCATGCTATGATAAAAATCAAAGGTAACAGAAAATCGATTGGCTTTGTCTGTATGAATGGGCACTAAATCATGAATCGTTTTTTTTTTTTAACTTCTCTTTTTTTCAATCTTCAAATATTGTAGGTCAGACGATTTCCATTAAACCCTGGTAATGTGGTCGGCTGTGGTTGTGAAGATCAAATCGCTCCTAGAGTGTTGTCACATAAAAATATAGCTCTTTTTAAGATTGTCGACTCGTTCATTAGATCCAGAATCATAGAAATTAAATTTCCATTCTTTGTATTAATTTTTTCCCGACAAATAAGTGGTTTGTCTGGAAAATATCCATGCCTTTGATATCAGCGATGAAATAGCCTTTTTTGGTCAATGGTGACTTAGTCTTTTTCAAACTGTGCACCTTCGAACCTCACTGACTTATCATAGTAACCCTTCCTCTAATCAAAACACTCTACAAAGTCTTCTTTTGAGATCGCCATCAGCTGCCACTTGACCACATTTTTAGCACTGTCCATGGTGTGAAATCTCGCCGGGAAAAGCCAGAAGTCGCGAGAAGCCAAATCTGGACAATAGATGGACCGACTGATCTTGGTGATGAGCTTTTGTCCCCCACCCCGTCCCTAACCCAGCATGAGATGTGAACAATAATTCGCTCGGTTATGGTGAACGCGACAGTCACACAGTACACAGGCTCACTCAATAGGGCCTCACCATCGGCTGAGTAATCCACAAAAGAGTGTCTGTTCACAGATCTGCCGTAAGGTCCTCTTTAACATCAAGGCTGCACAACCGGTCCGATACAGGTGTGAGAGCTTTTTACTGCTGCAACTGTCTGGACAGTTGAGACCGTCTGGTGTAGTGGATCATATTAGTGCACACTCATCTACATTACTCATTCACCATTAAAACTGAAGTGAGATCGATGCTCGCTTGGTGCCCCATATTTGAGGCTTTGTGGTGTACCAAGCTAAGCTTAGTAAAAAAAAAAAAAATAGCTGTGAAGCCAAGCAATGGTTAGCAAGCTGGTATCACGATCCTTCAGTACAGAAGTAAGATCGATCCATACTTGTGACGTTGCGCCGTGCTAAGCTGAGTTATGCGAATTGCACCTCGCTAATACGCTTATCTCACAAACGATTACAAAAGGAGTAAATTTGACCCCACATTTTGACCCTTATGTTAGACTGAGCTAATATTTGTAAATAACAAGTATCTATGGCGTTATGTCATAGTTAACAAGCTCGTCCCCCAACCAGTTCGTTTATGTCGTAAGCTCTGCGACAGTGAACCGTATTTGCTCCAAGGTAAAAAGCCAGGATTTTAAAGTTGGGTTTCAATGCATGCAAAGAAGCGGGTAGATATACAGGCCCTCCCCATAACAGGAAAATTGGCTATCCTCCTATCCTCATGCTTGACCATTCAGCCTGGTACCGGACTAAATTTTGTAAATATCACAAACGAAGTTGCAATGTGTACTTAATTTTTATGGTTCTTGAAGTAGCAACAACGTACGGAGATGTTTTTTACCTGATATAAAAATTTGGTGTGTAATCCAACTTTAATTCGCTATCTGAAAATGGAGCGTTTCAATGGAATTTTCCCAATCCGGAATGGCGTAAATCGAAGAACAAATTATCTTTAATTTATATGGGAAAATCTCTTGAAGGTTCGAAGATTCCCTAATCCCACCAAAAAAGGTTGCAACTATGTCTGCCAGTTTCAGGCTTGGCGTGACACCTTCAAGAGCTCTCTTCGGCTTTTCTGATACCTCGAGACACATCTCTCTAATCGAGATAAAGCAGAGATGCTCGCTGATAAAGTTAAAATCTATGGCGATTCGTGGAAGTGAAATGGCTTAGAGCAAACTTTTTGTAAATCGAGTGATTCTGACAGATATTCGTAAGGGTTTTTTTTTCGAATTTGATATTTAAAACTAGATTTACTTGGCTAACATTCTTTTAAAAATTGAGTTTGGTTGAAAGGCTTGAAAATGTCCCAATTAAACTAATAAAAGAAGATAAAAACACTTGCGTGTATACATCAGTATGAGCGTGTGTGCGCGTATGTGTATATTCTTAGTATGTGTGGCTACGTGTGTATATGCTTGATGTGTAAGTATGAGTTTGATGTCAGTGGGTACATGTGTGTATACTCCGCGTGTGCATGCGTGTATGTGCTCAGTGTGTATATCTATATGTGCTCGGTGTGAGTGGATAAGTGTATGTGTCTTTGTGCGTGTGTACCTATGTATGAGTGTGAGGTATGTGTTTGAGAAAATGTGCACACGCATTAAGAATGAGTGTCTATCTGAATTTGTATGTATGTGTATTTGTATGTGTACTTATTGTATGTATGTATGTATGTATGTATGTATGTATTTGACAAGTAAGTATGTGTGCGTGTGTGCATGTGTGCGTGTGTCGAACCTACGGTAACTTTTTGCCGTCTGTGACAGTTGCATTTATAAAATTTCGGAGAGCACCAATTTAAGCCGCGTTTTGTTAACGCTTCGACAGACCTCGCAAGCCGGAAGTGGATTATGATAAATTGCTCTGAGAATAAAAACAGATGAACAGGATAACGCGAGTGCCGTCTCCACCTCTCGACGACACCTCGAGAACAAATGAAATAAAATGAAATAATTTCCACGCTTAACTCCATACGCGATTGTTTGCCGCAGAAAATACATAAAATTTCAAACCGGGGATTAGAAAGAAAGGAAAAAAAAACACCAAGATTTAACAACAACTTATATTTCCTCAATCATGGATTCGCACGAATTGCTGCATGGATGGAGGCCTTCTTTATTGCTGGAGGACCCTAAATACTTATTCAGTAACGCATGCGGAAATTAAAGCTATCTCACTGTTCACACGTTCAGCAACGAAAAAAAGAAATTACCCCTTATATCGTCGCCTTGGCCTGATTTCCACGCTGTTGATAAAATCGATATCAAATCAAATCGGATCATATCAACTCCTTTATTCATAGCGCCATTTCAGAAGATTGCTGATGTACAAACAAGCAGAAACGGCGGTAAGATTACCTCATCAACACCAAGAGGTTTCTTGAAACTGGTTCAGTTTTATTTTTGTTTTGTTTTTTTTCCTTCAATTCAATGAATGGAGAAAGATATATATTTTTTCATTCACTTAGAATCACTGATTTAATCTGAGCGAAATTTTATGTATTTTCTCCAGCAAACAATCGAGTATGGAGTTAAGTGGTAGAATTATTTTATTTTAATTTATTTTGTTTAGTAGCATAGTACCCATCAAAAATGAAGAGATTATCTATGGATCGGCATTGTTATCTAGGATCAGTATATGTGAGCGCTCTGCCTAGATCTAGAGTCAGAGTGTACATCCGTGCAATCACTGAAAAGTACTACGCATATAATAAATGTCCATTCTTTATATGTATATATATATATATATATTGTGTCATTCACAGATAGCTGTTTCGATGTATTACATCTCTTCATTGTGACTATAAACTTTCCATTATCCCATCCAATACTGCGAGGCAGAATTGAAACCTTCAGCCGATATCCTACCTCTGGACTACGGAACTGAACGGTCTGTAAGGCTGAATTTAAGCAATATATGTATTTACACAGAAAATCCTCATCCACTAGAGTTCTCTATTCCTATGGAAGAGCAATGTTTAAGCTTACGATGGAAGAGTTACCTCACTTAAAGAGTGCTCAACCCTGAATGGACATTTAATCCGATAGAGTAATTATAAATACGTTATTTTGATCAGGAAATCTTTTTCACTCGTGGAATAAGCCAGTAAGCTTAGATGGATAAATTGTTAAAGAAATGCACTGCTACAGGAATCGAACCAGCGTGGACTTGGAGACGATCGTAACATTGCCGAAGCTCAATAACTTGCTACATACTCAAATCTCGGCTTGATTAACTGCCATCCATATCTGTTCTTTTTATGATCGTCTAACCCGGACAATTATTTAATAAAGATATCTTGATAAAAATAACGTATTTATAATCACTGTATTTGATTAAGTATCCATTCCTTTATAATGTAATTGTCTGCATTAAAGGAACATTAATAGAACAGATATGGACAGTGGATAAACAAGACAAGATTTTGGTTTCTAGCAGTTACTGAGCTTCCGATTTATCGGTTGACTGTTTAGCTCTGTTGGTAAAGGGCGCCGTCGCGTTAAGAAGGCTTCCTGGTCGAAGCAGTTTCCATTCCTACGGCAGCCCATTACTTGAATTGTTTTTACGCTATAAGTACATAACCGTCAAAATCGAAGATGCAAAACTGGGGAAAGTAAACCACTATATCTACTTAGGACAGCGAATCTCTATGAAATCCACGAAAGAAGAAGAAATCAAGCGAAGAATCACACTAAGATGGCAAGCTTTCGGCAAAGCAAGCTCAACTGTCAAAAACCAGACGATCCCAATAATCCTAAAAAGAAGAATATACAACCAATGCATCCTCCCAATAGTCACTTATGGAGCTGAAACATGGAACCTAACCAAGTGACAAAACCGCAAACTGAGAAGCATGCAACGTGCGCGTTGGAGAATCATGCTCAACCTTACATGGAGAGATCACAAGACAGCACAATATATCAGAAAGAAAACAGGGGTCCGAGACATCATAGAATCCATTAGAAAACTCAAATGACAATGGGCTGGTCATGTTGCAAGAATGAAAGACAACCGATGGACATCACGACTCACAACATGGATCCCCAAATATCACATGCGAAACCGAGACCAACAGGAGAAATGAACTAGACAAATTCAGAAAATACTGGCACCGTGACGCCCATGATAGAGAAATGTGGTGGATCTATGTCCAACGACGGACGTTAAAAGACCGATGATGAGGATGATGAGGCTAATCGGCATGTTCAATGAGTAAAAACGATGGAGTCGGTTCAAAAAGAGTAGTAGGCTGCTAGAATATCCTGAAAAATAGGTGTATCTGTAACCCGTTATCTCAGCGTAGGATTTATTGAACAAATACGTCTGAAACTTTCATTCTCTGTAATGATTACATAAAAAGTTATCTCTTTTCAAGTCCCTCCCCACGTGTGCAAGGGGGGGGAGTGTTTCCACGTCCGTCCATTTTACCCCTTAATTTTAATTCTTTCAGCTTGCTAAGCCCATCGAAGTTTTACTAGAGACCCATTAACCGTACATTTTGGAAACACACTTCTTACTCTGTCCATTGGCTGCCTCTCCCAACGAAGGTCGACGAGTTGAATCTTTAAATTCAGAGTGGTGTGTCTCCTAGAACGGTTGCCAATCAAAGCTGCTATTTACCCATAACTCAGGGGATAGATAGATTCATTCTTCTTTTAACTATATCATTGCAAAGACTTTTTACCAATTTCTTGTCTCATTTCACGAAGAAATCTTCCTAGTTGGTCAGGTTGACCTGTTGGACGGGTTCCATTTTCTTCATCAACGAATTATACGGTCTAAGAGATTATAAGAAAAAATACCATGTTCTGCCGACTGCTTACCAAGATCTTGAGTGGAATGGAACATTGTCACAGGTTTTTCCGTCCGAATCCTAGATTCTTTTGATATAAAATGAAAGAATCAGTCCCATAGTTTTATTTTGTCTTTGCCAGTTGTGGAGATTTATGACAAATAGATCGAATTTTCAACATTTAACGGATCTTTTTATTCCGTCTCTGGGAATCCGGTGTTCATTTCCGAACATTCTACAAAAATGCGACGTTATGTAGCTTGAATTTTCATTTGTACGCTTATGGGTAAGTGGTGATAGGTAGCACGAATCATATAGAGATGTAGATACTTCCTCACGGCCTCAAATATGACTTACTGAGAAGTCTGACATTAACATCTTCGCAGTATCTGGTATTTCTGAATGGTCACCCATCTAAGTACTAATCAGGCCCGATGTTGCTAAACCTCGCTGATCAGAAGTTAACTGGTGCCTGAATTTGATTCAGCCGGTATAATCAATTAAGGAAGGAACGCCATCACCTGACAAGCTATAACACCCGCTCTGACTTCCGCGTTGGCTAAACATCGTTTAAAATTGATTCGACTCTGGATCTGCCACAAGGGAGATAATTCAATGAAAATCAGACGTTAAGTAGCAAATATTGTATTTAATGACGTTAGTGCTGTCGCCTTAATCAGCGACAAGAGAAATAACTTGATTTCTACGGCTTGCTTTTCAACTCTACCTGATTAATACCACCTCACCACATTTTGCTTTGCTGCGTAGTTCGTTTGGATTGAGAGGATGGCTCTGTGGTTCGCGCTCTTGGAGTAACCAGGCGGGAGGCCCCAGGGCAGACGCTTCGATTCCCAGGTAGTGGTCTATGCACATGCAAGTTGTTATTAAAAAAATGAGAGAATAACTTCTCTGAAAAGCGAATGTACACGGGAATTTATTGACAATGAGCAATCGCTTCAATTATTCTTTCGTTCTAGGAAAAGGTCCATATACTAGAATGGATGAATAGGTCTGCCGTTTGACTGACTTACAGTTATTAGCCTAATTTTTGATACCAAATATTTTTCGGTCTTGAATGATCTATGTATGTGATTGATATTCACTGCTGATTAAGTGCTTGGCAAGGAAAAGGCTTATGTTGAAAAATGAAATATTTGTTGTTTAAAATAACTGCTTTTTTAATCATTAGTGTATGGACTTATTGATGAACCAATATATACAGGTTTGTGTGTGTGTGTGTGTGTGTGCACGCACACGCACGTGCGCATGTGTGTGTACGGGAGCGTATCAATAAGTTATTAGCTGATTTTTTTATCACATATATCGGACATTACATAGGAATTCAACTAATAACTTTATCAGGCTATGGACTTATTGATCCATCATCGTATATATATATATATATATATATATATATATATATATATATATATATAATTCGAATCAGGAATACAATATAATATGATATAATACAATATCCGATGTGTGATGGGTTTATTTCATAAAGTACCCGATACATTAAGTAAGAATGAAATACTATACATTAAGTAAGAATAAAATACTCTCAGGGAAGAAACATATCACAAAGAGCTGATGTTTTAACAACATACTGATAAAGGACATGCCTATAGTATATCATAACTAATTGCAAGCGAAATATCTCCAGTATGTAAAACAGAAAAGCATGATAAGCAATGAGCAACCACTAAACAAGGAAAAGAGAAAAGAAAAAGAAAAGATATATGAATAACATAAGAGGAAAGTCCTACACCCTACAAAATAGACATACCCCTCAAAAAAATGTCGGAAATAGGGATCTGAAATAAATCAAATCATTCTCTTAAAGAGGCCCTAATAGGGCAGAAACATAAACGTGTTTGTGTAGCAAATCCTTTACTTCATCAGATGCATATAGCTATTTTTCCATTTATTTTATTCATCATTTTATACGCTCTTTTCCCTAATATGTATTTCTGCAATGTGGTGCAGGTGCAGATTTGAAGTTTCATTACTTATGTTGAACATCAATGCAACTAACCGTCAGTTTGGAACAATTTAGATTAAAAACAAATCCCTCGTCATTATCAATGCTTACCGGCTATCATTTATCTCAGTCAACGAAGTTGAAAAAGGTACATGTATTCGATGGCGTCTCTTCGTCACTTCGTTCATCTGTCCACACGATACCTCCGAAAGTACTAAAAGGATTACAATGTAATTTTGTGACAGAATGGACAATGAGGTAAAAAATAAGGTGGCAAAATTTGGGGATGGATCCAGGAATTTCAGTGAGATTCTGTCGGGGGTGAACGATAGGCTTCGAGAGAACTGGTTAAATTTCTGGGTGGATTCATGCACAATAATCTCCCCTAAGTCGTAGTTGTATGCTGAAACCACATAATATTGCAATAATCCCATGATAGTTCACACGATATCTCCAAAAGTTTTCAATGAATGTCGATGGCATTTTCTGGAAGGATGGAAGATAGAAGAACTGATTAAACTTTGGAACGAATCCATGCACAATCAATCCCCTAACAATGGCGTTTGCTGAGTTATGCGCCCTATGATTGCTTTCAAGTTCTTTGGATGCATCTTCAAGGGATTCATTTCCGATTGAAAACCTTCAGAAACACTTTTGATCAGTACGGTAACTAATTTCCCCTTCACCAATCACTGTACATAATCCAAGAATTGCTTCAGATGCTTTTGTTCCAACTTTAAATTCGTTCAATAGGCAAGCAGTCACAACAAACGTTTGCGCAACCATCACTATTTCACTCGTTAATTGTGTAAATACACTCCTCTGATAATTATCAGGTAGTTAATGTATGTGTAAGCTTCATATCGCTAAAAATGTTTTCAGGATGTTGCCATTCGAAAGGTTTAACTTTTGTATCACCCAATGTATCAAACGCCTCGCCATGGAATTGCGGTTGAAGCTGGCGCTATGTATGATAACTACTCTATGCACTATACGTGTGGCGTTGAGCAAGACTAGGCTAAGTTCAATAAATAAGCTTGATTAAGCCAATTTTAGCGAAAAGTAAAAAAGGCTTGTAAATAGGATAACAAGTATGCCCTACGACTGAGATCGTTGCGTATTTCCCATCTACATCAGTGGCAAACATCCGGATCGGACGTGGCTCAAAGCCTCTTTTATCGTGAGAACCCTCCGTTGAAAAGAAGCTAGAATTTAGATCCTTTAGCTTTACATTTTGGTATGTCAAAGAGTCAAGCGAATAGCCCTAACCCAATTACTCTTAGTGCAACTGGGAGCTGCTGCCCTGAGGAGTCCGTCCCTGTTGAACTAGACGTGTTATTGTGTTCCTTCTCGGCTACGAATGGCGAAAGATCGGTATGGGAGGATCCAATACATGTTAACTTTAACACAAAGCTAATTTTCTAGGATTCTCGACGGGGATTGAACCCGTTCACGGTAGTTGGGGGAACTAGCATGCTAACTGCTGTTTGAAATTGCCGTTAGTGGGAAATACGCAACCATCTCAGCCACGAGGCCGGCCTACCATTCTATCCACTACGCTTTTCTACTGTCAGATCAGTAACAACGCTTTACATTAAACATATAATGGCCCCATTCTGTCAGTAACGTTTGAGTTGATATCTGGTGACTGACAACTCCTCTCTTCCAAATCTTCTATGTATTTTTATTGTACGATCACTCGCAATCTATCTTGAACACACACACACACACACACACACATCTATCTATCTATCTATCTATATATATATATATATATGTATATATATATATATATATATATATATATATATATATATATATATATGTATGAATATGACAGAACAGGAACATCTATTTTAAATATTTCACAAACCTTTTCTTGTTCTCGTACATTGAAACTGGAGTCCCATTCACTTGTATAAAAAAATATGCTGCTAAATTATAGTGTATGTGTATGCGTGTGTGTGTGTGTGTGTTTATAAAAACGGGTTATTTTTTTTCAATACTGCTCACCTTCTTCTCACTCTTTGAATGTAATTTTGCTGATTTTCGATGCATTTTAACAGTAAAATCGTGAACGCTGTAAAAAGCTGAAATCTTCCTCAATTATGCCAGTTTCAAATGCAGTCAACAATAAAATACAACTGTTCATTGTTTCACCTTTCGACTTCTACCATAATTTTCTGAGTGTATTTGTAATCATTACAGTTGATAAAAGCTTCGACGAATTTGTTTTAGACATTCTACATACGATATCCCAAGTTCACATAATCTGGTAATAATGTAAAATGTTTTTAAGATCCAATATCGGCGCCAGTAGGAAATATACGATTATCTCAGCATCCAGGTAGGCCCATCCCTCAACAAATCATTTATATTCTCTCTTTTCTCTCATTCTGTCTGTTAAGTCCTTCCTCTGGCGAAAAGCTTCCTCACGGTGAACCCAGGGAGTATATCAACGCGTCAAATAGCAGGACACCAACAAATCCCGATGCTACTTAGAGAAGGAACTTTGTCTCGTGACCCTTAACTTGTCTCTTTCCGTTTTACCCTCTAAGGTTTTATCCCCACGGTCGCAATAGAGTGGAACCGGAAAGTGGGAGTTGGTTACATATGACTTGTACAAACTCATTCATTACTTCTCATTCATACGTGCTACGCAGTCATTCATTCACGGATACTTGAAATCATCATCTCTCATTCACGTGCACCAGTTCATTCACTCTTGCCCGCGAACTCTCCCTCGTTCGTTAATTAACCTGTTCATTCATCTATACGTGCGACTATTTACTCGAGTAAGGTGGAACTCTTGGCAAAACACGTCTCATCGACCACATTCCCAAGCAGGCTGGCCATAACTATTGAATTATGAGTCCAATCCTTATTTCGTACATGTAGCCTTGTCTCAAAACTTACTTAGTAAATAACTACCAACAATAACCTTAAGAGCCTCACCGTCGGGTAATTATTAGTAAGCTGGTCTCCTAGATCATCTCACTAAATTTTGAGTTTGATTCCCAGTGGGTGTTCCACACTCGATACGTTCGACCAAACGTGAGAATAATGAGCATTCAGAGTATTCTTCAATTCTATGATAGTTATTTCCGGATTCTACTCCTCTGTAACAGAAGAACTTGGTAGGTGATTCTTAGAAAGCTCGACCATTTGAGTTAATGCATTGGATTCGATCCTTTCTAAGCGCCTCTCTGTTCTGAGCCTATGTTCGTCTGCGATAAGCCTAGCAAATGTGATAAAGGCGCCTACTGTAGAGTTGTGGTCAGCAACCAAGTCTTTTAGGTCATCACAGAAAGTTCGATCCGCAAGAATGACCAACATATATGACCTTGCACAGGAACTCAATTTGATAAATACCTGGGCGACTATTGCAGAGTGATCGTTAGCAAGTTAGGTTCGCTAGAATTGTGAGATTGTGAGGTGCTTCGCTTTTGTCGCAGGCAAGATTAAGTTAGGATTAGTAAATCTTTATCAGTATTAGAAAAACTAAACGTTATTCAATCGTATAATCTCGTGGATGTAGAAACTAGTGAAGTGTATTGCAAGATGTATTGTTCATACTAGCAGACTCAAATCGTATTGTGCATGTCAATTAAAAGATTCGGTTTTTAAGAAATTTTCGCATCGTGAAAGTTCCTTACTAGCACTTGAGATACAAACTCTTTACATAATACAAATTAACAGGTAAGTAATTGAGATGATGATGCTGATCAGAAATAGATGCTTTGAAAATCAGGAAACAAGTGATTGTCTATGGTTAGGAGTGAATGCAAGTGTTGCTGACACAATAAGGCTATTATATATGAAATAAAAATCGCATAAGAGATTTTTCTTTGTCAAGAAAGGATAAAGAATATTGCCTGAACAAGGAAAAAAAAGCTGCAGTATCAAATGATGCAAAACTTGATTTAAAATAAGATAACCGCTCCACGACAAGAGTTAACGATACTATTCTATTGTGGCTTTACATTTGCACGACTATATCTCTCTTACTCTCTCTTTCTCTTTCTCTCTCAATTCCTCCTTCTCACACACACGTGCACACCCTCTCTATCCCTCTTTCTCTCTCACGCACACTTGCCCTCTCTATCGGTCTTTCTCTGTCTCTCTCGATAATCAGTATTGATAATCGATCGATATGATGTATGTGCTACAAACACGTGAAGCTACTCTCAGGAGAAAACGATAACGTAGGACATAAAACTTCTCGACAAAAAAAAGACGTTGAATTTGCAGAAGATATTACCGTCGTTAACCATTGCTGCTTGAACTATTTCAACGTCATTTACCGTCGAGTCTTTATTATACTCTCTCGTGACTGAATTTCCATATGTTTCTAATCATTTTCATCTTAATATCCTTTGTACATAATTTATACATAATTCATTTAGTATCATGAGCAAAAAGCATAAATTAACTCATTTCTCTGAAGTCTACCCCATTCATGTTTTTTGAACATCCTCAAATATATTTAAGAAAACTAAGGGTGGTGAAATAACTGACACTGAAAAATCAAGCCTGATTACAGCAGGGTCAAATTCTACTTCTAATTCTATTCCGACCGAAGATGATTAGTGCAACCTGAATATATGATAAATAAGAAATATGTAGATAGTTTTTAATGTAAATGTACTTATTTAATGAAAACAAGTAAGCCCTTATGTATGTGTAAGATAAGTTTTGCAAACACTTAAGATTTGTCAATTTAGCTTGGTCAGTTAGATATCAGCCTCGCGAAACTGGAAGTTTATTTTTCACTCCCTAAATTTTGGGATTGTCCTCATTATTCTTGTCTCGCTAGAAAAACAGAGTCAGCTCCAGACTTGGACTGGAGTTCGACGATTATAGGATTTACTGTACGTGAAGTTAGCAAACAACAATCGGAGAACTTAGAATTGAGTTTTCTCATTGTATGTTTACCACAAAAATTACTTTTTTAAGTATAGAAAAATATTGATACCTGAGGAAATTAAGTCATTCACTCTTTATGTTCCATTCAACACAAAATAAGTTTATTAAGCCTTGGATGAATCGTTCACCAATTTAAGAAGCACTGTTGTAAACCATCAGGTAGAGTGTCTGATGATTATCAGAGGCAGTCTGTATAGTTAGCGGCATCTATCCCTACGTTTTAAGTATTAATAACACTAAGCTGAGCTTGGTCTGGCACAAAGCCACAAGAGTGTAGCACCAAGTACGGATCGGATTTACTATAGCAGTAACAGTCTACGAGGCTAGCTTGCCAATCATCACTCTATGCCAAGCGCCCGGGTATTTATGAAGCCTTTTAACCTAAAGCCTAACTTAGTCAAACACGAGGGAACAAGTGAGGATCCCTCAAAAAGGACCGGACTTACTATAGCATTTATGATAAAGCGAGACCTTTTTGCTAACCACCACGGCGATACATCCGAAGATGTCGTATACGAAGTTTGATTTAGTCTGGCATAAGACCACAATTGATGAGCATCAAATGGGAATCGAACTCACCTCGTGAGTACATCAATGTAACCTAATGATGAAAAATGCATTTACTTTACTCAACAGATATCTACTTTTCAACATGATATCCTTCCTTATTCATGCACTTTATCTACATTGATCGAGCATTATACAATGAACATTTCAGAACAGAATTCATCTAATAACTACATGTCAGGCCGTGGACTTATTGATGCACTGCCGCACCGCTGCGAGGCAAGCATGCTAAGCACTACTCCACGGCAAGGTGCCTCCGCCTCTCTACTGTCACGAATATGAGCATTCACACGTTTGTTAGTCCTTACCTATGCACTCATAGTATATGTTATTAAATACTTATATTCCTACAGAACAGGGTCTGTCCTAAAAGTATTTAGCCATTTAACATTAACGAAAAAACAGCATACTAAGGGTAATGATACCTTAGTCCTCTTCAAGGTATTCCTTTTCTGACCACATGCATAAGGGAACAAGTTACATCAGGGTTACGCAACCGGTTTTGCAGGTATCCAAAATGGTTTGACACTTTCCAGCCAGACATCGTATACCTCGTTAAACTTTCTACATTCCTCCAAGATACAATAACTTGGCTATCCGAGTTAAACTTCCTGATGCAGACCCGTCAATCATTCTATCAGAAGAGAAAAGAGTTTTGAAAAGGTTCACACAGTCAGTATTTAGTCCCCTCATTTATACTACTTTTCAACGGTTAGAACAACGTGAAAGTATCAAAATGATATTCTTGAACAGAGAAGATTGGCAAGACAGATGAGAAATAATTTCCACTAGGAATATACTTTTTCACGAAGTTCTCGACAATTACGGGTTATGTTTTTTGTCAAGAGTGAATACATTCGTAAATTACAGGTTAGCCAAAAATATTGTTCTGTGTCAGTCGTTAGCATTAGGAGAGTTTAGTTTGAACTAGCTTCATTCAAAGAGATCGCTTTTGATTGAATTGTGTCAGCTGTCTTACCGGTGTCTATTTTTTAAAGATTGTCGAAATTGGCGTATTTTTGCTCAGTAATTCTAGCGCTAAGGATGGGAAAAACAACATTTTCAACATAGCATTCATTTTTTTCGGAGAGATAATAATGAAACTCAAATGCAAAAAAGATTCGTGCAATTTACGGAGACGCTACTGTGAATGATCGAACGCAGATTTCGAAGTTTCACGTGAGCGATTTCTCACTGAACAATGTTCCATGATCGGGTAGACCATTAGATGCCAGTAGCAATCAAATCAAGGCATTACTTGATAATAATGAACCTTATGCCTAACAGGAGATAGCAAACATACTCAAAATGTCCAAATGAAGCTTTGAAAATCGTCGGCACAAGATTGGTTATGTTCATCTTTTTAATTTGTGACTTCCTAATAAGTTAAGCAAAATTACTTGAACGTGTATAAATGTTCCGCTTTTGAAGCAAATTGTGAAGGGTGAGGAAAAGTAAATATTTTACATCAATGTTGAACGTAAAAGATCGTGGGGCAGGTGAGATGAAGTTTTTTCGCTCAACTTATTTGGAATCTACATCATCAGTCTTTCAACGCCTGTCGTTGGACATAGACCTTCCTCAGGATTTGCCACACTTTTCTGTCGTGAGCGTTGTGGAGCTAGTACTTTCTGAATTTGTCTAGCCCTCTTCTCCATCTAATACTCTGTTGGCTTCGGTTGTGCATACTATCTCTGGGGATCCATGTCTTGAGTTGCGACGTCCATCGGTTGCCTATCATTCTTGCAACATGGCCAGCCCATTGCCATTTGAGATTTTCAATGGATTCTATTGTGTCCCTGATTCCTGTCTTCTTCCGGGTGTATCGTGTTGTCTTGTGATCTCTCTATGTGAAGTCCAGAATAATTATATCTGGGCCTCATATGGAGACACCATAAAGCAGCACAATACATCCGGAAAAAGACAGGAGTCAGGGGGATTGAACAACCACAAATCGTGCCAAAAGCCGGTCTTTATCAAAAGAAGATGAGGCTGTGAATCTAGTGGTATGGGAAAGGAGCCCTTTGCGATGGGCTCCTTCTGAAAAAAGTAAACGTCTGATTCGAATAAGTACTTGATGACCATAAATGTCTGTCTGGGATTAGTTAACAGATGGGGCGTAATATTTCATCGGGATAACGCTAAGTCACGTGTCTCTTTGGTGACCGAGTGAAAATTGTTACAACTTGGCCGGAAAGTTTTCACTCATCCACTGTATTTACCAGATACTGCTCATTCAGATTGCCATTCATTCCAGTCTTTAAAGAATTCTCTTATGAGAAAAAAAAATGTAATTTCTTTATAAGACACATTACAAAACGATGAATAAGCTGTACAACAAAGTAAATGTCGAAAGTTTAAAAAAGAAAAAAAAATGTTTTATTTTCACTCAATAAATCGGTCGACATTTTTTAACGTTATGATATTTTCCCTCTGAGTGATTAAAATAATGCATGTTCTCTTCCGTCATCAAAATATCCTCCGTGGGCTTTTCATAGCTGGCGCAAGTTGAATAGTTATTCAACTTAATTGCTTTTCAAAACGTCTTTCCTGTACTAGAAGCAAGCTTTTCTCAGCAGGTTTTCCATGGAACCCTCAAGATCAACGAGGGGTCGTTTGTGGTGCTGTGAGAGATTGTGATTTTAAAAAATGATGTATAAGAATCTTATATTTCATCCTTATTAGGTGTCAAACTTGACTAAGCTTAGAAAACACCCATTACTACAGTATATCGAGTTCCACCCTCACTGGATGTCCCTCATTTGTGACATTGTTCCAATCTAAGCTAGGTTTAGAAAATGGCCATTACTTCTGTATTGTAAGTTCCATCCGCACTGAGTGTCCTTCGCATGTGGCAAAAAAAGATACACTTAGAAAATACCTATTTCTACAATGAAGTGACCTTCATCCTAACTAGTTGTCTCTCATTAGTAGCCGTGTTAAAAAGTAAGCCAAGTTCTGTAAATATCTACAGACGTACGAGACTTCAGTTGCTTGTGACTATCTGGTGTAAGGGCATGCTGCAAACATACTCTCGTTCAAAGTGATCAAAGTGCAGAATATAAGTGTTTTATTATTTCTCTCTTGCTATACAGCGCGTGTCATTTTACAGAACTTGATCCTCTACACGGGAGAATACTAAAGGTCACTTTTAGATTATCATAGATATTTGTATGCCATCCAACAGAGGCAAAATGCAACAAATGGTCAGTTTTCATTTTTGAAAACGTGTATACCCACCCGATACGATACAGGGTCGCATTTTGTGGTCGATCCACCAGAAATTGCCCAGCTCCCTGCCTCTCTCAGTGCAATGGGGGGATGCTTTCTAAAGGAGTGACTTTGTATAAAAAAATACTGCATCACCCCACGTTGGATAGTATTTGAGTAACATGTGCTGAAATGAACGTGTATGTAGTGGATTTGGCGTTTTTTGTTTTTTATTATTAATACTATTATTATTTTTTCGAAGTCATATGACTAGGATCACAATGAGAAATTGCATCCTGTGATCCACGGAAGTCGTTGCCCGATTTTTGAAATTTCTTTAACTCTTCGAAAACTCCAAGGACGACGATATCCATAGATGACAGAATGCAGTTCCTCGGTGTGATTTGGAAAGAAAAACGCCAAACTCACTACACGCACATTCATTCTATTACATGTAACTCAAATGCTCACCAACGTGGCGTAGTGCATTTTCTGTAGAAGAGGCCAAAGTTACTGCCACACAACAGTAATGAGCATTCTAGAACGTTTCGTTGCTACGCTCTTTTAAAAGTTTTAGACAGTCTCCGTACAAATACATATATATATATATATATATATATATATATATATATATATATATATATATGTGTGTGTGTGTGTGTGTGTGCATATATGTATGGTTATTCCTTGAAACATCGAAATAATTCCAAGGGTTCCTTCAGGATCAAACAAGGAATTGACTAAAAAAAATTGTCATTAATCCGCTGGAGAAAATCCGAATATCATTTTTTCCATTGTCACTGTTTGAAAAATAGAAGATCAACTGGAAAAAAAAAAAATATATATATATAGGCATAAAAAAGATTTTGGTTTTTCTTACCTGCTCATTGACGTTATTTTTCCCTCGTGGGGCATTCACAGCGCTTTTTATGCCCATCGACTCGCTATCGATGGTGCCGACTAGTTTCGGCACGTGGCTGCTGCAGTAAATATCCGGTTCGTTGTGCTGATCCCAATGGAATGTCCGCAGACTAAGCTGCAGTCCACACACGCGACATCGGAAGCAGCCGCGATGGAACAAGACACCGATGTCAATCCTTTCCAAAGGGTACACCCGTTTACAGCAGCGGTAACACGGGTCCACCTGTAATGAGCTGCTCCGGCTCTCCGAGCCTTGGCTATCTGACCCGTTGTCATAGGCCATTCTGGTATCTTCAAATTGAAGTTGATGTTGTCGATTTGGAGGTTCCTGGTAGTTGGAATATTTGTCGACTAGAGCTGAACACATTGCACATAACAGTGAATTCCAAGATCTCTTCTGTCTTTTTTTCTTTTTTTTTTTTTCTTTTCCTAAAGACTTTCTGAGTTTAGGGGTTAAACGTCCCGGTTCGTTAGAAAGGCGTTTTCTTATTAACGTCTCTCTTTATCTTACGTATGTCATTGATGTTTACTAAACTTATCTTTGCATGGCAAAGGGCCAAGTCTTTGTACGATTATGAGTGCTTAATAATCATCAAGTGTTCGAATATTGCGGTAAATTAGACTGAGTTTGTTTCAACGCTGGATGTAATGGAATCACCATAAAACAAAACACATTCTGACATCTTCTGTCACTGATACATCAGCCTACGAATATCGAATATTCCAAATGTGTAACTGATATCAAAGACAAAAAAAAACGTTGAGGTGGAAATTGGCATCGTGGTTAATGTTTGAAGTATTGACTCTTGTGATCCAAATCTTCATGAAAAGTGACCAAGAAACGACAAATGAATAGCGATTTGATAGTGTCTGTAAGAACGAGAAGAGCTGTTCTCTTCCTCGCGAGGAATACTTTGGAATGACAATCTCTCAAAGACGTTCGCTTGTGTGTGGGTGGTGAAAATGTTGTTGTGTAACAGTGAGGATCTCCCAACCCCACCCCCCGATATGTTCCCATGAAAATTCGAGAGAAGAAGGGAAATAAGAAGGGAAGAATTTCCCAGAGCCAAATAAATTATTCGGGTGGATAGGAATGCCCTATAAATTATTCTATTGTTTAATGTAAGTTACAAACCTATCAAAGTGAAATCAGAATATTTGTGCAGAGTCGTTTCTGGATTTAAAAGCAAATACGTGCAGGCGACAAGGAGGGGTGCTACTTGTAAATGTGTACGTGTGTTTGTGTATTCAAATAACGAATGTGTTTGTGTACTCCTGTGTGCATATTATTGCATGTATGGATTTTTTCTCCGTGTTTTCATGAGTGTGTATATGCGCATTTTATAAGTGTGTGTTTATGAGTTTATGCGGGTATTTTATGAGCGTTTTTCAGTGCACTCGTGTGTGTGTGCTTATGTATGTTTATGTTTGCATGCTTGAGTATATGTGTATGTGTGTTTAGTATGTGTTTATATGCGTATGTGTGTGTTTAAGTATATACATATGTCTGTTTTGTGTCTGGACGTTTACGTATCAATGTGTTTTGCGTGTGTGGTGTGTGATTATATGCATATGTGTATGTTTGTGCGTATGTATGTTTAATGAAGAATCTAGATACATAGATGAACTACCTACAATTCCAACTTGTCACTCGCTTGACCTTAATTGTGTTTTTACGAGCACGAATAGATGGATCTTTTCGCTGGAATTCGTTTAAGAAAACAAATATGATCTTTTTTAAATACTTTCATTCTACTCACGAATCAGCTAAGCAACAAAATAACTTCCCTTACAATAGTAACTTTTCTTTTTCTTTTTAAATAGATATCTAACGATGAGTAGATAATTTCTCGTATTGTTTTATGTAGGTATACACTTGATCAGCGCTACTAACAACGCGACTGACAACTCCAGGTCCGAGTGTCGTGGCTACTACAGAAACTGTGACGTCACAACCATACTTCGCAAGTTAGGTGACCGTCACTTCACATCTGACTCATACAGGGAAAACAATTCCTCCCAAAACACATGGCTTTTGTTGTTGTTGTTGTGGTTATTGTTTTGCTTGGTTGTCTTTTTTTTTATTCTTTCGGCCAGCTTTTTCATATCCTTATTTTTTTTTATTTAGCTTGTTTTTCCCGTAACGTTATAGAAATCGTTCAGCACAATTTAGTTCAGTTCAATTTTTTTTAAATAAATTAAAATAACCAAATCCAGTCGTCTAGTGATAGCTTGCAAAAGAAGAATAAGAATTATCCTGATCTAAAATGTTCGTTTTGTTTCGTTATGTGTGGTATAAGTGTCCCCAATTTAGTAAAAGCTAAATAAGCCGCGGCTTAGGGTCTCACAATCCGTAGGGGTCCTCAAAAGATTTAAGAGACGTGTATGTTTTCAAGTCTTGTGAGACCTTCTGGCGTAATTTTTTTTCAACAAAGGGGCTCCAAACTTAACATAGCTCAGGGCCTTATCATGTCTAAATGTGGAGCCAGTAAACAAATAGTAAATGTTATAAGAGACAGATCAATTTGTGTACGTTTACTTTTTCATGTTGAGCTTTCCCGTTTCTCAACAAATGCTGGGAAAGAAGTGGAAAAAAAAATAATAAAATTTTAGAAGAGGGCCAATTTCGTTTATGTGCGAAGACAGAAAGATAATAAAGACTTTAGTAAACCCACCGAAATCGTTCCGAAATACACCCTTCGTTCTTTCTACCTCCTTCTCAACCAGGGAGAGTCTATATTGTTTCAACGTCTGGCTATGAATGTAGAAAGTGTGTATTTGTTGTGAAGATTGCGTGTACTTTCGGAGAGCAGGATGCCCAAGATAATTATTCTCCCACCCGGCCTCTTCTTGTTCTTATTCTTGCTTTGGTTCTTTAACTTTTTATATGTGCATCCTTCAAACGTTTAAGCCACCACCGACCTCCGGTGGACAGCACGTTATCGGCGATATGCAAATGTTTATTTTTGCAGCTGTATGTTTCATTGTAAACGCAAGACGACTTCGAGATGACATCAAGCGAGGAAGAACAGCAAAGGGAAGGAAAAAGCTTTTCCAAGTCTGTGAAAGATTTGATATGCGAATAAATGTGGTGAATTTTGTGTGCGTGTGTGCGTGTGTGCGTGTGTGTGTGTGTGTGTGTATATGTGCGTGTGCGTGCGTAGCACGAACGCGTGTATATGCTATCGTAGTTTTGTGTGTGTGTGTGTGTGTGTGTCGTGCACATATGTTATCGCAGTTTTTTTTCTTTAAATATGTGGTTAAGGTTTTATTTGCGTGAGATGTGTTGTTTTTGAGTTGTCTGCAGGTGTGTGAGGGTGATTTTTTTTCTGAATATGTGATGATGTGTATTTATGTATTTATATGGAATATGAATTACCTGAGTGCACGTGTGTGTGTGTTATTGCATAAAGGTACATAGCCTCGGTGTGCGAACAGGTTTTGCGTACACAAGTGTTTCTCTGTGTGTATGTGTGTATATGTGTGTGTGTGTACACGCATGCGCGCGTGGAGGGGGTTATGATGGAAAAAAAACGGTTAGGTAGCTATGATATCGCTTTTGTGTTGATAGAGATTTTTAAGCACACTTTTGAAAAAAAGAGAGATGGTGTGTATGCGCGCACGTGCGTGCGTGTGTGTGTGTATACGCGTGTGCATTTGTGTGTGTGTGTGCGTGCAGGCATATGTGTCTCTGTGCGTGTGGTTATTTATATAATAGGTTACCCAGTCTGGCACAAGGCCACGATAATAGATCACCCGCAAGGAACGGATTAGCGGAGTGTTTGGTGAGACGTGTGTATGTGTGTGCGTGTGTGTGAATGCGTACTTGTGTGCGTGTTTGTGTAAAGAGAGATTTTAAACGCGAGAGCGTATGTGCTACACGGTGTGTAGAAAGAATAGATTCGTTAAGCTAGACAAGCTAAGTATTAGAAAATGCACCCTTATTGCCGGTGTGTATTGTCTCAAGGAAAGTCACCGTAAATGCAGGAAAAAGAGAGAGAGAGCATGATTATTGTTGATATTCTACAGGCGTGTGTATATTCATAAGCTCGTGCATTTATAAATACGCTTTGAATTTATTTTTTTTAAATTATGTGCAGGTATAAATTAAGCATCAATAAGAAAGTTTACATCAATACATAAAAAAAAAATTATGTTTATTATTGCGTTTAGTCAAGTGCTTGCTTGCTCACGTAAAATATCTCATAGAGCGGGAGCGTGTTTTCGTGTATACCTGTGTGCGTGCACATGGGGCAATTATGCGTATGTGAGTGTGTGTGTTTGCGTGTAATCATCTAACAAGTGTAGCTTAGTCTGGTACAAGGCCACGATAATGGGTAACCCGTGAGGATTGAGCTCACGATAGTAACAAAGTGGTCGGAAAGACAAACACTATGGTGTGTGTGTGTGTATGTTTGTATGCTTGTGCGTGGAAGTGTTTACGTGCATGTATGCATGCATGTGTGCGTGCATGTGTACGCATATGTATGTGTGTATGTGTGTGTGCACTTACAAGATATTAGACGTGATTGAATAAGTAATCTCTGCATCAGTTTCTATGTTTGCGTTGTGTACACAGTTACGTACATTCTCAAATTCAAAATTCAAAATGCACTAGTTTTTTTTTGTTTGTTTGTTTTTTTTTGGTGGGGTTGTTTGTTTGCTTTGGTTATGTATCAAAAAAGGGAGGGCTTTGTTTTCCGTCTTTAGTATAATATTAACAAAAAAAAACTTATTAGAATCGCTTTTTTTTTTATTTGGCCCCCTTGTATACATACGCCTATCATTCTACCAACCTACTGTTTTTGTTTGTTTCTTTGTTGGTTGGTTAGTTGGTTGGTTTGTAGCAAAGACAAGACAAAATAAACAAATACTAACCGACCTTAACATTTCCCCTTTTTTCTTACGTGAACGTCTTTCCTTTCTCATCATCTTTCTTTGCTAACTCCAAGTTCCAGAAGGTTAATGATATCCTCATCTTTTTGTGTTTCAGTTTCTCCGCGTTCCTCTTCGAGTCTCGTCTGTTCTTTTATCTTTCTTTTTATTCCGTAATAATTCATCCTTTTTTCTTTCCTTTTTTTTTTTTTAGCGACTCCTTATTTACTTCTGTAAAAAAGATGCACGTAAATCTTCTCTTTCCAATCCAGGATATTTCATTATTACTATTATTAATTTTCCTATCATTATTTTTTTTTTTGTTATGGACTTCTTCCTTCCTTTCTCGCCTTCGCTAATGACGGGTATGCCGTCGTAATGTCACGGCCGCTCTCTTGTCCCTTGTTTCAATTCTTTATGAGAGACGGCCCTCTTCTCCTCTTGCGAACCCGACTCGTCGCCTTTGGAATAAGCCTTCCTTTTTTTTTTTTTCTTTTTTTTTCCACTTTTTTTCACCACTTTCGAAACAGAATAAGAAGAAAGGAAAACAATAACACAAGCGAAACGGGCAATTCGAGAAGTGAAACAGAGAAATCCAGTAAACGGTTCGAAAAATAAATCACCGGAAAAAATTATCAAAATCACGTATAATAGGAACGGTTTCAAATCATTGCAAAGTTATTCGTGGCACCAATACGTTTCTCTTTCTCTCTCTCTCTCTCTCTCTCTCTCTCTCTCTCTCTCTCTCTCTCTCTCTCTCTCTCTCTCTCTCTCTATCTATCTATCTATCTATCTATCTCTCAGTCTCTTTCTCTCTCTCACACTCTCTCTCTGCATGTATAGATATAAGTAATCTCTTTCTTGCTCACCTGCTCACACTAGTTAGTGCCAAGCCTATTTACTTTAATGCAATGATAGCGAGACTACTGGGTTGTTCCCAACACACACACACACACCAGTGAGACCAGTCAAGGAGCATGCTGTAGCTGTGCATATCAACATCAGCGTCAGCATCACCATCAGCGTCACCGAAGCGATCACTTCACACACGATAAAGCCGGCGACGACGGAGGGCTTGGCGATACTCTTCTTTCTCTAGCAGTGGTCGTTGTAGTGGCCGTCGAGACGTGAGCTGCGTGTGCGGCGAGACTTGAGTATTTGTCCACAGATGAAATTGAGGGAGGTGGACAGTATTAGGAAAGACACACAGATATGTGGACAATATAATTCAGAAATATCCAACATTAGTTTGACGTATACAATACATGTGGGTGTGAGTGCGTGCATGTGTGCGTACTATATATATATATATATATATATGTTTGTGTGTGTGTGTGTGTGTGTGTGTGTGTGTGTGTATACGAAATAATTAAACATTATCTTTCTCTTTTCTCAATATAGATATATGTCTGTATAGGGAGAGAGGAAGCTGCATTTGATATACATGCTATATATGCATATGTTTATCTTATACGCGCATGAAAAGCACGTATACATATATGTTTATAATATATATATATATATATATATATATATATATATATATATATATATATATATATATATACGTGTGTGTGCGTGTGTGTGTGTGTGTGAGTGTGTATATATATATATATGTATGCATATATAAATACACAGACACACACACACACACACACACACATATATATATATATATATATATATATATATATGAACATACTGCATACATAAATGAACACGTAAACACTTTATATGTCTGTGCATGTATAATAGACACGTACATATTCACTAGTGTATGGGGGTGTATGGTTCTATGTGTATGCGAAAATGTATCTATCCGCACACACATACACACACACACACACACACACACATTATATATAAATTGTTTATACTTCTGTAGAAATTCTTACGTACATTTGTGCGGGGGTGGCTTGAACGAACACGCATCGATAGGTAAGATCGAACACACGCACACAGGTTTGGAACTTTTTATTCCCCTTATACAAGTTGGAAGACTTCGTGCAGAAACGTCAGTGCGTGTTTTGTGAAGAGAAAGGGAGAGTAACAAATAAATAATTGACAAAGAAAGAGAATAAAAGGGATAGTGAATGATAGAGAGGGAGAGAAAGAAGGGAGAATGAGAGGGGGTGCAGTAAAGAAAAAGAAGAAGAGAGAGAAAAGAGAGAGATGAGATGAAGAGAAGAGTTGGCGTAATGAGAAAAAAAACTCAGGAAAGAAGTGAGTGAAAGATGTGAGAAAGAAGAAAAAGAAAAGATAGAGTAATAGAAAGAGAGAGAGAGAGAAAGAAAGAAAGAAAGAAAGAAGTAGGGATAGCGAAATAGAGGAAGGGTCCAAGTGAGAGAGAGAAAATGGAAATAGCGTATTAGAGAAAGAGGAGATGGGGAAAATAAAAAAGAAGAGGTGGAGTAATAAAGAAAAGGGAGAAGAGAGCTAGAGAGAGAGTGTGTCTGTGAGAGAGAGAAGGGGGAATAAGATTCGATAGCGAAAGAGAAAGAGTGGCGTCAGAGAAAAAATAGGGGTAGAGTAATATAGAAAGAGGAAAGTGTGAGTAGCGTAATAGAGAAGAGAAGAGAGAGAAAGAGAGAGAAAGCGGTAGCCTGATAGATAAAGAAAAGGTGAGAGTAACGTAAAAAAAGAAAGAGAAAAAACGATTCGAAGTGAGTAATCGAATTATAATAGATGGAATGGGAGAGTGCGAATGAGACAGAGGGAGGGAGAGAGAGAAAGAGAGAGAAACAGGGAAAATGCCATGGAATGAGAGAGTAGGTTAGGAACTCAAAAGGTAGCGCAGAAAGCTGCTGCTGATTACCTGTAAGCATTGCCCTTCCTACCTTTTATGCAAATGACTACCCGTTCCCTTTTTCAGAAATCCATAACGTCAGTCAAGTTGTACGAGTCGAATCAAAAGGACTACCGAATTGAATCGAGAAGCAAGGCAAATTGAGTACAATGGAAATATGTTTGTTATACTAAGGGGGGGAATATGAAAAATGGGATTGTAAAGATATTTTTATCTGAGGAAAAAATAAAAAATAAAAACGTAGAGAGAGGGGAAAGCGACACAAGACGGTAAGAAAAAAAACCGCTTCTCCCGCTTACTTGTGGTATAAGAGGTTTCCTTTGAGAACTCTACACCCGGGCAAGGAATACGTAAGTGCACTACGTTGTATAAGTCTCTTGTAACTGTCAACGTCTGTATGACAAAAGATGGATAGGAAAGGAATAGATAGATAGATAGTTAAATAAATAAATAGATATATATATATATAGATAGATAGATAGATAGATAGATGGATGGATATTGAGACCGTTATACGCAGATATTAATAGACTTGGATACGAATAGACCAGGACAGACAGACAATTTTAAAAAATCCTTAACCTGATACAAATTCACCTTCGTAAGCGTTCATAGAATACTCAAATCACTTTATTCGAGGGAAGCATTCTCTAGGAAATGGGTATGCTGAAGTAAAGCAAAGTATTATAACATGCTTAGTTCAAGTTTGGCACAAGGTCATAAGTATGGAGCACCCAGTTGGGATCGTGACTCACAATACAGCAGTAATTATCTACGAGACTAGCTTGCTATTTATTACACGACGACAAGGTTTCTAAGGTTATGGTTGATAGTCATTAATATTTATAAGGTTTACCTGAGTACAGAGGGCGCAATGAAACATTGATAAAGCACCCTATGGAGAACAAACTCGCTACTTAGCGATGAAGATCAACTGGAACAGCTTGCTAATCGTTATCCGGTGACGAGATTCCTGAAACTATGGTTGATAGCTACGAACAGTCATTGGATAGATCCGTGTTTTGTCGACATTTTCATTTCACACGAGTAAATGGGTTGCACGTATAGATGAATGAATATGTTAATTATCGAACGAGGGAGAATTCGCGGGAGAGAATGAATGAATTAGTACAGGTGAATGAATGAAACATGATTATAATGAATGAAGGACCGCGTGTCACGTATGAATGAGAGAAGGAAATGAATGAGTTTGCATTCGTCGTGTGCACCCCATTCCCGCCTCATTCTCAAATTTCTGCGCTGGGGATAGAACGTAAAACGGAAGCAGACAACGCTAAGGGCCACGAGACAAAGTTCATTCTCGAAGTAGCAACGGGATTTGTTAGTCTCCGGCCATTCTGATGTATGGACATACTCACTGAGCCCACGGGAAGGAAGCTTTATTTTATTTTATTTTTTCTTGCTATAACAGAGACTTGACAGAAAGAATAAAAGAAAGAAAGAGTATAAATAATTCGTTGAGCGGATAGGGTCTGTTTGGTGGCTGAGATAGTTGGGTATTTCTCACAAGCGCCTACATAGGGCTTCGCACGATTCTATTCCAAACATTTTAATCATTCACGCCTAAATGCGTAAAATCTTTACAACTGCCAGTTTATACGAACCTATATCATGGGTAAGACATATCAACCTGTTCACCACCAATCTACTTCTAAGCCAGATGTCAGACCAGTACCCTCGACGAGATAACTCGTTTTACGGTAGTGCGTTTTCTTACATACATAGTCGTATACTAACTGGACCCGTGGAAATTTCACGAGTGTTGACAACAAAGATTATCCATCATCTCATGCCTCTGATCTTCACTCTCCCTTTGCCTGTACTTTCTCTTTCTTTCGCTCATTGCAACCAATCTTCGCTGCCAGTTTATGCATATCTAAATGTCATACAAACATGGATCAGTTTCACATGCAAAAATTCTCTTACACTCTTGGTAAACTACTCATCTTTCCTCTCAGCCCCGACCCTTTCCAACATCTAATCAAATTGTCCTAACTTTCGTTACTCCCCCTCACTCTCTCCCGACCTCTCTCTCTCTCTCTCCCGACCTCTCAGACAAACTTTCTTCCCTCCCCTATCCCTCTTTCCTCTTTTTAAAACTATCTGCCCTTTCCCTCTCTATTCCTACCCTTTCAGTAAACTACCTAACCTGTTTTTTCTCCCCTCTTTTTTTTTCAAAATAAGATAAGTGGTATTTTTAATTAAATAAGTAATATCTTGATTTATATAATTTGTAACATTGCAATATTTTTTTTTAATTGTTATCTTTATCAATTCAATATATAGTTGATAAAGAAGACAAGTAACATATTTCCATGAAAAATTATTCTGGTTTGCTAAACCGAATCTTGACCTTGATTTTTTTACGAACTTGTGATTCTGTTCCGTAAAAAAAAAAATAACAAACAAAACAGCCTTGATGCTTCTATCGTCTGCTTTATTTAGATTTCTGCGTTTAAAAGATTTTCGATCACGTGAACGGACAGTTTTTTTTTTTACCAATCGAACAATCAGTGCGCAACAGTCTTATATCGTGACAAGCAGAATCATAGTATAGATATTAGATTTACAATATATATATATATATATATATATATATATATATATATATATATATATATATATATATATATATATATATATATATAAATATAAATAAAAATAAAACAGATTCGTCAAAGCTCTTCTTCACTCCAAATGGCAGTGGTTTCAAAAGAAAACAATGATTACTGTAAGAATCCAGCGTTGGCTGCATTTGAAAATTGGCTTGTAAGATTTTGGCTTTTCTCATCGTTACCCACCGACTCAATTTCAACTGTACCAACCCCTGTTTAATTTTAGTCATTTTCTACACTGGCAAACTAAATATATACGATTGGAGAATTTCATGATTTGCTAAATGAGGATCGAACTCACAACGCTAGTGAATTGACCAGTGAGTCTTGCTTGCAAATCATCACGCTGTGGTACGTGCCCATATTTCTCTTTCCGATACATGTGCTTAGTCAGGTATAAGAAAACAGTAGCGGGTCACCCAGCGAGGATCGAACCCGCAATATTAGCTAAATGGTCTTCGAGGCAGGTTTTGTTACCACGATATTCATATTTAATGTATACATGAGGTTATTTGCTAAGTTTCGCTTAATCTGGAAAACTGCTACAGTACGACGCCAAGTGAGAGTCGAATTCACTACACCAGCCAATTGTTCTGCAAGACAAGCTTTCTATTTATCAAGCTCCATTGAGCATCCCAACTATCGTTCGGCTGTTTGACAACGCTTTAGACCAGAGGTTCACGACCTTTTTTTACAATCATTTACTAGCGACACACTTTTTGTTAATACTTTTTGCGCCACATTAGTTAACATCCGTTAGCCAAACAAAATATATGTTGTCAACCCATCAGTTCGATCTACCAAGGGAAATATCGTCTGAAAAACCTACAAGATTATACTCGATTTCGCGACACACCTAGAGATTATCAGCGGCACACCAATATGTCGCGATACGGTTTTGAAAGCTCTGCTTTAGACAGTGCTGGAGGCGCGGAGTGGCGTGGCAGTGGTCGGTATGGGAAACGGGATCGGCGAACCGTGTTCGAATTTCAGTTGAGGCTGTTTATGTTTACTTCGGACTACAGCCCTTGGAAAAGGTTAGAATTTACTTATCCTTACAGCAATGGATATATAGCCCAGTAGTTAGGACTGTTTAGCCCTGTCAAGGCAGTTCATCTAATAGAAGGATACTTTAACAGGCAGAAAAAAAGCCTACCACTTCGCAGTCACTATAAGTGGCCTCAACCCCTTTGGAGAAACGTGGATAGGCGGTCGGTCCCATCAGAAGAAAAAAAAACAATTCCAACAGAAACAATGAATAAATCTTCTTCAGTTGGTGTCTATATCGTTCAAAACGGAGACCAACTACTTACACATTGCTGATATTTGGCACTGACACCCATAATTTGTGGCCAACAAAAAGTATCCCCCACGGGTGAAGCGCAAAAATAATTGTCAATTCCTGATGTCAAGTGATGGCTTGTCGGCGCAAATAACATGAAGGAAAGCGACCCCTCTCCATATATTTCACTAACGGGGCAAAGGAAGTCGACGAAATAACCAGATGGCCGCATCTCGGTTCATTGACATGATGCTGCCACAGGTGACAACTATGATCTACGACCCTTTTAGTTGGTTTTGAGTCTTCCCAGGGTGTTTTGTTTTTTTTTTTTGTTCATTAAGTAATCCGTTGACATGGGCATCATTAAAACAAGACCTCCCCTCCAGTCTTATTCTCTTTGAGGATTATTTTGTCAGATAAAGGTGACTGGAGTTAATCACCTTCCGCGTACCACCTGGTCAGCCGATTTTTCAAATAGGAGGCCTGTTTGAACTTGGGTTCGCGTGTACAATGCAATGAATCGATAGGCAGGATGGAGAGATGAGTTGATAGCGAAGAGAGAGAAAAAAGAAAGAAAAAAGACAAAAATAGTAAAATAAGGAAGATAGATAAGTTGTTCTTTCAACATCAATTCGAAGAAGACAACTGCTTTCAGTAGCAACTTGATTTATAATGATCCACAAATTTGAGTTTTTACAAGCCTGGCTGTTGCAGGAGCAAAACTCCAGTCCTACTACTATTCCGACTCAAGATGATAATTTCAAATTTTTTTAATTGTATTCATGAGAAATGAATTCGCAGATATATAAGTCTTGTCAGTTTAGCTCAGTTGATGAGAGAGCCAATCAAAATAAAATCACGGTAGGGAAATGTTGGTTTTATAAATAGGTTTGATTAACTGTGGCAAGACCAACAGTGGAGTGTTTACTTCCCTGAATTTGGTGAGGTTTGTTCATGTTACGGGGGGAAACGAAGTTAATTCCAACATGGACTGGAGATGAACGAAAGGGAAAGTTAGTTCATGGTTGATGGATTCGTTTCAAAAGTTGAACAAGTAATTTTTTAAATGGTGATTTCTTGACAGGACATTATGTCTACTGCTGCGAACGCACACTTACATACCACCGGCCAAGTGATATATTAACCGTATAATGACGGGAGATCATTTCAAATAAGAGTTTCAATATATTATAACGTAATGGGTAATATATGGATATATGATCTGACCGAATTATTATAAATTGCGTTGTGTTATTTTGAAACTCTTATTTGAAATGATCTCCCATTATTACATATAGAAAGTATCATTTAGCTTAGACAATGTAAATAGAATAATCAAATAAAGAAAAGGGAGCTGCTGCAGGAATCGAACCTGCGATCAATAGGGTAGCTGCTTCAACGTAGCATTGCTCCTACAATTGAGCTAGAGGGTCGTGGGTAATGCAGAAACCAAAATAAATGCTTTGACTCCTAATTCTTATTTGTTTTTTCACAGTCTATACCTGCTCTATTTGTTTCTTTCAACACAGACAATTATGCAGGTTTGATATATATATATATATATATATATATATATATATATATATATATATATATATATATATATATATATATATATATATATATATATATATTAAGAGATGGATAATGAATTATGAATTGCGTTATATCATATAGAAACATTTAAAATGACCTCCGTCGTTACACGGTTAATATATCACTCGCCCTAGACAACGTATATAGAATAAACAATTACAGAAAATGGAGCTGCTGTTGGAAACTGTCGCGTTGAAAGAGACAAAAAGACCGAGAATAAATGAGATAAGGGTTTGGGTTGAGAGCTGTTATTTGGCCTTTCATTGCTGGTGGGTGTTTGGCTGGTTGGTGAGAGCATCGCTACGCTGAAGCAGCTACCCCATCGGTGGCAGGTTCGATTCCTGCAGCAGCCCCATTTTCTATCATTGTTTATTCTATTTGCGTTGTCTAAATTGAGTGATATATTAACTGTGTGACGACAGACAGACACACACACATATATATATGTATATTCCACTACGCACCATTACACTTTCTTATCCTCAGACATATCAATATTCACAAACATACACACCCACAAACTCTTCAACATGTCTACTGCTGCGAACACACACTTACATACCACCACTACCTTCCTCCTTGAAGGGGGTCCAGCAAAAGTCTAGGCCAAGTGATACATTAACCGTATAATGACGGGAGATCATTTCAAATAAGAGTTTCAATATATTATAACGTAATGAATAATTATTCCCTTGGATTATATATGTATGCATATATATATATATATATATATATATATATATATATATATATATATATATATATATACATATATATATATATATATACATATATATATATATATATATATATATATATATATATATATATATAAGCAAGCCAGTGTCAGTTGCTTCGTGACGCACAAAACAGGCTATGCTATGTTTTTGTTCCTATGTAAAAGTGGAGACAAAATATACTTATTTTATTTTGCATATATAACCACATAATATGTCAACATATAATTCTATTAGCCATATGTTGTTCATCTCAACTAAGTTGGTACAAAACCCTTGCAAATCGTAACAATGTTCACGGACTTTTTATTGAAAAGAATTAAAAAGTGTTGCAATAATTTGAATATTTCCTTTGAAGTTTTTATTTTGGTTTGAATGCAACAAATAGCCCAAAGCTAGTTGTAAAATAAAAAGAAAATTACTTTAGTGAACTTGTTTTCAATGAGAGTTTTTGTCAACCAAAATTCACTTTGATTACACCATGATTTATGTCATGTCATTTATATTACTGACAGAAAAAAAATCACCTGCGATTAAAAATCTTCCGAAACTTAGGTAGCTATTACGTAAAAATTTCAGGAAAATTAATCTATCCAATGATTACTCAACTAGATTCTGAAAAAACTATTACTTACTTTTCACTTAGTGAAAATATATTTGTAGTAATTCATTATTATTATGATGAAAAGGAAAATAATTCGTGTGTATCATTAGTGGGTGCTTACTGGGAGCTCCAAAATACTCCCGGAGTAGCTTAACAAATAACCGTATTGATTCTTCATGTAACAATCAGCGTGCATCGAATACCTGCAGTGGCACGCTGAGCCCAGTGTTTCCCACCTGTACGCAAGGTGAGCAAGGCATCGTTACCCTGCTTCCATCCATCCAACCAGTCGGTCGGTGACGTCATCGCAGTACAGAAACTAGGGTCTGACTCATTAAAGTATCCATCTTGTTTTCTCTGGAGAAACGAGTGTTATTTGGCTCGCTCCAAGTGAAGCCTACCGACGTCGTTCATGCAAATCTTAAAACAAAAAACCGAGCATCATTCTCCTGTTGTCAGACTTATGTTTGTTTACTGTCCCCCTGTCGGCTATAGCTGATCAATTTTCTTTCAAAGATTTAGTCTCTTCAAAGCAGTAATATCAATGTGAAATAACACATTAAAAAAATTACGATCAAAAGAGAGAGACGAAATTTAATATATACATTCAACAAATATATGAAGCGTACAAAACAATTCTGTATTCCTCGTACCTACTCGTGTGTGTAACGCGTCTTCTATTTACAGTCGAAAATCACACTTCGGGTATCCTCTGCTTTACAAAAGTTTGCTTTACGCCACTTGGCTCTTACGAAAGGCCCCATGCCGTCATAACTCTGAACTGGGTCTGTTAGCATCTATGTTTTGTCTCGACTTATTTTTTGCATCCATTAACAAGATGTATCCTAAAGTATCAGAAAAGCCTATGAGAGCTCATAAGGGTGTTATTCTCAGTGTAAGACTGGTAGACAGAGAAGAAAGCCATGTTTTGGTCCGGGAACGCTCAGCATTTTTCTCATAAAACTTAAGGGTAACTGCTTTTTCACTTTACACCATTTCAGCTCGCGAAATGTTTTATAAGAACGACCTACTTTTGGATAGTGGGGAAAACCATTCAACAAGAGAACTTAACATCGTCTCTATATCCAGTCTGCAGCAATCAGCTTGAAAAATGAATTATCTACACCCTGGAAGTCCTCCTCCTAAACTGTACCTCACCATAACATTTAAATGAGTTAATTGGTGCATTTTATAATGTCTATAATTAGTGTCTATACACCAACGCATTTTTAATTGCCCACTTTAAATAGGCCTTGGTGAGATTACATATCACGAAAGGATATAGACAACTATCCAATCATCATTCAAATTGATATCGTAATTTTAAACAAAAACCTGCGGACTAAACCCTCCTCTTTTTTTATGGAGGTTTTGCTCGGACGTAGATAAGATCGAAATTGAAACAATGTGGAAATTAGTCTTAGAATAACGAATTTATGATAAAAAAATTTGTTTTATAAATCATAGCAGTAAAAAGATTTTCTATGTTCGCTGTGTGTGTTAATGTTTTTATTCATCTGCTGCCCTCATAGACGCATTAATTAGTTTTACTTTTTGAGTACACGTGGCTTCTCTAATCAGAATAAAGAGGATAGACTTAGCTTAGTAAAACACAGTCAAATTTGGGGAGAATGTAGAGGAGAAGATGGTATTATATCACTCGTCTAAGCAGAAGAGGCTGCCTACTTGAATTGAAAATCATCTTTCGATGTTCAGGATTTTCAACTGGATTTTGCCATCGCTCTCTGTTATGGGTGGAAAGTACCGAACAATTTCAGCCACGTGACAGGATGACTGGTCTATAGGCTCATTAAACTTAGCTCAAGAGAGCACAAGACAAGGCAGGGGAGGCAGAATTGAAGTAGGGAAATCGCGTTACGCCGATCATCCAAGTGTGCGGGGGTCCACCCGCTTAGAACTTCAGGGTTCGAAATCTTGGACTTTTATCACTAGGCAGGAATAGCCCAGTTCGATTTCGCCTTCTTAGTCCCTCTAACAAGCGTGAAACTGACAACCATTATTCCATTAGCTCACTTATTGTAGATTGATAAAAATGGATCTCTGTGTTTCCATTCGTCATTAAAAGCTGGATCCGGTCTCTTAAGCGACGCGTGTTCTGTCGACCTTTCCATTGTTGGTTGCTATTTTCTTACCTTGATAGAAAGATAAATGAGAACCTTAATATACGCTCGCTTGCACGTTTACTTGAGAATACCACATCACCGGTTGCAATCAATCAACTCATCTAGCCTAAGGAAGCAGGCTGGCAACAGCCTTCATTGAAGCCGGCCTAAAATGACACGGAGACTGAATGGTACTTATCAGTCTCACTTAGTCATTGATCTAATCAGATGCCCGATCTAATTCCCAGTCTCTCTGAAGAGGTCGGTGATAAATCGCTTTGTTTTATAACTCCCAATTGAAATATTAAAAACTATATTCTTGCCTATGGGCTGGAAACAGTTCTAGCTATGTGCTAACTTCATAAAATATAACAAAGATATTTAGCTTGGATGTTTTTTTTTCTATTAAATCTACACTAATCATCTTGAACTTTGACCTCTCGTGAATGAGCGCCGTGAAATGAATTATATTGTCACTAAAAGTCTTTCCCCCGAACTGTACTCTTCATTGGCATACAAAGGAGTGGAAAAGCCCATTTTCAAATGTCTACAGTGAGGGCCTACACATCACATGCATTTTAAGTATCCAGCTTTAATAAGCGTTGTATAACATTCCATATCATGAGAGAATATGGATACCTATTTATTTCACATTCATATTAATATCGTTATTAGCGATTCAAAATGAATTATCTTGGCTCTTGTCAGCATTGGCTTGTAAAAATAATATCTGCAATATTTTATCATATCTAATACCATCTCCACCTACCAAAAATACATTGAGTGTGTGCAAAAGTTTCCGGCGTAAAAAAAAAACGGATTTCGACCCTATATTCAGTCTCTAGTTTGAGAAAAAGTTTGCTGCAGACCCCTAATATATATATATATATATATATATATATATATATATAATGTTGGTCTTCTCCATAGACTGATTCAGTTGATCTTTATTAACTTTGGGGTCTTTTGCCAGTGCCGAATCGCCATATAGGACCAGGTAGGAAGTCTGGTGTCACTCAAAACGCACACATAGCCTGTCCATTTGAAACGATGTTTGATTATGGTAGCTTCAATACTGTGCACTTGAGCTCCTTCGGGGACAACAAGGCTGGTGAGATAGGCTCCCTATTTTTCATGATTGATTCGAATTTCTGCTGTT
Source organism: Thysanoteuthis rhombus (assembly GCA_963457665.1). Lineage (NCBI taxonomy): Eukaryota > Metazoa > Mollusca > Cephalopoda > Oegopsida > Thysanoteuthidae > Thysanoteuthis > Thysanoteuthis major. The sequence continues at coordinate 28,772,291 of OY735217.1, forward strand.
AAGAGCACTCCTGGTCTCTGTGTCTCAGCAGTACAGGGTCAATGTTTTGTGAAGTAAACTTGAATCGACAACAGCTTGGTAGACGTAGGGGTTTAGTCTTCCCAAAGCAACATGGGCAGCACGAATCCTGTTCTCAACATATTTCTCGAAGCTGCATTGCATTGAGAGGAGACTTCCAAGATAAGGAAAATTATATATCTGTTCCGAGAAAGGATATCCTAATGGTGATGTTGAATCCTGGTAAGGTCGTCGTTGTAGCAGATTGTGCGTGCGCTTTCGTTTTCTGTGTGCTGATAGTTAGACTAAAACGATCATGTATGTTTTTGAAGTTGTTAAGCGACTGTTGAAACTCCTCAGGTGTATGAACTGTCGAAGCATTGTCGTCGGTGATATTTGTGATGTACGTGTGAGCGGATTCTGCACAGGTTGAAAAGGCCTCCATCGGAACGATGCTTGACCTCTACTCCTGGAGAGAGACTGGGAAACGGAGAGAGGGAAAAAGAAATGAAGAAATAGAAAGAATAAAGAGGGGAAAGAGATGGGGAGAGAGAGGGAGAGAGAGAAGATAGTGAATAAAGAGAATGAGAGAAAAGAGAGAATGGAAAAGAAAACGGTAAGGAAAAAAAAAGAGAATATGTACTGAGAGAGAGAGAAAAGACAGGAAAGGACAAAAGTATGGAATAATTAGATTGAAAGAAAAAGAAAGAGCGATGATGGGAAAGGAGAGTGAGAGGAGACATAAGTATAGAGAGAAGGGAAGAGTGAATAACGAGAGAGAGAGAGAGAGGGCATTCATGGTTCAGTATTTTGATTGTGCAACCATCAATCAGAAAGTCACCTTTGCAGTTATTTCAGATATCCTGAAAATGAGAGACGATTCCGACACCGGAAAACACTAATAAGGTTAATATGATGCATACTTATCGCCATGAAGAAATATTTTTAGGCTAAACTTTATAGCAAGGCAGTGTCTAACCAGATTGGATTGAACTAGTTCGGGGCTAGTAATGAATGATATAAAGGGGTCCTAAATTAAGGAAAAAATATCCATAAATATCAGAATATAATTTTTTACTTAAATAGTTTTTTTTTCATCTGGAATACAACCACATAATACTACAAATGTGTCTGATATCTCAGTAAGAGTTACTTTGCTCTTGTTTTTATTTCTAAGGAGCGGCTATGGCTTTAATTACTGTATTGAAATGATGACCCATATTGAAAGTGATAATTAGCTAGAATCGCCAACCTTAGATAGTCACACGTTCGTAGAAGTTGTACAGTATGATACTATTAGCTAACCTAACAGATGAAATGAACAATCGTGATTATCTCCATGTGGAAACGCTACTGCAAAACGTTTGTATAGAACCGGGCCTCCGCTGCCGACGTCAGCACTTAGCCACTCTATTGGTTTCAGGGGAGGGGGGAGGGCATCGAACGTATTCGTGTCGTTCGTTCGATACAGGTTTCCCTTCAAGTAGTACTAGTGTACAAGTAGCAATAATCGCCGCCGTAGTTATCGTAAAGGCGAGCGGTTTTCTCCCCGTGAGTATTGCAGATTTTACAACTAAAGAAGCGCACTTTTCTGGGCGTATTTCTACCAAAGATCGGAAGTTTTTACGATCAGAGATTCCATAAATAGGAAAGAAATCAGTCGAAATCATCTTCATGGTGATCTTGCGGCGACAGGTACTGAATGTCACCGATCTGGCATTGTGGACTTGTTTGGATGGGGTGGGGTAAAGAAGGAAAATGAGAAAGAAATGCGAACGAATAGAAAAAACAGAACAAAGATTTCAAGTAGTAGTAGTAGTAGTAATAGTAGTAGTGTTGATAATTATCATTATTGTAGTAGTAGTAGTAGTAGTAGTAGTAGTAGTAGCAGCAGCGGCGACCCAAAAATAAAAGAACTAAGTACATCAAAATGGTGAAGTGTTTCTTGCTTTGCCCGAGGCTCTTCGGAGAAAAAGAGTAACAAGGTTTCCCATTGTATGCAATAAAGTAGTGACAGAAAGAAAGAAAGAAAGAAAGAAAGAAAGAAAGAAAGAAAAGATTTAGAAAAAAAAGAAAGAAAGAAAAGATGAAGGAAGAAAGAAGCGAGAAAAGATTGTAGAAAGAAAGAAAAGATAAAAGAGGGAAGCAAAGCAAAAATTTAGAAAGAAGCGAAAGAAAGAAGGAAAGAAAAAAAGAAGAAAGACGGAAAGAAAGAATAGACGATAAAAAAAGAGGCATCTACATTCCCGAGAATCAAGATGATATTATCAAATCGGTCGAAAAGCTCTTTTCCAGGAAAAAGAAAGTATAAAAACTCATTTTTAGAAGAGGTCTAGTGAAGTGCTGATGCCCATTCGCTAGTCTGTAGATAAAACGGTACGGCCAAGAGCGCTGGAACACACAAATACACAAACACACAAACAAACGAACAAACCAAGACTCACACAGATAAAAAAAATATCGGGGGATAGAACCTTTCGTTACTTTTGGAGGTTACATTAGATTAAGATTATACACGATGAAGTGTTGTGTCCGACACGTACCAGATAAAAGTGGCAAAAATTGTCCAGTGCCCTCGGTCCAATCATTCTACATCCGTTAGTTCGTAACACCTATCGAAAATGAAAAAAAAATGAGCCACCGGCAAGTATTCGAACTCGCATCCCTTGGGGAGGATCTTGTCTCAACGCATCGGTTGCCTAGCCTGTTTGGTTACACAGTCTTTCAACTGACAGTCTTTCAGATGTAATGATCGCGGGGTGACTGCCTGTGCGTTGTGATGAAGAGCAACTGAAATTAAAATGTAAGCAATACAATCCGAAAGAATATGAATAATTCATAATTCAAAAAATAGTATTAATACTAGTACTACAAGTGTATGTAAATAAAAAATGGCGATGTATTAGACTGTTGGGGAAGATTTTAAAAAAATGGTTATACAGTTAGATTTTAATGATTTTCAGATGGAAAGCTTCGTGGCCTAATCGATAAAGCAGCCGTGGCATTAAGACAAGCTTCCTGGGTAAAGAGGATACTAGTACTATTTTGCGTTACTAACTAACGGATGGCAGACTGAAGGGGAATTAAGATGAAATAAATACTAGTCGAATAATTCATTTCGTAAGCGGTTCTCGGTTGCATGAATCCTCCAGATAGCCTTCAAAAGAGTATAACTACGGTAATAACGAGTAAATCCAACACAGACGCCCAAAAGTTGATCATAAGATCTTGAGTACTGTAATAATCTCAGCCTGGAAGAAAAGCAACAGAAGTTGCTCATAAAATATGTACAGCTTTTGGTGAGAGAGAAATTAATGACCATGCTGTTCAAAAGTGGTTCGGGTACTTTTCAATCGGATGTGAGTCACAAATGCAGCTCGTAAAGGAAGAGTAAGTATTGACGATGACGAACCGAGGACCTGAATTTAATTCGCTTCAAACATTTCAGATGCTTACATTATGGTTCGGCACAAGCAATAAAACTATTGGTATACCGACGCTTGCAACACATCAGGAACCGAATACACATAAAGCAAATGAGTAACCCGTCATCATCATTATTATTATTATTATTATTATTATTATTATTATTATTATTATTATTATTATTATTATTATTATTATTATTTTAACGTCCGTCGTTGGACATAGAGTCAGTATTTCCTGAATCTGTCAAGTTCATCTCTCCATCTTGTGATCTGTCGGCCTCGGTTTCTCATGTGATCTCTGGGGATCCATGTTGTGAGGCGTGATGTCCATGGTCTTCGTTAATAAAACGAACAGAAAGAACTCACCAAGCTCGGCAGCTTCGATGGTTTGTGGTGGTGGTTTGAATCTGGTGGTCATGTAGGTATGAACAAAAGAATTCGGTGGTAGATCAACGCTTGTTAATATTATCACCCAGACCCTTGTTCAATCATTTTAAAAAGAAAAGAAGAGGATTTGTGTACATTCAATAGATATTTTTTTCCAAAGTGATAGAGTCAAAAGTTGTTTACTTGTAAAGAAAATATTATCATGAAAATTTGCATCAAAACATTTTGGGGGTAAAAACACCACGATTTTAAAAATCTACCAAAAATGAAGTTGTTTTTTTTTTTTCAAGTTTTCGGTACTCATTTAATTAAGGACGAACGTAATCAGTGATACATGCGTTATTTCATCATTTTTACCCCAAGTTTGACTCTTTCAGAAAAATCTGTTACTCCGAATCGTGTCGAATTAGCGAGGTTCAAACTGCGCTCAGAAAATATTCAGATCAGTTGCGTTCTCTGGCAAAGCAACCTATCCCTACAAAAAGATACATAGGTTTAATGAGGTTACTTGGTCTAATTTGATATTTTGGCACAATAATAATCCCACCCTTTATCTATCCACTGATGTGTACCTTTGGAAAACGTCCTTAAACCCGAAATTTACTCAAGAGATGTGATCCGATGTTAGGTTAATTAGTTAAGTGGGAATATGGCCAAGTTGATGAAGGACTTCGTGCGGTGTGGGTACGGCGTTAATTCCTTTAAGACGTCTATTGATATCATTATGAATGGCGATCAACAACAGATTCGTTATGTTTATCGCCTTTTCTCAAGTTGATGGTGAAGTTACTTGATTAAGATTAGCCTGAAACGACAAAATCCCGTACACTTTCAGCGCAAAATCTCTTTGTTCGTTGTGGGGTTAAAACGGCGTAGTAATCGATGTTACAATGACTGTACAAAAATGCAGACCTCTCAAATCAAGTTTACAAAAGAACACTTGTCTGGGAAAATACTAAGTGGGAAGCTCAGCTTAGTCTGACACAGGGCTTCACAGGAGAGGAAGATTATCTCCTAATCTGCCTTAGAAATCAGTACTTGGTTCTAACCTCGTAAACCGACCACAGACGCGGATGAAAAAATTGTGAGCTATAACAATCACCAATATATATATATATATATATATATATATATATATATATATATATATATACGTGTGTGTGTGTGTTTGTGTGTGTAAATATAAATTTGTGTTTATAATACAATTGTTCAATGTTTCCAATAAAATACAGCTACTGTAATAAATACTTATGGAATCCTCACAGCAAATTAAACTCTAAATTAGAATACTATCCCAGTAGAAATAAGAAAAGCAAAAGAAAAGACAAAAACGATCTGATTCAATTCACCTCATAATCTAGAAGTAAAGACCATTATGGGAAAATTATTTTCAAACATATTTACTGGATATTACTTCAATTATCATGTTTTATATAAAATATTTGATTAAAAAAGATACCCCTAAAGTTGGCTATTGATGCACCAACAACGTAGCCCAAGATTATCAAATCACACACAAAGTAATTACGAACAGACAACGAAGAATGAAAGTTAAGTCCGGTTGCGATTGTAGAAGTACCGCGAATCGCCTAATTTGACAAAAATGTAATCCGGCTAATGTGGTTTATAAAACCACAGTCAAGACCATCGAAAAAAACTAAGAAGTCTTTGCTGCATGGCAATTATCAAGCTTGTTTCTATTGTTGAGCGTGTCGTTTCCAAACTGTCATTTGTTTTGATCCTAGCGACGCTGCAACAAGTTCAAGATAAAAAAAAATCCATTGATGAATCTCAGAGAGTCAAAACCGTAATAGTTCTCTTATTACGGATTAGATATTTTACCAGAAAGGTGGCGCAAGGTCATCGAAAACCAGAGATCTATTTTTGGAGAGACTGATAATGCTTAGAAATCTTATGAATAAATGATTTTGTCAAAAATGGTGTTGGAAGCTTCTACATCAACCACTTGTGTGTGTGAGCGCGCAATATTAATTCTATATATCTCGTTTATATAGTATATTTTATTATTGCTATTTACACTGTGTTTATATCCATATATTATTTATGTACGCATGCTTGAGGCTTCATAAATGTATACTGGCCGTTCCTTTACCCGGTGATATCACAGGTAGGATTTATTAAACACACAAGTCAAAATTTTCATCTGCGCTCATGGTTACATTGCAAATTTTGACTGAAGGATAGAAATGAAACAATAATCACGGCAATCTTCTAGTGTCGACTGTAGTTGAACCTAATATACGTAGACAAGTTTTTTCAGATCATCATCATCATCAGACTTTTATCGTCCATCGTTGGACATAGACCTTCCCCAGGATTCACCGCAATTCTCTATCATGAGCGTCGCGGAGCCAGTATTTTATGAATTTGTCGAGTTCATCTCTCCATCTTGTATTCTGTCGACCTCAGTTTCACATGTGATCTCTTG
>OY735217.1:28783551-28811051 GCA_963457665.1 Thysanoteuthis rhombus
CCATTTACTGCTTTATATTTTCCGAGAAAACTAATTCAACTTTTCATTTCACTTTTTCCTTCCCTTATACTTGAGTTCGGTTATGGCTGTCTTTTTTTATTTTCATTTTCATTATAAAAGAAGAAATACCAAACCTACATTTTCTTTGGACACAAGCAATTAAGAGTACACAGAAATTAAGGCAAAAATGGTAAATATTAGATTCAGTGAAGTAGTGTAACATCTTCGTGAGAAAAAGTATCTTTTTTAATTTTTATCATGTATGTATGTATGTATGCATTAGCCAACGGATCTTTATTTTTTTGCGAGACTGACCGTTACAATTTTAGGGCTCTTAAAAATTACATCGGTCGATCTTGCAAAAAAAAAAAAAATCTGTCGAACAAGACTGACCGTTGTATTAATGGGCAGGTCATGTTGCAAGAATGACTGACAACCGATTGACATCACGACTCACTATATGGATCCTCAGAGATCACATGCGAAACTGAAGCCGACAGAATACAAAATGAAGAGATGAACCAGACAAATTCAGAAAATACCGGCTCTGCGACGCCCTTGATAGGGAATTGTGGCGAATCCTGGGGAAGGTCTATCATGATCATGATCATGATATCACAACGTTATCTGCCGACTAACTTAGGGAAGGTATATGTATCTCTCTTTTTTCTGTCCACTCGATATCCCCAAGAGTTCTCAATGAATTTCATTGAAATTTTGTGAAAGGGTGGACAATGGGCTACGGAAGACGTGATTTAATCTTTGGTGGATCCATGCACAGTTACCTCTCCTACATTGTAGCTCAGTCTACACAACCTAGTATCTCTGAAAGTTCTCGATATATTTCAATAAAAACAATTGTGGCAATAGGCTTTTGAAGAAATGATCATATTTTCGGGTTCACCAGGGAACTTTTGCAGTTACCTTCCCAGCATTGTTAATATACGTCTTTGCAATATCTGAAAAAGTTCTCAATGAATATCAATTATTTTTTTCCGGAAGGTTAGGCTACGTGACAAGGGAGAATTGGTTTGATTTGGGGCTGGATCCAGAGTTTTTTTTTTTAATTTTCTATTTAGATATTTTCTCTTCATACTCTTCAATCATATTTGTCGATGCAATAGTTCTCAAAGAATTTCAGTGACATTTTGTGAAAGGGTGTAAACCATGGGCCCAGGAAGGATTGATTGAGATTTGGGACGGATCCAGGAAATTTCGTACAGTTACCTCCTGATTTTCATCCAATTTTCGTGACAATGGCGTTGGTAGAGTTATACGCTGTTTTGATGCTTAATAGTTAATTGAATGTTTTCCGAGGTTACTTAGCGTTTCAGAAATTTCCTTGGATCGTCGAGACTTGCCCAGGAATGACTGTTCGGGTTAGATATTTCCTTAACTCATCTGAGTCTGGATCAAGGCCACGACATGAGGCATACGTGAGATCCGATATAACTTCCCTAGTTGATGGTCCACGAGACTCGCTTGCTGACCATGGCCCCAAGCCAGGCACCCAAATAACTCTAGTACAAGGCTAGGGTAGTGGGGAACCCAATGACTATCAATTGTACTACACCGGGGAATTATTATGCGAGACTAGTCTGTGAACTCTACACCAACGATAATTACAGAAGTCAGTTTACTCTAGTACAAGGAACTTAGTGTACCAAGTGGGGTCGAACTCACTACAGTATTGATGATATGTGAGATTAGTGTGCAAACTATTGTTCCACACTGAGACACCCATCATTAATTGGTATAAAAGAACCAGAAGTTGAATTGAAAACGCTCTGATATTACGCCGGCGCAAAAATGATTAGTGTTATTTTAAACTTTGAAACGAAAATCAAAAAAGTCCGCTGATACGAAGTCTATTCTATGCTTCTTTGGTGCAACAAAAACGATACATTTCTTGACCGCATTGTGACATGTTGCCAAAATGGATTCCGTACAACAATCGACGGTGTTCCGCTCAGTGACCGGGCAGGAGAGGGAACCGCCTAGATACTTCCCCAACCCAAACCCGTATCCACAGAATATTATGATCACTGTTTGGTAGTCGGCTTGTGGAATCATCCTCTACGACATCTTGAATTCCGTTGAATTCATCGCAGCAAACGAGTACCGCCAGGAAATCGACTAAATGCACCAAGAACTGAAGACGTTAACGTCCAATATTGGTCTGTCGAAAATGACCCATTCTTTTACATGACGCAAATGACCCCGCAGAAATTTTAAACGAACCAGGCTACAAAACTCTACCACGCTCAGCTTACTCAACAGACCTCTTTCCGACCGGTTACCACTTTTTCAAGCATTCCGACCAGCAAAAGAAGGTCTCAAACAACCAAACAACAGCTCAAAACGCCTTCGAAGAATTCATCGGTTCTGCGTCCTCCAGGAATAAACAGACATATTCATAGTTGGCAAAAATTTGTAAATTCTGAATGTTCTGATTTCGATTAATAACTTTTATTCTGAACTGAGATGTACTGCTTCAATGCTGATGGTGAAAAACTGCAATTGTTTTCGTTCCATCCTAATTGTTCTGATAATTGTGCTTATTGTAATGGTTATATAGTAACAATTATATCATAATAATCATAATAATGCTGACGCCTCGCTGTGGAGTAATGCTCAGTAAATAGATGAGACAATAACTACAGTATTGAGTTCGAACCAACAATGAGTGCCCCACATTTGCAGCCTTGTGTCAGACTAAACTAAGTTTTAACTATGTGTGCTTAGCTGTGATGTAATCGGTAGCAATCTAGCCCAGCGGGTAATTACTTCTCATTAGTGCGTTAGATCTTTACCGGGCGTAGGCGCCCCACTATTCTAGCCTTGTGTCAGACTAAAAAGTTAGGTTATTTGATACCTACACATACGAACGTGAGATAATAATCACCAAGCTGATGTCACTATACATTAATATTGAGTAGTGTTTTAGATCCTTATTGTCAGTCCAGCTGATAAGACACAAATCGTTCACTCATGATAAATGCGAGAAGCTTTGCATGATACGTAATACGCCCGTGGGTAGCATTTTGGTGTATGGGGACTAGATGAATTCACAATTGGTGCCTATCCTGTCCATGTCAAAAAAACCTCCCACCACATCAAAACGACGCTTTCAGTAGAAATCATAGTTAGAGATTTATTTTGGACGGAGTTGGTCTGGAAAACTCTGAAGTATAGCCAGGGCGTATCAGAAAAATAGAATTGTCACATTGTTGGCAGTTGAACTATGTGTCCTTGAGTCAAATTCAAACTAAGATCCCCGCCGGGGGGGGGGGGTATTGATAAGTAAGCTATCAAAGTATCATAGTTGTTTTCGAAAGTATTTTCGATTTAGAATTTGCATTATGACGGGGCGGGGGGTAGGCATGAACATCGCATAATTTACTCAGGGCTCTAATTTTACTATCACAAAGAGAGAAGATAGGCAGAAGGAGAATGAAAATCGTAGATCGATGGAAGAGGGAGGCGGGAGGGTGTGAGGGGGCAGGGGTCAGATAAAGTGACGGTGTAAAGACGTGTGGTCAGGTGGCGAAATGGTTACAATGGTAGGATGACAGAATGGTCACGGGGGAACCGAGGGACGATTGGAGATAAAGAAGAATCGAGGTTCTTCCATCTCCTCTGATTGTCTCTGATACGGCCCTGATACTTAATCCACGCTCAAGGAAAATTATCTTCGCCCTGACACGCGAGTTCCGACATGAATACATGCTCTCTTCTTACTACGATATTTGGTAAATGTCGCTTTATCGACTAGATAGAAATCAGATCAGAAACAGATCTGTTTCTTCCTCTAGAAGATTCGATGACACCTGTCTCTCATTATACCTGTTCAGCGAATTGAGATGACATCTCCTTCCTCGTCCAAGATTGAGTTTCGGATTTTGCATCGTCACATTAACCTTGTATCAGAAGCAAACAGCCTTTCCTTTCTGCGAGTAGCCGCTTAATTAAAGAGGTAGTGAGAAAAACTGAAACCTGTAATTAATAATACTGGCTATACCTCTCAGTGGTCCAGCAACTCCCATAGTTCGGCACATTCCGGATTTACCAACATTAGTTTGTGGATCTGTCTCTAGAGTACTTGAATTCGGTTTCGAACCGCAGTTTGAATCGTAATTTAGCACCCTATGAAGCAAATCGTTGAACCGAATATGTAAAACTCTAACCGCAGTTTAAAACCGAATTGAAGAACTCAAAATTCGACAACTTTCAAACATCGAATTAGACCTGTATTCATTGATTTTTTTTTCTGAATTTTTTAAAATCATTTTCAATACAACTAATTAAAAAGTATAATACAAATAATATCCATTTATCATGATATATTTTGTATTCTAGGAATTATATTTAAGATATATATCTTTCTGAATTTCACACTATAGGAAAAATCGTTGAACATCAATAAATTACTAAGATTTATTGCGTTATAGTATGAAATATTTTCCAATGTTTTTCTTCTTTGTATTTTACTTCGTTTTCCTCGTCTTCCTCCTCTTCCTTCTCGTTTCTTTCCATTTTTCTAGTGCTGTATTACTTCTTTTCTCTCTCTTTTTTTTTCTTTCTTCTATATCTAATTCTTTGTCTTATCCTATTCTTTACTCTCCATTTTTCCCCTTTCTTCTTTCATATCCTTTTCTAGCTCCCTTTTTCTCCTTTTTTTTTCTGTGTCTTTTTTTCTGTTTTCCACCGTTTGAACATGTTTTCGGGGTTTTTTTCATCTTCTTCTCCCCCTATGTTTCCTGCCAAAAAAAAAAAATGCCTAAAACCTTATCCAATTTTCCATAAACCATTCAATAACGTTCTCAATTTTCTTTTTCTTTTTCCATCTTTCAATGCACCATGTTGATCTGTTGCGTTCAGAAGCCTCATTTTATGAACTTAACAACAGACACTAATTTCTCCAATAATTACCGTCAACCAATTTTTCCATTTTTTTCCATTCTACTTTCTCATTGTTTTTTTGCTCTGCAAACCATTTGACTTTGGTGTCTCACTTATTCTTTCTTCCTCTCTCCACCTTGTATTACGTTATCGTCTGCTAACGTATTTTCGATCTGTTCAGAATTTTTTCGACATAAAGTCGTCTTTCTCTTTTTTCCCATAATTCGCTCTTTTCTTTGATATTTAGCAGCTTCAATCAAATTGCTCTTGCAAGAACCTTTTTATATATTGGTTCAATCGGTGTATTTTTTTTAATGGTTGAACGATGCTCACACTCCTTCAATGCCAATCATAAAAAATAACCCACGAAAATTCATGAAATAAAAACGGTAAAAGAATTTTTCTTTTGAATGCTCCTAATGATACTATTTTCAAGAATACAGTGGAAATGGACGGGACCAACAAGTAATTGACGGAAATGCGGAGATTTCGCTAATAAATAAATGATTTCTGTTACATCTTAATGGTATTTCCAGTCGTATTTGAAAGCCTTTCTCTTGCAATTTTTACGCAGATCAATCATATTCTGTGTGGATAATTACTAAGAATAGGTTAGTCTAGAACAAGGCAACGAATATGGGGAAACAAGTTAGTATTGAAATCACAACAATAGTAATAATCTTTGAAAGTAACTTGATTGCACTTTGGCGAGTATCCCCTTAGCTTTGCATTGTCTGGCATGAGGCCACAAGTGAGAAAGTGCCGAGTGAAATCACGACAGAAGTAATTGTCTGAAAAACTAGATTGATTATTCTTTGACGAGCTGCCTCTTGGATGAGTTTAGTCTAGCACGAGACCATGAATATGGAGCTCCTAGTGAGTATTGAAACCACTGCAGTAGTAATTGTATGCAAACTTGGTTTTATCGATATCTGGAGAGTTGACCCTTAGCTTAGCTTAGTCCGGTACAAGGTCAGAAGAGTATAGCACTCAGTGAATTACAAACTCACTTCAGGAGTAATATTCGGTGAAACTTGATTTCTTTTTGGCGAATCAACCCAGAGTCAGAAATGTGGAGTTGTCAAGGAGGATTAAACTCGCTGCTTCAGTAGGTATGTACTAAGCTTAGCTCAATCTGGCACAAGACCACACGTGTGGACTACCAAGTGAGGATCAAACTTATTACTGTAGTAATAGTCAGCGCAATTTGGACACATAACAGGACTATTTCGCATACAATATAAATGCATTAATAATTATTTTACATGGGAAATGCATTACAAATGTTTGCTGTTTTTTCGATAGAAATGTATTGCGAATAATTTTGCTGTAGAAATTAATTCCCAATTAATTCGACTTATTGTGTGCATCCGTTAGCGAGATATGCCCTTGTATACAAGAAAGGAGAGTTTGTAAAGGTGTTATGCTTAGAGTAAAACTGGCAGACATAGGAGGGTTTTTTTCGGTTCTAGGAACGTTAAAACTTTTTTTCCCTTATAAAATAATAGTAATTGCTTTGTCGTCTACGCCTTTCAGGATTATGAAATGTTTTATAGCAACACTACATTTGGATTGCAGTGAAAGCTGAATTGAGTAACGAAGCATCAGTGAAAAACACCATGGAACAATAGTGAGAAAGAGAGACAAAGGAAGATCCTCTTCGGAACTGAAGTAGTTACGATCCTCCCACGACGACTGCAATCGATGTTTGAGCCCAGTTAAAATAAAAAAAACTAAGATTCTGAATGCTGATTTTCAAAGTAGGCAAACCTTACCTACTTGGAAGAATGGCGATTTACAATATTGTTACTCCTAGTTCCTCCCAGTTAGGATAGTGCCGGACTAAGCCAAACTATCAAGGAGATTATCAAAGAAAGTTGTCTGGACGGAGACATCATCATCATCATCATCATCATCATTCTTTCAACGTCCGTCGTGGGACATAGACCTTTCCCAGGATTCACCACACTTCTGTATCATGGGCGTCGCGGAGCCAGTGCTTTCTGCATTTGTCCAGATCGTCTCTCAATCTAATGTTCTGCCGGCATCGGTTGCGCATGTGACCTAGGGGGATCCATTTTGTAAGTCGCGATGTCCATCGGTTGTCCGCCAATCTTGCAATATGGCTAGCCCACTGCCATTTTAGATTTTTAATGAATTCAGAGAAGGAATAAACAAATATTGTGCAGTGGATAATCAGAAAATAACAGGGAACAATAAGGAGGGGTACCAAGAGAAACCTGCTTCGTAGCTGAGATAGTCGCATATTTCCGACAAGAGCCCGGGGTCGGTGTTCGTATCCCGATTAAAAAGCTCATAAAAAAAAGCGAATACCGATTTTCAAGGCAGCAACTCCTCTCATTAAGAAGACTTTTTTAGTGCACTTTTCCTTTTCCGCGTTTGGCCTTATGTCGTATTAAGCTAAGCCAAGTAGTTTTCAATACAGTGCAGTGTTTGTTAGTCTTGCAGGCGAACTCGTGGTGAGTTCGAACCTCACTGAGAACCTCATTACTGCATCGCTCTTTTAGACGAACCCTCAGGCTTTAAATTTGAGGAGTTAGACAAGGAAATACTGAGGTACGATTTGTTCTACAGAATTATTCTAAACCAAAGCTAAAAAAATCCTGTCCGTTCCCAGAGGTTTCTTACAAATTACAACAGAATAAATTGATTACATTCCTTTCTTCGGAATAAGGTTCAACAAAAAGAATACGCCTCCGTTTTCATTGAATATCATTCAATTAAATAATTTTAATTTTTCTGAATCTAATAACTTATGCTTATCAATAACCGTAGGGTTCTTTGAATCATTGACGGCAAAGACAAAAATAAATGTCGACAGAAAGGGATTTCCCACGATGCACAAAGCAAGCCAACATTGCGCCCATTCCTCTTGCTAACAAAATTATAGAGATATTTGCTCGCGTCTCTCCGTCCGTCTATCTTTCTTCAAGATTTATACGAACGTACTTTTTGAATTTCAATGAAATTTTGTGATAGGTTGGGCAATGGAGGAAAAAGAGTTGAGACAATTCCGGGAATTTCTTCCGGATGAGAGATATTGTTCCGTTTTCTATTTCATACACGGATGCATACGCTCATGACAGTCCATATGATATCCCCAAAAGTTATCAAGGAAACTTTGTGGAAGAGTGTACAATACACCATGGAAGAAACGATGATTAAACTTGGTGGAGGGTATCCACACAAAATTATCTCCCCTCCGTAGTAGTTGCAGCGCCACATGACATAGTATGGCCAAAATTTCATGTCGATCCACACGGTCTCCATCAAGGTCTCAATAAATTTCAAGGAAATTTTGTGAAAGAGTGAATGATGTGCTACGCAAGAAGTGATTAAATTGTGAGACGGATTCAGGAATTTTTTTTATTGGGAGATATTTTTCCATTTTTTTTTTCATACATTTATATTCACGCTAATGTCCGTCCACACGATATCTCTAAAAGTTCTCAATGGCATTTTGTTAAAGAGTGGGGTATCAGCTATGAAAGAAGTGATTAAATTTGGGGATGGTTCAATGAGCAATTACTTCCCCTAACAATGGAGTTAGCAGAGGTACGTGCTCTCTGAGCGCTTTTAGTTTTGATATTGTGTTTTGCCAGTCAGATTGAGTTTACTGTTAATTTTTGGCTTGTCTTTTTTCTTTATTTTATTGCTTTTTTATCTCGACTTTCTCGGACCATTAAACTAAATAGCGTGAAGTGAGAAAACTAAGTGACTTTCAGACAGTACTTGACTTGAACTCGCATCCCATGGTAAAGGAACTCACCTTTCTCAAACCAATTCAGCCTCTGAAATACATGGTTAGAAGTGGGGCTATGAATCTACTATCACATTAGCACCGCTCTACCCAAAATCTGAACTTGACAGTCGAAGGGTATTAGTCTAAAGGTTAAATATGATGCAACAGTGTGTTGAAGGAAAGTCTACCCAAAAATCGATAGTTAAAATACTTCATTTCATAGCTCATAGAACCTACGCTCGTCAGCCCAATACCAAAATTGGGATACGCAGACGATCTTTTCAATATGGCGTCAATCCTTTCTCCTTTGTCATGTGTTGCCAAGCAGATTGAGTTTACTTAAATTTCTTTTTTCTTTCATTTTTTGTTCGTGATCTAATGATTGAACTGTGCATACACTCCTTTCCTGCCAATCAAAAAAAAAAGAAGAATTATCAAAGGAAAAAGCGTTTTTGAAAAATGTGAAAGAAATATTCTTTTAAAAATTCTATTGCGTCACAATAAAAAGAAAAACCAGAAAAAAGTAACAAAGCCGAGGGAAGCCAAAGAAGAAATCAGCAAAATCAGTAACATTCCATTAATAAATAAATTATGCAGATTCCGTTTCGACAATATTCTTTATGCATTTTTGAATAGTTTTACATGAAATTAACCTGATATTACTTTCTTCCTTCATTTTTTTTTCTACTTGACAGTTTTCTTAAGGGGGTTTTGTTGGGTTTTATTTGATTCCTTCATGATGTTAATTGAGCTTTGTGAATCGTGCCTGCTTTGTATTTTTTTCTCTTTTCTGAGAATTTTCAAAAGTTTGAAAGTCTAACCACTGTTCAGTTTTCTGTGTCATATAATGCCCCGATCTTTATCAATAGTTTGAGCCCTGAGGTTTTGGAAAGAACGCAAAGAATTAGAAACAAGTCATCTTGCTTCTGTTTTTGTTCATAGAACAAAGTTATTGTGGTTATGATGACAAAAAGATCATTCGTAATAGTCATCATACCCTGGCTAAATGACTAACCATAACTCTAACCTAAGATTATCGGACAGATGAGATAATAACAACCAAGTTGGCTAAATGTCCTTAACTAGTAGTTTTCTAACTAACGAATCACGATGCCTCCACTGTATAAGGATTTTTCCCGTTGCCTCAATTCAGAAAGTACAGAACATTTGCATTTACTTTCGAGTGTCTCTACCTCTTGCAGGTTATATAATCACTTCCACAACGCTTATAAATGTTTGATGAAAACCTTCCTACTTCTACGAAAACAATGACTACAATTTTTCAAAAAGTACTCAATCAAGATATTTTTCATTATCAACTTACTAGGATGATTAGAATTTTCGAATATCCTGCAGCGCCCCAGGGAGCCAACCATGGCGCCCACTTTGGGAATCACTGTCCTCAAACTTTTTTCATTTACATTTATTTCGCTAACAAAACTACGGCGAGTTGAAATAGCCTTAATCATTTCATGTGATGGAGACAGAGGACCAAGTTCACTTGTCGCACTCCGAAACTGACTGCTTTCTAAATGGACACATTTGACTTGACACCGGGTGATGTCATTCAAACGTCACTATTTCAAAAGCATTAACAAAAATCACGTATTTATTGTAGTTACTTTCTCTCAGAAAGTTTATTCTTGGATTAAAAAAGAGTAATTTTTGTCATTTCAATCTCAAAAAGTTGAATAAGAAAAAAAACGTAGTTTTTTGTCAAGTTTCAAAAGTTACACACCACCAGAAAAACAGAAATATTTCCTATCAAAGATCGTATTTTTTAAAGTTAAATGCATTGTGGTAGTTGTTTTTGTGCTCTCTAAAAGAACAGTTGAATATTAGATTTTAAAAATAGAAAGAAAATAGTAGTTTTGAAAGTTACCGCCAGAAAAACAAAAAGTAATTTTTCGAAAAAAAAAAGGTTTTTCATAGAGCTTTCAATCCATTCTCAAATCTGACAAATTTACAGATGTAACGAAGGTCTTTAAATCTTAATACAGTGATGGGGAACTGTTATATATATGAAACTTATGTTTAAAATATGAATTGAAAATTCAAATTATACTTACAAAAGTAGAATAATAAAACAAAATCTAAAGAGTTCTTTCTCTTAAATCCATTGTGTATCATCTAAAACCTAAGCGTCATTGGTTTACCATCATCATCTTTTCAAAAATAAATAAACGTATCGATTCAATTTGATTAAAAAGTGATCTAATCAAAACTGGGATAACTATTTCCTTTTACACAAAACTTTAAAAGGGGGAAATGTCCATTTAATCCAAAGGATACCGTGACAAAATTGTCTCACAACATTTTTAAAAAAAACTATGTTTGTATCTCTCGTGCCACATAAATTCCTTCAAAGAGAGTTCCAAATGAGATCTCTTACTCCCAACCATTGATTTCATAAAAACGTTTCTGACGATTCCAATAGCTCTCCATTGTTTACGTGTGAACTTGGTTTATTTTTATCCACGAAGCAAACTGAATGATTCACAGTCTTATGAGGAAATCTCAGGTCTTGCTGAATCTGCTTGCCTGCCTTCCATTCATCGTTGTGAATGGTTGTTCCAGACAATACAATTTTTTTTCTATAATCGGTAGTAATTTTTCTACAATCTTTTTACCAACTATCTCCGTATAACCAACGGCAGGGTGAGTATTTGTATCTGCTGAACAAAAGACCCATAAATGGCGTGCTTGAGTTCTCCAGCTATGAAGCTTCGGCTCCTGGGAGAAACAGGACTCATCTATTTCAAACTCTACACCAGAACCCCCAAGCTGTACTCGGTTATCTTCAAAATATTTTGAATTTATTTTCCGAAATTCATCATAGATATGGACGATACATTTCAGCCGAATATCAAGATAAGATCATGATAGCATTTTTTTTATTTGTTCTTTCAGAAGATAAACAGCGAATACACACATCTGTAATGTTGGGTGAAAATCATTAAAAAAAAAACGAATTAGAACGAATGGCCGTTCTATTTTTGTACATGTTGCTGTCCTTATTCTGACATTTCATGAATATTTATCCTCTGCCCTGAAATGTTTTGTTCAGCTCATCTCTTCGTTGCAGCTTACACACTTCATGCTACTTGCTAGAAGGCGATGTTGTTTCATCCAGTCTAATTAAGGCAAAGGGTTTTCATTTGCAATAAAAGGACGCGTAACATCTCTGAAAATTGTTCTAGACCTTATTTCCCAGAGAAGTGCTTGGAGTTCTCTAAAAAGACAGAGCTAGAAAAATTAAAGTATCCATGGTGGATTAAAAAAAATAAACAAATTGATTATGATTAAAAATATTCGATGGAAAATGGGTGGGGGGGACAATTGCTTGTTTTGCTGAGGGCAAGTAACTTCCGTCAATCGGTGTCAAGTCAAATTTGTTCCGGATAATCTCGGGGTGCGAAAAGAAAACTTGGTCCGAGACCAAAGAAAAGACCCTGATTCTGTGTCAGAGCCCATTCGAATAGGTATTTGCCAAGTCTAGCAAAAGGTAATAAGTAGTTTAACTTAGTCTGGTGTGGGGCACCTAGTGGGGATCAAAGTAAATATGCAGTAGCCATCATCTACTAGACAAGCTCGATAACTACCAACCCACTGCAAGGCATCCTACGGCATTTATCGGTATTTCCTTCCGAGTTTATCTTTGGTTTGGTACAAGATCCCATATTTAGGGCACCTAGTGGGGATCGAAGTCACTGCATAATATTCATGGTCTACATTTTAATCTCGTTGATTATTGTGTTATTCAAACTATTTTAATAGCTATGTTAAATTTTATTTCTAAGATAGTCTTATGCTTAAAGTAAATTAGACTGAATTAAAAACATGATTTATGATAATTCCTGTCTGAACTTTTTAGATGAGGGAATATCATCATGTAAAGTATTTTACAGACATATTCATTACCTGAAGACGGCCGTAGGGTGCAACAGCCGAAACGTTGTGTTCAAAAAATTAACCAAGATGAGGACAAAAGTCCGCAAAAAGACCTTTACATGATGATTTATGATCTTGGAAAACGTTCAACATGTGCGAAGTTGGGTAACCTCGCTGTTGCTATTCAAAATATGCACTGTACAAACCAACGTTATGAGAAAATATTTCTGATCAAATGCATAGCTGTAGTTTTGTGAATAGCACAATATTATAGCATCAGTTGATGATTCCGCTTGGAGTGAATAAAGGAGTTTTTGAGCGCATGCGCGTCTCTCTCTCCTCTGCGTGCAAAAGAGGCCTGAAGTGGCTGCTCTTCGGGGAAAATAAAGTAAGGAATAAATATATATATATATGTGTGTGTGTGTGTGGAAAGAGAGGGGGGGAACATTATTGATCCGCACTTTGCTCTCTTTTGTAAATCCCTGTTGTACAATACTAACTCCCCTTCTTTTATCTACGAGCACCCCCAGCACCTACCAACTTATTCTTTTTCTATCCTCCTCGCCAACCCCCGCCCCCAGCTTTTACTCGTTTGTTCTCTCTTAATACGGCACGAGGCCTCAGAGAGTGGTGGGGGCGGAATGGGACTAGGAAGATTGTATTACGCCAGTCTTCCAAGTGGAAGTATACGCCTGCCTGAAGAACAATCCGAATTCAAAATCCTGACTTTTAACTGGGCTTGAACACCTATCCCAGTCACTTTTCAGACGAATTGTGTATTTCATCACTGAAGAACGATGACGGTTTTGTTTCAGATTACTTAAAACTTATTGGAACAGTTGGCAAGACAAGGAGTGTTGTAATTAGCGAAACTAGTGACAAGCCAGGGGAATACTGCGCACGTGGGAGAGATTCCCATTCTACCGCCTTTCACTGTGTCGCATTAACTAACAGAGAAAGGCAAAACCACCGGTCGATTTCCTTGCACAGGAAAGAAAATGGTTATCTGTTCCAGTGCTTCATTCAGACGAGTTGACTGTTTACCTAATTTTTTCTGCTATTTTACGAGTTGTTTACGCTGTTAAAATATTCATACCATTCTTTTCGAGCGTATTCAGTTGGTTCTAAGACAGAGGCCAGAGAAGATGCCCTCTTATACAATTCTAAAGAAAGAGCTTGGACTTCGGTTGAACAAATTTCATAAAGCGGATCGAAGGACATTGTGATCTTTCACGCGCGTGCGCACACGCTTACGCACGCAGACGTTCATGCACATATTGGCATACATATATGAGGTGTCAAGGGGTAACGCCTTGGCCTTGTAGATACCTTGATTAATCTAGGGAGAGAAAAAGAGGAAAAGTGAGAAAGATTCTCCATACAGTAGAATTAACAAAGATTAATTTAACTATCAATCATCAACAAATAATTTTTTTAAACCTAGCATCATGCAACGTTAAAGGCTTAGAATTTTTTTCTTTGAATAGAGCGCCCTTGATTTTAAGGGAATGGATTTATGTTCGTTTTGTATTGTTTCCAAAGCTTAATTGGCTTTTCGTGGGGGTCGTGAAGTTATTAGTGTAAGCATTAACCCTGGGGCGACTACCATAATTGTATGCAAAAAGAAAAAAAATCGGGCTTTGCCGTCGTCTAATTTTGAACATGCTTTGCCTAACTGATGTCGTTTCAACAATGAAGTGACCTAATTTCACGAGAATCCTTTGCAGAATATTATTGAATTATGTTCCTGTATTAAGATAACTTTTTATTCGTTTTTTCTCGACTCTTCCATTTCACCCTCCCCATTCCAAGCGTGTTTTTCTCTATCTTACAATCCCCTAATTATGTCCTTAAGCTCGTCAACCATCCCCCTCCATTTGTTCTGTGCGAATTTATTCGTTTATTTATTTATGCCTTTGCCTGTCCACACCAGGTGTCTGATGGTTTTGACTGGGGATCGAGTGACAATAGTATCAGTAGCAGCAATATCTATATTCATTTTTATTTGACGAAATATTGTCAACCATTAGTAATCTTTTTTTTTTCTTTTTTTTTTTTATTGTAGTATCTTTCTTTCTTTTTGATTTTTAGGACCTCGCATCCCCAGCAATTTTCTTGAGAATCTTTTTTTAGATATTTTACATCGTTTTTAAGGGATTCTTTTTTTAAAGATTATTCAGGGTTCCATAGATATATTACATCCTGGGAGCTCCGGCGCCCTCACTTCTGCCTTTCCCGAGACTGCAGTTCCAATGCGTTGCTTCATTGTTTACTCACTAACGTAGCCTAACGGCCTGAGTAAAGTTGCAATGAATAGGAACCGAAAAAGCTAAGATGAAAGAATACTAATTAAAGATAAATAATAATGAGTGACAATTCTTCAAATAAAATACGAAAAACGATGATATTGCAGAAGAACTCGTACATCAACAACAGACAATATCTGACAGATTTTTCTCTCTTCTTTTTTGAGCTTTATTTGCGAAAATATCCTTATCGAACGGCTAGGTTTCTTTGCTAAATCCTCGTCCAAAAAAGGAATTCTAATCGCAAAACAAAGCCAAGCACGTTTTCTTTGAGGCGAAAGATTTTGTAAAATCAATTACTGATATCAAAACTCAATTCAATTTACTCGCCTGGACAGAAATACTGAAGAGATCGATTTTTTAATCGATACTTAGGCGTTAATTCATATTATCTCAAGTTATTATACATATAATTATGCTTTTCCGTCAGTGATACAGCAATAATTCCTGACCACTAAAATCATTTTCTTCCTAATTTACATGGCAGTGTTAAAGTAAGATATATTTACATTGTACATATAATGGCCCTATTCAGCAAGTAATACTTGAATTAATTCTTGATCACTTCCAATCAATTTCTCTATGGTTTTCGATGTGTTCCTATATAAGATCATATTCAGTGTATAAATACCAGTGTCACAAAATTTGTTGAGGTGTTACTATCTGCTCACGTCAGAGTCGCGGTGGAAACGGGAAAATGATATTTACAACAGTTTCAAGTCACCCCATCTTTGTTTGTGTGTTCTATTTTACCCCTTTAGCTGGCTATGGCAGTGTGCTGTCTCCCTTCCTACTGACACAGTGGCCTCCTTACCTACCTAATATACAAGCTTACGTGCATTAGGTGGGTTAGGGGTGACTGTGCTGATGTAAAGAGGACACTTTACAGCAGTGGCTGGCTAGAGACTGGAGCAAAATGGGGGACAATAATTAAAAGGAGAGAAAGATGATTTACAGTGATCGCTTGCTTAGCGTCGAGCATCTCTAGTAACATTCCCCTCTATTGAAGGTAAGTGTGTAATACTGAAAGTGTATGATACTGAGACTATTGCACGGCGTAAATTCAAAAAAATTTTCTGGGGGAATCCATAATATTGCTTTTTGAAGAATATGTAAATGGCTGATATTACCTCAACTAAATTATACTGATATTAGGGTCATCCTATATTCTTTTTTCTAGTGATTTCATGAATTTGAGTAGAAGGAAAAATCAACACAAATCCAGTACATAACTGGTCGTTTGAAAAAAGATTAATTTTCTGAAGTTACACTTACAATCCTTTCCTTTAAACAATCCTTTCCTGTTTAACGATTGTCGTTGAATGGATCAAAGCGAGCGATCACAGTTAATTGTCATCAGCATAAAGATCCCATTATTCACGTTAAATAAGACCCCTTGACAGGCATCTTGAATGAATTAATCCGATTTAAATTTTTCAACACCTTAAGCTCCTAAAACTAAAGATTGCAGATATTGGGGGTAGATTGAATTTAGCTCTCAGTAAAGTAATCTCAAAATTGTAGGAAGCGTTAGAAAGCAAGAGAAAAAAAAAACTATTATCAGAACAAGGTTTGGAACGATTATGTGCAATCACAAAATTGCAGGAGGCTGCAGAATGAATCGTCTAAAGCGTTATGCTGGTAACAAAGGCAACAAAATGAGATCAATCGTACAAGCGACTTTTGAAATGTAATGAGTCATCAAAATTGCCAGAGGACGTGGAATGGTTCAGCCAAAACGTTGTGGTAACAATAACAGCAATAAAAAGAATGAAATCAATAGTTTGAATGATGAGTGACATTGATACTGCTTCCACATCTTGAATATCGAACCCTTTAAATACCAATCGGGGACAGGTCTGCTTAGCCAATAGAAACCATCACATGACCAACGTTGGGGCGATCAATTAAAAAAATGGGGAGAGGGGTGGTCAATAAATAAGTTACTTCTCTCGCTTTTTGTAAACCTGTGATCACTAAAAAAAAGTATTGATTAAAAAAAAACAAAAACAGGCGGGTGATGCTGAAATTCTCAGCTCCATTGATGCTGCCTGTACACGTGATACATACACAGCCAACCAGCCAGCCAGCCAGACAGACGATAACTTAAAAACTGAAGATACCTTTGTTTGGTGACAGTTTTGGTTGACGGTTTCTCATAAGCATGTTTGTATGTAGTGTCTAAAACAACCCTTTTCATTGGAGATTCACCTTTGCTTGGTAGTATCGTCAACACTCCAGATATAGGTTTCCTTTGCAATCCGAAAGTAGAGTATTCCTGAAAAATAAAAAACATTTCGTAAGCCGGAATGGTGTAAAGTGAAGAAGCATCAACCATAATTTTTTTATAAAAGAATTGAGCATTCTCAGACCTCCAAAATAGTGATAATGCTATGTTAGGCTGATTCGTCGAATGTTGGGGCTGTGAGACGCGCAGAAGACTGGGGTGTGGGAGAGATAGGTGAAAAGGTTGTGTGGTACTTTCTACAATGGAAAAAAAAAACGCAGAACGCTATTTTCGCGTTGTTTCGTAATAAGCGAAAAAGGTGACGAAAATTGAACTTCCGAAAAACGAGGGATACCTGTATCTTATATTTATTTCTTTTGGGATTTCAAAGAAGTAAAAACGAACTGGCCTCGTCTCTTCCGATGAGCCATGAAGTTAAAGTGCTTCCGGTGTTGTCCCAGATGAAAATAAATAAATAAATAAATAAATAAATTGATTGATAAATAAAACAAGGAATTCCTTTCGTTTCGCTTTCCCTCTTGATTTCTGTATTTTCTCTCCCAACTTCCACCCATCCAGCAACAAGAACAAGTCCGCAATTTTATGGAAACCACTAGCGTTCTTCCGTTCGACTCCAAAAGTGTTTTCATAAAATCCATTAGGTTAATTTCTTTTTTTTTTAAATTCTTGTTCTACATGTTTTTTCTTTTATTTTTTCTTCTTTTTCTTTTCTTCTCTTGGATTTCTCATTACAAAATAGAACCGAATTAACAATCAACAAATTAGACGGTTTCGTTTTTTCAAAATAAGAGAAAAAAAAACGTTATTATACAAAGACCCTAAATTAAAACGGTAATATTTGATAATTTTTTTGAATATCAGCAAATCATTTTATTTTATTTCATTTCAGTTCATAATTCCCGTTTCGAAATTTTTCTCCAATTTTTGCTTTATTCCGATTTGAATTTTCAACATTTTATCAAAGTAATCATTGCTTTTATTCTAGTTATCAATTGATCATCGCTTTGTATGTATTCAGTTTCTTCGTTATTATCATTATTATTATTATTATTTATTATTATTATAATTTAAAATGATATTAATAGTAATTATTATTATTTATCATAATAATCTATAATAATAATCTATAATAATAATTCGCAGAGTCGCATGAAATGCATACCGTCTCTTCTGTCTGTATACTGACTGTCAAGCCTCAGCAAAAGGCCTTGGACAGAGATCACTTTTCTTGAAATATGAGCTGTTCCAAGGGGAGCAGATTTTTGGAGAGCTTATATGTCTGTCTTGATATCCAATTGTTCGATATGGTTTGATAACTTTTTTTTCTGGATCGAGCCCAATGCTCCGATTAAAACAGGCACGACTTTCACTTTTGCTGCAAGACATCCCCCACATTCTTGAAATTTCCACTTCCAAGTTGGCATATTTTTCGATCCTCTTTACTTCTCTCCGTGCGATTTTTTTTTTGTCTGCAGGTATCGCAACATCAATTATGAAGCTATGTCTCTTCTCTAGCATCAAGTGGAATAATGTATGGTCTATGCTGTTCAATATCAGCGTATCAAAGTCCAACAGACTCTTCTGTTCCCCAGTTTCATTCAACACATTCTCTGGAAAATGATTGTACCTCTCATCTGAAGAGTTATGGCCATAAATCTTACAGAGTGCCCAGTGTAAATTGAGACAAACCTTATAATGTATTCTTATTCTTGGCCAAGATTGTAACTCCAGCCACATGATGATGATGATGATGATGATGATGATGCATACACATGTCCACATCAGATATCAGGTGGTTGTCGCCGGATAAGAGCGACGGAAAATCCCTGAAAATTTCCTGAACCCTTTCCGGTATCCTGCCAGACCCCTGCACCACTGTGGTTTGGGCAATCTCGATCCTTCCTCGATTATCCAATTTATTCAATCTCGATTCTAGTATTTTCAACGAGGTTCTCAGCGTGCCATTTTTTCGTGCGTATGATTTTAACCTTTATGATCCACAACTTTCTCAGTTCCCAGGCGTTGTCCTGGTATTTTCCAAATTTGTGTTACCTATCGCCCAAGAGGTACAACGACGTTTACGAATTGGCAGACTTACTCTTCGTAGTTGTCATCGACGGCAACAATAGCAGCAACAACAATAGCAATAACAAAATTGTCGATAGTAAATATTTTAAAATGACTTCAATGAGGGAGGTACTGCCTGGGAACCTGGCCCCAAGGAACCAAGCTATTATATTCATTATTGATTACCCAGCTGCAGATGGTCAGAAACTAACGCTATTACTTGCCTGTCTGTCTTTGTATTACTATCTGTCTGTGGCACTGGGATTTTCTGTCTGTATCCCTGTGTCTGTGTGTCTGTTTGTCGGTTTACATCCTAGTGTCTGTCTATCTCTCCATCTCTATCCCTCTCTATCTCTCAGTTTCTTTTGTTCGCTCGCTCGTTCACTCTCGTTCTCTCAATCAAATAATATCTATTGCACCCAAAGACCATAACTGCCAGTCTTGCTATTCTTCTTTTAAAATATCATTGGATAATTTTACTGTCAAAACAACTGAGTTTTTGATTCTTGTTTAATATACACATATTATGCATTCGTACCATGAACACAAAGCCAAAAAAAAACTCCAAGACTTTTGAATTCCCTTTTTAGCAACTGAACTCTTCATATCTTCTTATTATTAAGCACATTTCTGCTTGCAAACTTCAATTACAAGACGTATAACAATGAGTTTACTTGATGAAGATTCGATCACCCTATCATTGGAGACATCGTGGTCGGTTAAAGTACTTTTAGTTCTCAATAGAAACCTCAATAGAATTTACTGAATGCTTATTAATAATGAATTAAATTTGGCCAGGAAGATAGAGTCAACAATACTAAGGTCGTATGAATTGATTGAAATTTAATGGAATTATTTGGCTCAATGGTCAAGCGAGGAACTAAGAATCTCTCAATTGGGGAAAGACAGAATGAATAAACCATTGCAACTAACAATAATCAATATAGTAGAGTCGAAAAAGTAGGCTCACGCCCCGGCAACCAGAATTTTTTTCGCCGTCAGTTTTTTCTTAACACTTGAAGTGTCTATTTTATGATTCTACCCATTCCCAAACTGAAATGATGTGTCATGGGGCTCATTTCAATCGTATATGACACCAAATGCGGGTTTGAACCCGGACACTGGGAAGATAGAAAATCGCCTAACTGAAGTAAACAATATACAGAGACAAATGAACGCATTTTTCCATTTAATTCTGAGCAGAAAAATGGTTATTATAAAGATTCTAACATATCCTGTCTCTATTTCAAGACAAAAGCAGAGTTCAGTTCACTTCCTTTCTTAAAAAAAAGTTTGAAAAAGTTGAAAGACGAAAGACATGATAGTATCTTTTTAAAACAGAAAAGTTGCTAAAAAGGCCAATTTGCTTACCTCGATCGAGTAGAAAAAGATAGACTTTTTAGAAAATATTTGTTATTTTGGCTCAGGTTTTTTTTCCTATGATTCTTGTGTGGGATGTCACTTCGGTTTTGATGTCATTCATTGGATGAAATAGTAAATCAATGTTGATATCGACTAGTTGAGTTTTATACCTCTATGGGTGGCTGCTTCGCGCGACTATTTGTCAAACAAAGGCCATGGGTGATTGATCATTACATCTTCTCGGCTTGGAATCTGACAGAAAAAGAGACTGGGGCTTGATTTTTGGCGCCTAAGATGTTCACTTGATTACGTATATGGATATTCGTATTTTGAGCACTTAATTTGTATATGCGCGCTTCTATTTTTAAATGCTCACAACAATATCTTTAATTGTTCATCACAGACATTTCTTACAATCTGAGCTGTATTGGTAAGAATTTTGGACAATAGTCTCTTCAACCTATCAAAGAGTCATTCAAACAGAAGTTTGATTCGATTCCTGTGGTGTCAAGAATATTTTCATTTGTTTCTGTTCAACTGAATATTGAATTCTTTAATTCTTTCATTGCGCATGCTCCAATCTATCTATATGGTTTTATTAAATGCTGACTTTGTTGAATTTCAATTCGTTCGTACTCCTACTTTTTCGTTCCCTAAAGATATTCTACGAGAAATAAAAACGAAAATTAAATTACGCGAGAAAGAAAGAAACTCTTATTTTTGAACAGCTTGTAAGTAGATTTTTGTTCTCCCTATTTTGTGACCCTTTGGTATTTGAAAGCTTACAACTTGTTAGGGTAATTATTTTTTTGTTCAACGCATGCATAGGAGAAGTGAATAAACCGACGGGGAAAATTGACAGGAAGAAAATAAAATTCAAAGTCGTTATTCAAATTCTGAATCGAAATGAATTTAAAAAACGACAATAACGAAGAAAAGCCCGCTTGACAAAAACGGAGAGAAAAAAAAAGGAATTACGTCAAGCAATTTCAAGATTTTGTTAAAAGTGACGAAAATAGTTCAGTGCAAAAAAGTAGGGACCTAAAAGTAAATATTTCGCCCGGAGACATTTAATTACCATCAGAATTCAATTAACTAATTACATTTTTTTTTCAAATTGACATTGCATGATATTTGTGGCCTCATACTTAATAGTGCTATTGGAAAAGTTGAATTCGGTGATTTTTATTGAGTTATATTTTGAGATGATAGCCCTTCCTTTTATGAATTTGCAATTGTTGTCGAGAAACTTGAGAAATGTCACACAAGAGCGTACACACTAGCTGATCAAATTCACAGCAACATACACACACACGCGTATATAAAAGCAGCCGACCATATTCACAACCATACACCCGCGCACGCACACACAAACACACTCACACACACTCACACACACAAACAACAACACAGTTCCCCCTCTTCTCTGTGAGCCTGGATTCTCGAATATTCAATAACAAAATACAGAAATCACCTTTGGATTATAAATCACTGTTTCAAGACTCAGCCGCTTGAGCCAAGAATTGATGAACTTGTAACAGAGAATGTCAAATTCTGTATTAATCTTATCTTTTAACTCAGTAAGCTTTAAGCTGAAATAAAAAACAATCGTGTCTCAGTAAATTAATTTCTTGTCGGGCGGAGGTTCATCGATCGTAAAAGGTTGAGAATCACTGGTAAAAACGGTCGGTAACAGTAGCGAGGCCTGGGCGAGAGAACAGGGAGGGTAAATCCTTTAAATCAATACGAAATTAGCGAACGAGTCTCTAATCCAATAGAAACAGTTGTTAGAACAAGATTTCTGTCAATTTGGCAGGTTAGGGTGCAAATTTATGGAACGTGAGTCCGTTAGATGGGAGAC
Organism: Thysanoteuthis rhombus; assembly: GCA_963457665.1. Lineage (NCBI taxonomy): Eukaryota > Metazoa > Mollusca > Cephalopoda > Oegopsida > Thysanoteuthidae > Thysanoteuthis > Thysanoteuthis major. Next base: position 28,805,952 of record OY735217.1, read on the forward strand.
AGATTCTCGTATTCCCATGCCCCACGGCTGACCGTTCGGACAAGCTCAAACGTGATTTCAGCACGAAATGTCATCTCATCAACTGTCGTTCACAAATAACACAATTACGCTGAAACAGTGAGGTGGACGCTGCAGTCATTGATGGGAATGGATTTGGGGAACAGGGTATACGGAAAGGCTGGTTTTGGGGGAACATGGTATACGTTAATGTCTCCTTTAGCAAACAAGCAAAAACCTCGAAAATTAGAAGTAGATATGATAATTACTTGGGAAAGCACTAGAAATACCAGGTCTACGACACTAATTGTTGGCAGTGATAGGGGAGAGAGAGATGAGATGTGGGCTGAAGACCTGAGGAGACTTACTGTCACTCAGCCCTCAGTGATGACCACCGGGCAACTGGTGTGGAACTGTAAACCACAGTATTGCTGTGTTCTATGAGAGTGTGGAGAGGAGGGCTGGAGACTTGAGAAGACCTGCTGTCACTCAACCTCCAGCGATAACCACTAGGCAGCTTGTGAGAAATTAAAAAGATGATAATAATGATGATGATGATACACACACACACACATATATATATATATATATATATATATATATATATATATATATATATATATATATATATATGCACGTATACATAGACATATGTATATATGTGTGTGTGTGTATCATTATTCTTAGTAGTAATGTTATTAATATTTCACAGCAGTAGTAACCAGTGGTCTCAATTGGATAACATGCAACTGGAAGTCTCCTCAGTACATTGTGTTTTATATTGTAACAGGTTGATATCTCCAGTCATTCAAAACAATAACACATTTACTTGACCTCACATTTTTCTTCTTAACCAGTTTTGCTGGAACACACAGGTTAGATATTCCTAAACCCTTTATCTACAGTAACAATACAGTAACCCTAACCCTGAAAATAGCCTCACCCAGGATACAAAGTCTGGAAACGGGTAATTTTCTTTTCATGGATAATTAGTGTCAAGATTTTGGTATAGACAATCCTAGATGACAATCTCACGCCCTTCCATTTACCCTCTTCTATAAGAGAGGCGCACACCATTCGATCTCTGTCCAGCTCTCATTCTGCGCATAGCAAAATGTGGGCAGTTCCAACAACATTGCGCAACAACTATTTCACTTACGTATGTACACATTCATACACACACTAACATACAAAGCAACACTATAGTTTCTTTACTTCCTGCACATGCATATGATTATTCTTAACTACACACATCTATATTGCACTACAAAATAACATATTCTATCAAGTATTAAAATAACTTTAAAAACACATCCTCTTCTTACTTATTCTGATGAGAATTACGATCGAATAATTGTTCTATACGGATTTCGAAAAATACAGTCTTTGTTAATTATTTTTTGTCTGAATCCTGATCTCTGAATTGTTCATCTGATGGTCTCCTGTCTTTGATATCAGACGAACCGTGGACTAATTGGGGTTTTGCCCCAGTGCTCTCTTGAATACTCTTGTAGCGCCCCCTATTCTTTAGTTAGGAATTAAATACAAAACCCTTCTTTCAGTTAGATATCGAAAACATCACTTCCTACGACGGCCCCTATAAAACCCCTGGATGCACATGGTCCAATGCTCATTAGCGCCAGCATTCATAGCTGGTTACGCTTCCACCCCTGGCCTTTGTCGCCGGCCAGCGTCCAGGGGCTTTATATGGGTCGTCGGAGGAAGTGACGTTTTCGATATCTAACTAAAAGAAGGGTTTCATATTTAATTCCTAACTAAACAATAGGGGGCGCTACACTCTATTATCATGATGGAACACTGTTCTTGGTTTCATATTACATGGATCTTGCAAACAATTTTTCACAATCGTCTGACATCGAATGATTTGTTCAGCCATTGCACTTTGTGATAGTCCCTGATTCCAAAATTCAGACACCCAATCACGGTCGAAATCGAACAGCTCTGTCTCCTTTCCATACTGCGTAAACTCGATACTGTTTTAAACAACAACAGCAATCGATGATTTGAATTATGGGCCATTTTTATCACTGAGATTGTCAACGAGTTTAAAGTTTAGTTCTAATGCAAATTTCCAATGATTCAAATGCCGTTGAAACAGCTCAACTTTTTACTACTGAACAGTGATTTTTAAATGACCATCACCAAAATTCTAAAACTGCAATGGATAATTTCTGATAATTCATTCAACCTTTTTTAACTTGAGTTTAAAGTTTTGTGGTACTCTGCGCGTGGATCTTAATCATCAGGATCATTAGTAGTAGTCGTATTTATTGGTGGTGGTGGTGGTAGTAGTAGTAGTAGTAGTAGTAGTTATTTGTAGAAGTAGTAGTAGTAGAAGTTGTATCTATTAGTTGTAGAAGTAGTATTTATCAAGTTTTCACGTCAGTAGTAACAAGTGGCTTCCATGAGAAAATAAGTGATAGCATAATCCCTCAATATTCTAGCACTCTCCTCAGTATTCTATCTGATTTTAATAATGCTGTCGTCTGGATGGTTTCTATTCTTTGAAAGATTTCCAGCTCTTCTATGTTTTTACTCGTCCAAGTGTCTATCATTGTTGATTGTACACATCCAGTTTTCGTATCACTGGTAACTGATGGCTTCCACTGGAAATCAAGTAAAAGCAAGTTTTTTTTCAATACTCCAGGTCTCTCCTCAGTATTCTAGATAACTTCAGCAGTGCTATCGTCAGGGTGGTTTTGGTCCTCCCCCGGATTCCTGCTTACTCTAACCTCTTCGCCAGGCACTTCTAGACTTTTACTACTGTCACTTTCAAGTTTCATAATTCTTTTTCTTTCAGTTCTCTGGCTAGTCAAGACGCTTATCAAGTTTCTCACTTTCTTTTAGTTTCACTCTGTTGTCAGTCGAAACAGCGAAAGTACAATCTGGCATGTTCTCTTCTTCTTGTTCACGACAACTAGATCTGGTCTTCTCGCCTGAATAGGGTGATCGTTTAAATCTCAAAATCCCAGAGGATTTTATGTGTTTCGTTCTGTAGAATATAATCTAGTCCAATAGGATGAATTTTCCCGTATTTGCTATTTGGTCACAACTTTTCGGTCGTTGCACTCTCTGGCCTTCTTTGGGTGTCAGTCGTATTTTAGGATGTCGAATCTTAATTTGAGGAGCTATACGTTTCACCTCTGTGGTGGTGATGGTTGGGATAGGATAACATACAGTGAGTGAAAAGCACAGTTCTAGGAATATATTTGGTCCTTTAATAAAAGTTTTTTTTAAAAAAACTTGACAAAACATGCTTAAAAGAATCGATCCCACAAAATAGAAAAGGCGCCAATCATCATTATCAGTCTTTTAACGTCCGTTGTTGGACATAGACCTTCCCCGGGATTCGCCACAATTCTCAATCATTGGCGCTGCGGAGCCAGTATTTCCTGAATTTGTCTACTTTATCTCTCCATCTTGTGTTCTGTCGACCTCGGTTTTTCATGTGATTTCTGGGGATCCATGTTGTGAGACATGATTTCCATCGGTTGTCTTTCATTCTTGCAACATGGCCTGCCCATAGCCATTTAAGTTTTCTTGTAGATTCTATGATGTCTCGGACTCCTGTTTTCTTCCTGATATATTGTGCTGTCTTGTGATCTCTCCAAGTAAGGTGAAGCATGATTCTCTCATGTGTGTGTTGCACGCTTCTCAGTATGCAGAACTGTCTCTAGGTTATGTTCTGCGTTTCAGCTCCATAAGTGATTATTGGGAGGATGCATTGGTTGTATACTCTTCTGTTTAGGATTATTGGGATCGTCTTGTTTTTGAAGGTTGAGCTTGGTTTGCCGAAAGCTTGCCATCCCAGAGTGATTCTTCGTTTGATTTCTTCCTCTTTTTGAGAATATCATGGAGATTCGTTGTCCTAGATAGATGTAATGGTCTACCTTGCCGAGTTCTGCATCTTCTATCTTGACAGTTATGTTCTTATTCTCAACATGATTGTTGCGCATGATTTTCGTTTTATTCACCAATCAAAAGGCCGATAGATATTCAAATAAGAATCAGCTGTAGCTGCTCTCAATAAATACTTGGGATACAGACGTAGTAGGGAATATACCACGTGATAACTGCGACCATTTTTCGACCAATGAAAATTGATAACAAATTCAGTCTCAATTGAGCACATTTTGAGAGACAGTTCCCCATTTAAGCGATTCAGACAATGTCATAAAAGAAATAATCTGGCTTGGGTCTACTCCAAAATTTCACGCCTTCTTTCCTGGCTCGTTGCTTACTCTTCCGCAGGATTCCACTGAAATTTGATGAGAAATTTTGGAAATATCGTGTGGAGAGACGGAAAGAAACGGTATTCAAAATTCAGAACAGAGCGTTTCATTTAGTCCTGGCAATCAAATTTAATGAAATGAATTCGTCAAATGTACTGCGATAAAGAGTTGTATTAGATATTTTTGTATTTGTCTGACCTTTGAGATTAGTAGCACTAGAGCAGTGACCGTTCCAAAGGTGCAAGTTTGGAAGGGGCCGGACTTTAAGGTGTGTGAAGCAAGCAAGCAGATTGAATTGATTTTTTTTAAAGACCTCTGCAGCGATCGATACAAAATGTATTCTAAAGAGCAAAAGTCAAGGGAGATAATTTATAGAAACTATGAACAAATACATGTAATCTTTGATTTTTTTTTTTTAGTCGATTCTTCGAGAACCACTGATCCAAACAACTTCAAACTCGACACTGCACTGCCTTGTGTGTCAACTCATATGCGTGGCGAATGTCAACTTTGTACAATGGCAGCTCGTCGAGTATGTACATACACACACACACACAGATTTCTTCAAATGTGGTGAGATGGTATGAAAAAGTCATTTTCAAAGTTGACAAAAACTTTTACTTTATTCATTTGAATGTAAATTAGTGGAAAAACGTGAGAAACAAGAGTTAGCAAATTATGCAAAGTAGGTTACATCCGCCGCCTGATCATCATATGAGGTCAAAATAGAATTAATTGTTAATGCTACGGAGTTGCACGTATTACCTGGACATTTTACCTTATTGCGCCAGCTACCCTATACGGGTGTAGTCGTGGAAAAGCAGGTCTCTCCTTCAGATCGAGTTTTGAC